>LD342778.1:49125-136806 GCA_001465055.1 Ptychodera flava | reverse complement strand
GAAGCAAGACGGACTTTGAACAACCTAGTTCTATAAGTCACCAGATTGTGTGTGTGTGTGTGTGTGTGTGTGTGTGTGTGTGTGTAATATATATATATATATATATATATATATATATATATATATATATATTATATATATATAATCTAGAGGTTTACAGAATGTAAATAAACAGCAAAAGTGCACCTTTTTGTGAGGCTGTGAGCATTTTTCTCTTGATGGTGTAATATGTAGTTGGAGATGGTGTTGAATATCTATTTGATGTACAACCGTTGTCAAGATCTTCACCCACTGATTGCTCTATGGCTTTCCAATCGTCTTTCCGATTCCTTGACTGTTCATTGGATGGATGCAATGGTGATACAAGCTGTTGGGCTGAGAGAATGATTAAAGTGCTTTATTGTAACGATAATAAAAAAGTGTTATCAAAACTATAGCATATGAAAAAGACATGTCTCCCACTTTTACGAATTTAACACTAAATATGAGATCAAATATTTAGAAATACAAATAGCGAGTCAAAGTTTGATAACAATTATTGCACGCACGCAGAGAGTAATTATGCTGTAGAACAGACCATTAACTGAAAACTAGTATATTCCGATGATTAAAAGCCTGAAAGGAATTAACTGATTTCCGTTAGACAAACAACATTTGTAAGATATTTTTGGGTATAAGTTTGTATTCGCTTAATTTTTGTAATCATCGTTTACATAAGGATCATATAGTAATTTGAATAATTTCGAAAAGAATCGGTTTTACCTTCTGTACAAACGCCGTATTTTCCCAGTCTTAATTTACGCCAAATATTATCAACATAATGAACTTTAAAATGTATCTTTATATTTTATCTCTCCTGTTTGTATTATGGTCAAACTAGCTGAGGAATTGGAACATCGCAGAAATTTATCTAAAGAGAAATACACAAAAAAATTGTACAGTATTTGATTCCGAAAGTTTCGACCGGTAACAACGCAGCGTTTGTACTTGGGAAAGTCAATTGATTGTCACATGTTCGTTATGTAAACAGCGAGTAATCAAGCACTCAGCAATATTTGAGTTATAAGCACAGACACTGAGGAGAAATGATTTGTTAGGCCTGGAATCTTAAAAGCACATACACATGCACAGTAAGTATCCTGTTATCGTACACCACTTTTGTAATGCAATCAAAACAATCACTCGTTATCAAACTTTTAATTTGGAAGCAATGTAAAGGTTTTAGCACTCACTTGGCCGACTTTCGTTTTCATTGACACCAGTGTCCCCCGCGTTTGACAACCTTCTCCCACGCACTTGCATCATTTCTCCAGATACCGTATTATTTGTTCCACCTGTTGTCGCTGTCGAAACCCTTAACTGCCCTATTTGATTTCGTTGTACAGAAATCTCATTATCTTGCCCTAATGGAATACCCTCTTGGAGTGTTTTTCCTCCTTGAACTATCTGCAGTTGCTCTTCGATAACATTCTTCTTTTCCTGCTTTAATGTCTGGGGCTGAATTTCACTTTGCTTAGTTTCTGACTTCGGTCTATTGTTATCCTTGTCATCTGGTTCTAAATGTTGCTCCTGAGATGTGTCAGTATATCGTTTATCCCGATTAAGCTCTGACTCTAATTTTTCATTTTGTTTTTCGTATTCCTTCAATTTATTATTCATTTTAATGAGCTGTTCACTGTAACTTTCCTTTTCAGTAAGCAACTGCCTATACTGATCTTCAATCAAATACCTTTCTCGGATAGCGTCATCTCGCTCTCGCTGTAATATTGATATTTCCATTGACGATAGTCGTTGATTTGTTTGTAACTGTTCCTCTGGCTCTGTAAAGATCGAGTTATAAATATAAAAGTTAGTCACAGGATATTATATGTCATGGAGAAACTCTATGGTTGAAGTGAAATCTGGACTAAGTACATGATCATTTTCAAAACGATCTTCACGATTATCTTGTCGCTTATTTTCTTTGAAATGCTCAAACGTATCAAAGATACTACGAGCCTCACATCCTGACAATTGACTTTCCAGCAATAGATCTGATAGGGAAATTCTATTATCTCTCAGAAAACGGTTGATCTGAAAATTTAGAGTAAGGGAAACAAACCACAAGTAGTACTGCTGACAGATCCACTGATGATGAAATCAAAATGCTGCCAGAGAAACCACATCGTGATTATTCACAATTAATTTGAATTATTAATAAAGCTTTAAACTTTCACTTATGAGCGTATGATTAATAGGTCATCCTACATTACTACTGCTTTGGTTTCGTCATATTGCCACGAGTGAGGATGCGGGCTGCATCACAATAGTCAGTGATGAGTTTGATGCGGCAGGCATACTCACGGATGCTCTCATTGTTCATCTATCCACAATGAGAATCATTAGAATATCTACGAGATCCTGTCCTACCCGTTAAATCTGCTTGTATTTGGAGTTGATCCGATGTCATGCTTGTTGTAGCCTCCTGATAGCGAGATACACAAAGCTGGTAAAACAAAATCAGAAATTATCGAGTCAATATTGAGTGATTAAATTATATGTCATTTTCAACTTTCATTCTTGATACAATTTAACTTTCGTAATGCCATTCATCATTCCGGGACGTTTCAAACACTATGTAAGATAATTACTTACTGGAAGGGTCTGCACCACAATGGGTGCTTCAAGCAGGTCAGTGTCAACATCATCGTCATCCGAACTAGTACTTTCTTCGGTGACGTCAGAGCCACCATCCCCTTGTGTGAAATAATATAGAATATTATTTAAGATATCAAGGTATTTAAGGACCAGCACATGCGCATGCAGGGATTATCACTCTGTATTAACGATACCATTGATGTAATAGTTTACGGAAAATGACTCTAACAAGTAGTTTAAGATTTCATTATTGTGGGATTTAAAAATATAAATTAATATGTATATTTTTTAAAATTCTTATAACATCTTAATGGTAGCATTTTCTCACATTATTCCTGCACATCGTTCTATCAATAATGCGCCTACAGTCTCAAAATTACAATTACAAAGTTTACTAAAATACATTTCAGTATGATAAAAATCAACAAAGTATTGGAGTTGGAATGTTGAATACGGCACTTCACTCAAGCATTTTCAATGATGAGCAATTATAAAGGTGTACAGTTCTAGTGATGATATAAGCGACGTCACGTATACTTGTAGTAGCATTATTTCTAAATGTTATAGGTTAAGGTACAATTGCGTTAATTAGAATCTTACAATAAGAACACTTATTCAAAGGATGACATGTTTTATAAATCCTATTCGTAATACATTTCTAGATATCGATTTTAAAACAACCAAAAAAAAATCAAGTAACACTGTCCGAGTAACTTTTAAAAGTAAATGATGTGAAACTTTTTGTTACGACGTTGTATTGCTCCTTTCAAGTAAATGTAGAAATATGCAGTTTTTAAATACTATATTAACTTGGAATCGTCGTAACTAAATAGACTTATGAGAGGCTATTCATTGTAAAACAATATAAACACTTCAAAAGTCTCACTCTCATGGAGGAAATTAAAACAAAAACTATAGCTCTTCACCGGATTTTCTAAATATTGCATTTATTTGTAATTAGGAACTTACTTTCAATGAAGAAATCTGCAATCTTGTGAAAATCGTCTTCATCATAGACTGGAACAAGTTGCAGGTCTATATTTGCCTTCTTAGCAGTTAACCTCATCTCCTTAGTTACCAGGAACTGTTCCAATGGTTTGGTAAATTTTCCAGTCAGGCAGCTTCCTCGGAACTTACTTAGATTCTGAAGAAAGCGGAATTTCAAGAACAAAGCCAAACACCCTTCCCCGATTTCCTTTAATACTGCATGGTTATTGTTACAATGCTTCGAGAGAAACTCCGAAAACTGCTTACTGTCCTCCCGCTTTAATATGATGGATACCCTTTCTCTGTAGGCTTTCTTGATTTGTTCAAGGATACTTGGTATTTTTCTCTTTTGTTCCTCTAACGCCTGCCTTTCATCTTCGGACTTTTTCCCTTGTCCTTGCATTGTTTCATCAATACTCTGCTGTGTTTGCTCTTCCAGTCTTTTCATTTCTCTGTTGAAATCGTCTTCGTTGAGTTTAATCTTTACTATGATTTCTATTGTGTATATCAGAGGAAACTGAATTAGGTTTTTCAACTTATTCGAAGAAATTAAAACAAACGTTTGACAAAATGTTTGGTACATAATGCACTTATGATGCTGAAAAAGACCGCATATTGTCTGAAATTTATTCATATATTCGTTTTCTTTTATGACGCAGTTGATTTCGGGAATGCATATAATGAATCGGCCCATGTATTTGTAGTCTTTGTTGTAAACCGTACGTAAGAGTCCTATTACTTACTGACGAATGTTCTGTTAATGATAGTTTCATTAAATTTAATTTCCACGGAAAGCATGCTGTGTTTCCCTACCTGATAGACAATAGATGGCAGTTTAGAAATCGATTATCTAAATATGATTTGTCTTTTCAGCACCTGCAGCAGCCTCAAAATGTGTTCGTAAAGCCCCCCATTGGTTTGTTAAGTATTTTCGTTTATTGGCTGAAGATGTAGTTTTCAGTTTTCTAACACAATTCTATTTATGTCTGACCTTGTGATAGCCTCAATAAAATATGAAAATGTCGAGAGTGATCGACCTATCATATCACTAAGTTTATGGTAAAGATGGCTAGTCCCTATTGGCCCTGCATGATGTTATTCAGATATCCAGGCCAGTCATTGTTTTCACAATGGCCACGTATTCTGCTGCACATATTTCATAAAAAATATTACGGTGATGTTGTCCATTACATCGAGAGCATTGTATTGGAAATTGATATGGAAGGACATTGCGACCCAGGGGTACAGTTCAGCATCTTTCTATATGGAATTGCATTTTGTATTTATTATCTTGTCACCTAGCAAAGACCCCAGCATCAATCGCTGAGAATAAAAAAATCATATTGTCTCACCGTCACTCCCTATTTTTCTCCTATGTATCGAGGACTCCCTAGTGCCATTGCCAAATCGTGGATAATGGTCTTCACTCTCACTTTCGTGGGTGTCTTCCCTTTTAATGTTTTGAGAACTTTCTTCATCCAGTGACTCATGTTCACTAGGAACTGGTGCTTGACTTTTTGATCGTTTTTCTTCACCTGTCGCAGCGTAATTTCTACTCTGAGGGGACAAAGTGCCACTATCATTAGCGTTGCTGTCTATATCTTTAGCAAGCATTGCAGCAAAACGCTTGTAACTTTTGGATATCTCTTTACTTTCCTTAAATGCTCTCTTCTGTGCACCGGCTATCTCAAATGATGTCTCGGTTTTCTTAAGTATATGTCCAATCATCTGCGGATATTCTTCACTACTTCTTACAACACAATGCTTTTCATAATGTGGAAGATACTTCTTGATAAAACTAGCAAGGTGTGTATATTCTGCGATTAGCAGGGGCACTCCAAGAGCAAGAGCTTCCAAGCCATCAAAACTGTATTCCCCATAGACTGGAATCGGAAGGCAGACGTGACTTTGACACTGCTTAGTGGCCAGTTTTTCCATTGTCAAGTCTCCAAACAACCGAAATGGCACAGGCTTGCCAGACAGCTTGGTGTGCAGTAGCGTATTTATTGCTTCTTGAAAATCCTTGTTAACCCCATGAATATCCCAGTTGGGGAGGCAACTGTAAGTTTCATGTTTTAATCTGGCCGTTGATCCGACTGCTGACGCAAGGCCATCTAAACATTGCACTAAATTGGCATCATCAAAGGTACTATACGTCAGTATAACTTGATTGTTTGCATCATTCTTCGCTAACTTTACTTTAGTCTTAAAGAATGACTTTGAAGGCACTGGTAGTATTTCTTCATGAGGAGTACCTTGTAGATCCTTCTCGTCGATGGTAACTCTATACTGGTTTTGGAAAAAACCATAGTGCTTTGGTCCCATGGAGAAGATAAGATCTGCTTCTCTGGCCATTTTCAGCATTCTTTGCTCAAATTCGTCCAAATTCTCCCGATGTACTAACGCACAGTCATTTTCAGGGCTCGCGTGATTAATTAGAACTAACTGTGCTGAAGGAAAAGCGCCATCTCTGATATCTGCGGCTGCATCACCCGTCTTCGGTGCATAACCGATTATGTATTGAATTTCATTTAGTTTTTGAAATTCAGGGTAATAACTTTCAAAGTGATGAAGCCACGTAAGTCGGGCGGGATCATCTTGGCGAATTATTCTTTTTCTCCTTTTAGCAATTAGTAATGTTACCCCTAATTTTTCTGCATCCCGCTTATGACTCTCACTGATCTCATCGGACAGCACCGTAGAATAAAGTTGAAGAGATTTTCCTTTTTTCTTGCCAAGTGTCTTCATTAAGTATCTGTGAAAGGCTGGTAATCCATACTTATTTTTGTCCCACGTATCAAATATGAACAAAGCTCCTGGCACCTTGCTCTTCTCCTTGCTCAGTGCCATTCTCCTGAAGTGTTTAAAGGGATTAAGTGTGTTATGTCAAATCACATACGCTATCTTGTGTTAATGGCAAAACAAAACTATAAAATGACCCCAATATATCGTACTTGTTCAATAAAAAATCAACAGAACTAACTTCTGATTTCTTGATGAAAATAGGGTTGATATCTTGTTTATATCATGCAATCCATGAGCAGCCTAGAGGTAAAATAATCGCAATTACTGATTTTCTTTTATCAGAGACGAGATAGACAAAAACGTCTCGGCATATGATGTATATTTAAGCGTCTTTGGGGATTGGTCTCCATTTAATATGAACTAATGATAGTACTTATTGTCTGTAGACATGCTTAGAAGTGTCGGAAAGTCATAACTGAATTTAATTATTAGCTTGTAAAAATGCTTTGCTGTTACTAGTGATAACTGAAATTGCCAAATCTTAGCCTCGTACTCTTCGTTTAAGTGGCCATATCTTAATTTGCAAATATGCCGCAAATTTACTGCACGTACAACTGCCATCCATTTTCAAACTCCTTTTGAATGCCGACCTGGACGACTCTGTTGTCTTCTTAAGGTATCGCTTTGAAATTCTTTCTTTTTTACCATCAAGTCGTTGTCCATTGCATCGGGAGAGAGAAAAACCTTGACTCGTTCTCATATCCTACATCAAATCTACGTCTAACTTGTTCATCCATTTCCTCACTCCATAGGCGAGTGAATTTCATTGATAAATGGGATCCACATAATGTACAATAGTGACTGTAGCGAGGTACATGACAGCATGCAAAGCGACTGAAAGGGAATGGGCATACGTTTCATCTGACTGGGTGACAGATAGGCGGCAGTTTGTCGCAATAGACAAATGGAGGCCTTCTAGACTGTGCACACTGGATGATAAATCTTTTGATACACAGCATTATGTGATAAATCAAATAGTCATACTCTTCTTGCGTGTTGAAATCCATTTCAGTAGTACTTAAAGAAGACGGGACGGAATACGCGCCATGAGCGTAATCTACCTATTAGCCTTGACGGATATTTTTTATTCGGAAGAAGTTTTGTGTGTCTTCTTACATCCAGGTCGTGAATTTAACCTTGCTCAACAAAGCACATGAAACACAACAGAAAAAGCTTAGAAACAAATTGAAGTTAACTTTCAAGGCAGAGAGAATAAACGACGATCATGTCAATTACTTGCATTCAGCAAATAGCTAGAATGTCTCGGTTACCTGTAGATTAATCGCACTTTATGTTTGTCCAGAATTTTGTGCATTGGTGAGCAACAGAAAAAAAGACCATTGCTTTCCAGCTTGAGTGGTACTAATATACAACATGACAGTTGTGACTGGGGACATGAAATGATGGGTGATCACCAAAGAGAATCAAAAACTTGCAAAATTTTGACATTAACGCATAAATTGTAAACCTACATAACAGTGTTCTCTCCACACATTGAGTGATGCCCTGCACTTTGGTATTAGCTGTTAATCTCGCTGACTTTGGATTTCATTTGTCTTCTTGCTCTCTTTTATCCAGGCATCAAGCAAAGTGAGTAATACCCCTATTAAACAAGTGGTGGTGTGTGGTAGTGTGGCTGTTGTAACTCGATCTAATCTTCAAGTTGTTGAAAAGCAGTCCTGTGCATACCAGTCATTTGAATCATTAATCACAACTCTCCGTTCATCCAATCAACTCCTGAGCGTTATTACTATCTATCGTCCACCAAAGTCATCAAAGAATACCGCAACTATAAATCAATTTATCTCCGAATTTTCACCTCTTCTTGAAAGCGCCGTAACTTTACCAGGTTACTCGTTATCGCCAGCGACTTTAACTTCCACTTTGACGAATCCACTTCACCAGACACAATCAAACTCTTCAATCTACTTCAGTCGATTGGATTGTGGCAGCATGTGTATGGTTCCACACATCAAAGGACATACTCTCAACTTACTTATAACAAGATCAGCTGACCAGTTTTTACATCCTTTGAGGATCGACAATTCTCTTATCTCCGATCACAGCCTTGTCCATTTCAGCATGAAAGTACAGCGTCCACCGAACTTCAAAGTCACTACTTCTCGTCGGAACCAATGGAAGACATATCAATGATATTCAAGACAAGCTGGCAGCTAAATTCTCTGCTTACCCGTAAGACATCAATCCTGAAATATTATCAGAATTTTTCCATGCGATGTTGTTCCTGTTACTACTAAAGTTATAATCAATTAAGTCCGAGCACCTTGGTACACCGAGGAACTCGTACTACACAGGAAAAATCTACGGTGTCTAGAAATGAAATGACGAAATACACAGCTTGAGATAGACCGACAAATTTTCATCTGCGTACGATCTGAATACTTTTGTCGCTGTCATGACGCGAAAATCCAGTTACCATCGACGTCGTAATCAAGAGAAGGACTCTAGCAAACTATTGATCATCGTTGGCGAACTTTCTAACGAAGTTGATCAACGCACCAAGGTCTATCACTCTGCTATAGTCCCAGTACGTACTCCTTGCATACCTTGCTACCGTGACGAGGGAATCAATAAATGGTATATATTACAGAAGATTAATTTAAATACTTTTGTTCGGCCACAGGACGTTGTCCTATCTTGAAATATCATGCCGGTCATGATATTCAACATCAGGACTGCTTGGTTTTACACCTTGAGCGCCTACTGCTGCTCCCGGTTTACGTTGAACCGTTGCTACCTATATTGGGTGGCCAACACTCTGTTATAATCCTCTGCTAAGCGGTAATATCAGCTGACAACCAAAAAATCAACTCTACGAAAGTTGAAACATTGTCTGGTTGGAGTCAGACTTGTAGTCAAAACCAGTGACACCACACAAGATCGAAAACACAACAAGCTTGCCGATATGAACGCATTCTCTTGTTGCCATGTTACAATAAATTATAATTTTCCGACGAAGACTTGTCGCATTAAAATTTAATTTACATGTAATATATGCACAGTGTCTCGGAGCGGTTGATTAAGTTTATAACATTCATACTGACCGTGCTCGCAGCGCGCAGGTATGCAACTTTGGTGTGGGACAGGTCTAGCCAAGGTAAGGAAAGTAGCAAAACGTTTAACAATACAGTGGTTTCAACCGGGTTCGGCACCTAGCAGAGAAGCCACAGACAAAACTGCTTGGCCAAAAGCCCAATCAAAAAGATTGGTTCAATAATCGAGTTATGTTGTTACAATTTTTCTGACTGCGACCCCTCCACATGCTGTAGAGTTCGTGAAGCACTCACGCTCGTAAGCTCACTATCATACATCTCACCCACACTTTATCGAAGCGAAGCAATGCATACAACGCTTAAACTGGGCGAAAGACTGCCTCGGGGACAATTCTGTCCACCAGCAGAGCTATCAACCTAGGGTAGAAAATACCGTGGTTTCAATCGGATTAGCACTCACAACGTACGGTACCCAGTCACCACGTGGAGAAGCCACAGACCAAACCGCTCGGCCAAATCCACAATCAAAGACATTGGTTCAATAACCGAGCTACGTTGTTACAATTTTTCTGACTGCGATCCCTATACACGCTGTAGAGTTCGTGAAGCTCTCACGCTCGTACTCTCACTATCATATATCGCACCCAAACTTTATCGAAGCGAAGCAATGAATACAGCGCTTAAACTGGGCGAAAGACAGCCTCATGGACAATTCAACACGCAGAGCATATTATAAACTTCTGTGATTGGTCCGGTATGCCTCTTTGCAAACGCTGTGAAATTCACCGCACTTCTGATGACCATTCATCATGTTGCTATACCTATTATTTTGTATTAGAGAGAATAATGCATATTTGACAGTTACCGAAAAAATCAATGGAATTAAGGACCTCATTGGGAAAGGATTGATAAAGGAAAGTATGATTTTGGCCCGAGTCAAATTAGTGATATGTCAGTCGCCTCCTTATAACTGTTTGGTTCAATCTGATTGGCTGTTTCGAAGTGCCCATCATTTACGTCAGTGGAATTCCAATAGACCACGCCTAAAGTCGATTAGAAATTAGGATTTTGGATTGAATTTTGCAGATTGCTTTTCAACATCGTATATGGTCATGTGGACATCGATAAATTGAGATGTTATTTGAAATCCTCGACATTTTAGGCTAACCATATTTCCATGTGGCAATCGCAGATATACATAGAAAAGTAGGTCCACAATGCATTTTTTACGAATTTCGGAAAAAAAAGATATAGCATTTTAAAGAAATACTGACAAAAATGCTTGGAATTTGTGAACGAATTCGAATTTAAAATTACACGAGATGCGGGATACACTTTGCTACCCGGCATTTTTCTAGTTTGGGAAGAAAATACATTGTGTGTAATCGGCTTTGAATAACAATATTGCGCATGAAGTAGTTGCTCTGGTGCGACGTGTTCTGTCTTATGCGTGCGAAAAAATCGAATAATTACAATTTGATCCACAGCCCCTAATTTCGGATATGCGATTTTTGATATTGGTTTTGACCCGACCATGTTTACATTTTCAGTGATGATCCCGTCCCACTCAGACTGATACATTTCAGACAAAACATCCGTCCGTGCCCATACTGTAGACGATTTTCGTTATAGCTGACGCCTAAAAAGGGCACTTCTTCCTGTCGTTGTGATACTTTCTGATAAAACGGCAGTGTCTATGCCGAGCCTCTGTTTACTTGGCCTTAGGATGATCTGACAGTCTGGCACAGAGACAGCTATGGATCTAGAACAGTTGTCAGTCGATGTAAGTTACATAAAGGCACTTCTTGATCCCGGGAAAAGTGAAAAAAGGAAGTAAGAAAAGAGAGCTGTAGAGAACTGCAAATCAAATACATGTTTATCAACCTCATCAATTAATTACTTTATTCTGAATAAGGAACGCATCTAGCCGAAAATGGTTACCCTGAAACTTTGTCCACTCTATCACCCGCAACTCCATAACAGCTCTATTGGGATGGGAGGGGCAGGGGGCATGGTGACCACGTACCATCTCTAATTCAGAGACAAAGTAGAGTACCTCGTTTTAAATTAAATATGCCTGACTGAAACGTTTATGGAATGTAAAGTTTATTATGTTTGGCATAGCCGTTCGACTTGTGACGCCAGGTCAAGGTCAACATTAAAAATGAAATATTGACAAATGAAACTTCCTGTTCTGCACCAAATTTTGATATTCGATTTATTCCAAGAATATTGTAAAGCAACGGTCTTTGCATCTTCTCACTTGTTCCGTGCGAACATAACATTTGTGCTGGCTTTCGAGACAATACGAGTCTATTTCATCAAATATAAGTTGGCCGCATACTACATGGCGTTACAATGTAAAATCCAACGTTCTATATGTCAACGCTAAAACGACAATCACGGAAAGAAATGCCATGGATTTTACTTTGCCTTTAATTCAATAGTATTATATAAGCCTAAGCTATATATATTGAGTGTGTAAGACCTAGTTATACGAAGTATTGATTTTTAAATTTTGAATTTTGCACTACAAAATTCAAAGTGCAAAATTCAAAATTCAAAACGCAAAATGTAAAAATCAAATTCCAATACTTAGTAACGAGGCTTTACATAATTAATATCCGTACTTTAGACTTAAAAGAAATACTTTTGAATTAAAGGCCCAGTAACTAAGACTCTTTTCAGTACTATTGTTCTCTGTATCAACTCAATATTCCCATTCTACTCGAGCTGTCTATAGTTTGAAGACATGCCAAGCTTTAAGAATCCCATCATAACCCTGTTTATGACTAATAGCCATCGTTATTATGGAAAATTGAGTTCAAGTGGGGACTAGAATTTATACCCAACAATAATAGCGCTGACTGTACACATAACAGGTGTACAGGTGTGTGAGCAGCAAGTTTCTTATCATTCATGATGCTTTAGCAAAAAGAACAAGAAACTGTAGTTGCTTCAAGAATATGCTGAAAATATAGCCCAAACTTAGACAAACTTGGGCTTTAAGTAACTGTATTGTACACAAGCTTTTATTTTTCGTGCTGTAATAGGGTATAAGCATAGTCTACCTTAACTTTGGTTGTCCATACTGTGACCACAAAACACAAGAAATAAAATATTCGAATAGGTATGGCGGCGTGTAAACATCCTCTTCGTTACATTTTATAAACCAAATGAAACAAGGTATAGGGCTGAACTATTTAATATTCTTTGGTTGTCAGAAAAGAGATGCAAATTGAATGTGTTGTTAAATAAACTTTAGAACTCTGGGCATTATTATTTTTCATGAATTTTGCTGCATTCATCATTAGAGTTGACGTTCAACTGTCGACATATCACCATTTAGCAGAGATTAGAAGAATGCAGGCAGTATAAATTACTTGTTAAAATATTGCTTGTTTATTAACAAGCTCTGTGAAACCGTAGTTCCATGAATATTAGGTTTACATATACAACATTAGGTCAAAATGTTCAAAGTGAAAAACACCACTATTTTTCTGTTAGAGTTACGATGGCTTGTCATATAACTATCACTTGTATTCCAAAAAGATCGTAATATTTACTAAAAGGAAATACTTTATCCATTATAGTTACCAAAAAAAAACCTGTGCCTTTTTTATCATATCATCACAAAATCAACCATGCCGCCGTAATTATTGTGGTCGCCAGATTAATACATTTCACGGCCCAAATTGCTTGTCTGTACTTTCATTTTGATTTACATCATCAAAATGTACCCCATCCACTATCAGATTACTTCCAAATTGTAGATCATTGCTATGATACACGTCAACAGTCAGCCATGACTTTAGTACTCCCTAGAATGTGTACTTCTGAAGGTCAATCCTCAATATCCTACACAGGTGCGAAGTTATGGAACACTTTACCGAATCGTATCAAATCCTTAACTTTCAGGAGGAAGTTAATAAGAGACCTGAAAGATCATCTTCTACAAGAATATCTTGGTCCAAATTAAGTTTATTATTTCAACCAAGTGTTTGTGAGGTCCTACAAATGACTTTCTGCATGCAAGCCGTATAGTATGACAGACTATGTATTATTTTTTCCTTCTTGCTTTGTTAAAGAGTTTTCACCATTCACCAGACAGTAGCCTAACATGCTTAATAACGTAATATGTCACTGAGTAAGCGGGGCTAGGCTTGACTAGCGTAAAGCGATATTTCTAGCTCCATATTGCCAATATACTTTTTGCAACTTCTTCTTTTTTCTGCTTGCCTTTTTGTGGCATTAGTGTGTATTTGATGCATAATAATATGACAATAAAATTATTATGATGATGAATTTTGATTTTGCAGGAAATTCTGCGGAGCTGAAGTTTCAACGCGCTGCGCCTATGCCAGTTAAGTAATTCCCCCTTGAAAACTTAAAACTATTCCCTTTCAAAATTAAAAACGAAAGTCAAGGATCAACCTACAAATTTGTTACCGGAAAGATGACTGAACTGTCTAAAATTTACTAATGTTAGAAAATCAAACTTGCCGCCATCTCAGTGATAAATGTATGGTTGAAAATGATTGAAAACGAAAATGAAAATGATTTTCGAACCTTTTTCTCAGTAAACTCCAATTTGAAAATATTTGACATGAGCCCAGACACGTTGTAGATCTGAAAAGATTACTTTGTAAAACTTGAAGTCAAAAGTACTGGCCGTGCAGCGCATTCTATTTTAAAATGCCAACGATGTTTTCTGTATAGAAAGGGGAAGTGAAAGAATACACAAGTCCCTTTGTTTAGGCACCAAAACGGAAACTAAAATTGGAACCTGTCGTTGATGAAATGAACTTTATGAGGTAACATGCAAATTCCATATTTCTGCCGTAATTCTGTGCACTGGAATCAATCGGAGTCATATATTTTTTGATCCCAGCATTAAATATGACGCACATTCTTCTTTTGTCTTTAAGACCGACTCTTAGTTTCAACAAGACTGCTGAAGTACGTGTTTATGTAATGGGTTATTTACTTTCAAAAATTAGGGAATCCGCTGCTTTTTGTAGCGTTTTCTTTTTTTTAGCTGACCCGAAGGGCTCACTATGTCTAATATATATAAGAAAGAACCGTTACCCTGGAGTTTAATGAGATTATGGCGGGAGAAGTGCCTTCTTGTGTTCAGCGTCAATAATTTACCAATTTAAAAAAATCAAATTTACCGCCATCTCAGTGATAAATGTGTGGTTGAAAATGATTGAAAATGAAAATGAAAATGATTTTCGAACCTTTTTCTCAGTAAACTCCAATTTGAAAACATTTGACATGAGCCCCGACACCATGTAGATCTGAAAAGATTAATTTGTTAGAGTTCAATGAGATTATGGCGGGAGAAGTGCCTTCTGTTGTTCTGCGTCAGGTCTACAACTTACCAAACGCCGTCATTTTTCAAAAGCTGCACGCTTCTGTAACGGTCCTTTGTGGAGGGACGTCCTCCTTGTGACTTTTTCCTGGCCTATGATTGACCATTCAACCATCGGCTTCTGTTTTTTTATTATTTGGGTGTGTTAATTCTCTTCTGCAAAGTGGTGGACTACATTACGGCGGATTACGGGCATAACGTAACTATGTCGAAATTAGTACACCATGAGATAATTTGGAACTTTGATGAACCATACTTAAGCATATCAAATAAACTATTCATTTGTAATTTACGGCAAGTGATTGCAAAACAGAGATTTAAGCTCTAGCTTACACCCTGTAGACAAACATTTATACTTTTTAAATCATGTGATTTACTTGAAGGTTGATCTAAGACTCTTGGGGAAATATAGTTACATCGGTGAGAAATTTTAAATTTTAATTATCTTATTTGAGAAATCGAAGTTTAATTTTCCCCTCTTGTGAGAAGTAAACTAGTGACCATGTAAATTTCAAATGTCAGTACATTTTTGACACTTTTCTGCATCGATTCAAGATTCAATGATATCTGAGGACGTGACAATACTAAAAAGACTCCAAAAGGCTACTGTCGTATTGCAGAGCTAACTGTATCTCATACACATGTAATTCGTCTATCAGCTGTCGTTACCGATACTATTCACTAAAACACAGCATCTCAGTTACATGTCGATTTACATATAAAGTCCAGACGCATAGTTTATTGGTGTTAAATATTAACTTCCTTAAAAAATTAACAAAGACATTTTAGGTGTCTGTATACAGGGCACTGTACACAGCGGTATTTGTGAGCATATTGTGTACAGAGCTGTGGCAACAACTGTGTGCAACCCTTGCTGAAATAGACTTGTACCACCGGGGTATTACAGGACTTGTACAAGGCCCACTTCCATTCGGATGTCGAACTGATATCACGCCTGGTTACACGCACAGCGTATTGGTAACTGTAGGTGATCACATGATAACTACAGGCTAACCCTGGGTCATTTTTGATTGGTTTCAAGGCAGACCGCGATCAATTGAAGTGCGTGTCAGCAAAACGAAAATACGTGAAGCTGGACTATATGACAAGATAGGGTGTAATTAATCGCGACATATGTAGATTATATATTTTGCGAGAACAATGGAAGGAACAACGTTAACTTGAACATACACAAGCATAAGTGTCAATTCAAGTAATTGACATGTGCATATCGCCTTGTACATGACATAGTTTATGTTTTCCCAACCAAATTTTGTGAAGTGCAGTAAAGTGAAATAAAATTTGCAAAGTAAAACATTAAGGTTACCGGTGAAGGAAGATGTATTTCTGGAAAACTAGAATTGATGGTCACTCATGCCTTATAAATAATATGGCATTTGGGAAAAGAAAGGGAAATAATTTTTACGTCTTTAGTCTGGCGACCCCTTCCCGATGAACAAGCTTGGAACTATATTGTACTGCACTATTGGAACCCGTCTATCAGAGAATCTGGCACTGATCTATCAATATTGACGATACCATTGTACATGTCACAAATTCTACCATTTTGTACTCCATTCTCTGGAAAAACACAAATGATAACTCCAAGCTGATAACGAACTACAATATGTAGAATATTACTTCTTAATAAAGCCACTAACTCTCTTTTGATTGTGATGTAATTGACACATGACAATCAGTAACGATGCGCAAAATATGAGAGTGTATTTTACAGGCAGTGGTAAATTGCATAAATAGAATAGCCACTCCTACAACAAGTCATCTCTATTGCTGATAATAATAATCAAATAGGGAACTGTGTGGTTGCTTACTGTTAACTCCACCATGGTTTCATGATCACAGTTTCCGCGTACCTGCTCGAGTCAACTTAGTACTATAGACTTTGCTTGCACTGTTCAAACATTCAGCTTTGTTGTTTGCATAGGGATTCGTGTTGATATATTTGTCAACTAAGCCTTCATCATGATTTCAATATCTGTATCGTCCAAATTCAGCATGCGCCTCAAAACTGAAGTATTGAAAATTTTGCTTACGCTTTCCTAAAAAAAACTAATAAAATCTGGAACTTTTCCTTTCAATAATCAAGAAGTAAACAAAAACAAGAGTCACCGTGTTCATTTTCCTACCGCAGAAATATCTGCCTGAAATTTATCTTAAATTCATAATCGTTGCGTTTTCTTGTTAACTGTACAATGGAAATCAAATCGTCGACTTGTGATTCTATAAAAACCCACAAACAACATGATAAATTAAGTCAGGTTAACTACAGCAAAACATGTCAATTGTGCAGCAAGAGATAATTTGGAAATATTATGAAGCATATTTCTGTATGGCAAGAGGACAAATACCTCTAAGCTGCCAATCACATTTTGTCATCTAAGGCAAATGATTATAAATCATAGATTTAAGCTCGAGAATACACCCGATGGAGAGACATTTACATTCAAAAAATTAAATTTATTTACTTGGAGGCTTGTCAAAGGCCTATGAAGACCTGTTTCACACGTGTGAGAAATTTGATTAAAATTATTTCATTTGAGACATCAAAGTTTTAAGTTTCCCTTTTGGTAAGAAAATACAGGAACATGCTTACCGTGTTTTACAAGTTTGTTAAGTACACAAAGATATTTTAGGTTTCCTAACATACCTGTATACGGGGGCACCGCAAAGCAGTGTTTGTAAGTGACCTCTGCTGAAATAGACTCGTACCGCAGGGGTATAATAGGGCCTGCACAAGGCCAACTTCCTATTTTGCTGTGTAATCAGGAGCTGTATTAGTCATAGGAGATTTGTAGGATCTTTTTCGGGATTCCAAAGTGAATGGAAGACCAATGCAACTGTATCACAAGAATTGTTATGCAAGACAGGATTTTCAGATGCAATTCATTTCTGGCAATCCATGTCAACCAAAAGTTAAAGCTATCAGTACTTAAGCCAAATTATGCTACTTCCAAAGTCATGGTTGATGTAATATGCAGCTGCTGCTGAACGAGACAGCAATGATACCCAACAACAGTCCTGAAATTCGGATTATTTTACAGCACTATTTTAAAAAAAAATGCAACTGTTCGTGTTATTTCAGAGGGCATTTTTGTTGTTTCAAAAACAATTATCACTTTCGGTTTGCTTGGGTCCACGGGTCGGTTGCATGCACCTAGCGAACGGATGTTTGTATTCTAAAATTCTTAAAATACTTTACAGATCTTCTGCATATGTCGAGACTCATTTTGGAATATTTGGAGTAGAAGAAGATTTTGCTATTTTGTTTATTTATTGAAATCGAAAATTTAATTTTCTCTTTGAATTTCGCATAGGGCCAATACAACAGCCAATTCGATTTGAGATATCGGTAAATATATGGCAAGTTGTTTTCGCTGATTCCAATTTTTCATCTTGATTATGGAACAGACTGATTTATGCTTCCCTCGGAAGACTTTGTTGTAAGTTTAAAATTTCAGCTTTCAGGTTCATATTACGTGAACACTATCGTCGTTGATACCATAATGACAACTGCTTGTTTGAGGGCGAAGCAGAATATTCAGTCACACGTTTTAAATCTGTTCTTCATTTGTTCGAATAAAAAAATAAAGATCTATTTGTGCTTGGCCTCGAAGCAATCAAAGGTTTTCAGGCTCAAATGATCATACAAATAACTCAATCGAAATAAGTCAAACTAGAATTTTAGGATATTGACTAAGTGCTTTCGTTTCTTGGCCAATGGGCTTACATTAGATTTTAACTTCTGCATGGTGAATATGATGATAAACAAGATACATATTCTTTCACTTCTCTATTCATCAGAGTCATTTAAATCAAATCTGGCAATTTGTTAGTCGACAATAAAGTTTTGTTTTCCTTGAATTCGATGTAACAAAAACTTGACACTGATGTACCATCAAAAGGATCAGAATACTTATTTGTCATCTCTGATGTCAAGAACAAATTAAACTTTCAAACTGTTAATCACATCAGTATCTTTCGCGAACTGAAAAGTATTATGAAACAGCGATGAAGTCAGTAGATAACTGCTATTGCATGAACATTTTATGACCATAAATATCATATCAGTTTAACTGCCCCGTGATTCATTTAGTCCAATTTTACATTTTGCTAAATCGGGGTAATGTACTTAATTGGTTCATTTTTCATTAATGCTTGTGCGCGATTCCAAGGTGTTTTCTAGGCAAACAATATTTAGTCGAGTGGATTGGCCACGTTTTCGCTTTTAATTTTGTTTTACCTTCAGTCATTAGAAAAATATTTGATGACATGAACATTCTGTGAAAGGCCATAGTGTAGTTTCCATGTAGATGGATTCGGAAATAACAAATTGCAAGAAATATAAAGCAAACCGCGCTTATGTTGCCTTGGAATTTTTGCTTACAACGCTAAATTATCAAAGACTTACATGCTGTTAAAAGGGGAAAATACTCACCGTGTCCTTATTGGCTAAGGAGGCTGGCTTGTTGCAGGTAAATGTGAAAGTTGACTTGACATCGATACGTCCTGCCTTCGATGGAAAACAAGTATGATGTGGGGTTGATATCACGCCTAGTTACACGCACAGCTTTGGATGACTGAAGGTGATCACATAATAAATACCTGTTAGAGTCTGTCTCGTTTACGACCCATGGGTCATTTTTGTTTGGTTTCATGACTGACCATGTCCCATATATTACGTTCTAATCAGTATACTGAAAATACGTAAAGCTGTACTTAAAATATTTGGCATGATAAAGTGTAATTAATTTTGACATATATTGATTATATGTTTTGCGCGAACAATGGAAGGAATTTACATATCGCTTGTTACAAAGACAACATGTCTTTTGTTAAATAATAAAGTCGTATCGAAATAACACAGATTATGGGTGCCCTATCAAATTTTATGGATGTGCAGTATAAAATCTGCCGGGTTAAAGAATAGGTTTATGCCGTTAAGGAAGATGCATTCGGGAAAACCAGAGTTGATAGTCATTCATGGCTAATAATAATACGCAATTTGGAAAATGAAAGGGAAATAATTATGCGACTTCAGTCTGGCGACCCCTCCCCGATGAAAAAGGCTTGAAACTAAACGATACTGCACTACTGGAACTCGTCTATCAGAGAATCTAGGGCTGATCTATCAATGTTAAGGATACCATCATACATGTCACAAATTTAACCATTTTGTACTCCAGTCCCTGAAAAAAGACGAATAATAACTTAAAACTGATACAGAACTACAATATGTAGAATATTACTTCTTAATAAAGCCGCTTACTCTCTTTTGATTTTGATGTCATTGACACATGGCCTCAAAACCGGTAACTATGCGTAATATGTTTTTTTTTGGAAGTGGTAAGTTGCACAAATAGAATCGCCAATCCTACAACAAGCTGTCTCCATTGATGATAATAATAATCAAATGGGGAACAGTGTGGCTGCTTAATGTTTACTTCACCATGGTTTCATGATCACAGTTTTCAAGTGACTGTTTGAATCAACTTAGTGTTATTTATAGACTTTGCATGCACTGTTCAAACATTCAGCTTTGTTATTTGCATAATGATTCATGTTGATATATTTGACTACTAAGCCTTGCCTGTACAATAATTCTCCCTGTCTTTGCGTAGTAATGTTTCTTTATCATATACCCATGGCCGTATCCGTGTCTCCTCTGACGCGTCGTGACGTGGAACGTAAAACATCAGTCTGATACGGCACGTTATACGTCATCAATTGTTGTTTATTTCCGATTTTGATGTTATGTTCATCTTGCATTTAACGATCAAATCCATCTTTTTCACTTCAATCAAAATTTACCAATATAAAACGAAACATATTACTAGTACATATGAATTTAACGTTCCTTTATTTCAGATCTAAAGAGAGTTACAGGACAGGTTGTTGTAGAAAATTAAAAGTTGATGTTTACAATCTGTTGTATTTCGCGCTACACTTCATCGTCCCTGCTCACGTCAGCCATGTTTCAGCAAGAGTTATTAAAGTGAATTCAAACTTACAATATTGTCCGTGTAATAATTATCCACCAGAACACCGGAACGGTGACCAGAATAAGTAAATTTGCTCCATTCCTTTTCTGAACTGCGGTAAATTGCGCTGAAATAATCCTATTTAGACTGTATACACTCGACACGATGCGATCGACGACTTGATCAGCTGTTGTAAACAAACATGTATCAATGCGCTCAGACCAGCGGCAGAAAATAAAACATAGTCCCTTCGAAAGCCTGACAAAAACTAATAAAATTTCTTTATTTTTAATTACCTTTTACATAAATATACGGTCATGGGCATATGATAAATCGGTTATCCCACGATATCAGCACTTGGTCGGGACGTATTGCCACTCGTGAGGGTGCGCGCCGCATCACACGAGTCGAAGACGAGTGTGATGCGGCTCGCACCCTCACTCGTGGCAATACGTCCCAACCAAGCGCTGATATCTTGGGATAACCTCATATTAACGCCTACCCTTCGGTTTATATTTCAGTTATCTCTTCATACACTCCTTGATGGATTTTACATCTCCAATATATGCAAGCAGGACTTAGGCAGATTTTAGTTATTACGCATTATTGGGAAGACTTATCACAGATTGCAGAAGGGTCATATTTTGGTCATATATCTTCATACACTCCTTGATGGATTTTACATCTCCAATATATGCAAGCAGGACTTAGGCAGATTTTAGTTATTACGCATTATTGGTAAGACTTATCACAGACTGCAGAAGGGTCATATTTTGCAAACTTGTCTTTGGACAAAGGTCATACCTTAAGCTTACATTTGCACATTTTGAGTTGACCATGCGCCATTATCAAAATTTGGAATATAAGCCATGTTATGAATTCATGCACAAAATATTAAAAATATACAAAATGCAGTTTGTGAAAGGTAGTTCCAATATTAAACACAAAACATGATCATTAAATCAAACTGTGCAATTTTGTGTCTACATGGTTTATATATTGTACAGATCAATGTATATCAGTTATCACAGTGATTTATAAGACATGATATGAGAGTATATTCTTTTTTTTGTTAACATAGTCAATTTGTTAAAGAGAATAATGATAAGTTGCGACAGTGAAACCTATTAAGGTGGCAGAAAATTTCATTAAGATGCTAACACCAACCTTTGCATTTATAAAATTCATCTTACGATAAGGGTTATTGAACCATGTGCAACGTCTCCAGTGAGTTAAGTGCACATTGTTTAAAAGCCATGCATTTTTAGGGTGCACTCACCTAAGGAGTAAGATCTCTCCAAGAAAGAGGCTCTTCGCAGGGCCATGTCATAGTACAAAGCTGTGGTTACAACTCTGCCATATTATATGCTGTCTTTGTCACCTTTTCTAACACAGACAAAACCAAGAGAGGTAGGACAGGACCTAAAACAGGAGCGATTCATCTCGCTGCTGTGTAGTCAGGGGCGGTGGCCTACAGGCATTAAATTCTGTCATATTCACTCAGAGAATGCAAATTTTTGTTTTATTTTGGAAGGCCTAAATTTGTCAACATAAGATAGAGTTTAATTATCCTTCATGCAACTCCAGTTTATTCGCAACATTTCACATTTTTATAGAATATGTGTTTCACTGATACAGCTCCATGGTGAAGTTCAAAGATACATAAGAAAATAATAGGGGGGCTTTAGGAATTCAGCGGGATTCGAAAATTCCAGTTTCGGTCGAGGGGGAGGGACTGAAAGTTTTCCTCGGCCTTTAGGGGGCCCTGAAAGTATTTTGGTTTCCGACATTTTGATGCCGTTCAATATTCTAATTTCAATAATAATTTTAAAAAATCTAGATTCACTCAGTTGCATTTTATGACTTTTATCTCCAAAAAAAATCTAAAAATGTATGAACGCCATAAAAATTTCGTATAACAAGTTGGCCTTGTAACGAGGCAGGAGCTGCAACTGTTGATAATGTTTTGGTTTTTGTTTTTTGTTTTTAATATTTCTAAGCAATGCATCAAATGCAGTTTCTTGGTGTTCAGACTGAAAGTTATTTGTCAATGATACAAATGCACGGTACACGTAGGCTGTGTTGGCAAGCTGAATACTAGACAGATCAACATGCTGAAGGGAGTAGAACAAATACGCAGTTGTATAAACTGAACAAAAATGAACAAGCTTGGAACTATATGGTACTGCACTATTGGAACAAGTCTATCAGAGAATCTGTTAACAATACCACCATACCTATAACAAATTCTACCAGTTTGTACTCCATTCACTTGAAAAACACAAATGATAACTCCAAGCTGATAACGAACAACAATATGTAGAATATTACTACTTTATAAAGCCACTTACTCTCTTTTGATTTTGATGTCATTGACATCTGACAATCTGTAACGATGCGCAAAATATGAGAGTGTGTTTTACTGGCAGTGGTAAATTGCATAAATAGAATGGCTAATCCTACAACAAGCCGTCGCTATCGTTGATAATAGTAATCAAATAGGGAACTGTATGGTTGCTTAATGTTAAATAAACCACGGTTTCATGGTCACAGTTTCCATGTGCCTGCTCGAGTCAACTTAGTGCTATATATTTTGCATGCACTGAACAAAGATTCAGCTCCGATGTTTGCATAGGGATTCGTGTTGATATATTTGACAACTAAGCCTTTATCATGATTTCAATATGTGTCTCGTCCAAATTCAGCATACGCCTCAAAACTGAAGTATTGAAAATTTTGCTTACACTTTCCTAAAGGAAATTATATCAAAACTGGAACTTTTCTTTTCATTAATCCAGAATTAAACAAAAAAGAGTCACTGCGCTTATTTGCAACCACAGAAATATGTGCCTGAAATTTATCTTAAATTCATAATCGTTGCGTTTCCTTCTCAACTATACAATGGAAATCAAATCGCCGACTTTTTATACAATAAAAACGCACAAACACCTGATAACGGAAAATTTAATCAGGTTCACTACAGCAAAACATGTCAATTGTGCAGCAAAAGATATATTATGGAAACATTATGAAGCATATTTCTCTACAGCAAGAGGACAAATACCTCTAAGCTGCCAATCACATTTTGTAATCTAAGGCAAATGATTATATATCAGAGATTTAAGCTCGAAAATACACCCGATGGAGAGACATTTACATTCAAAAAATTAAATTTATTTACTTGGAGGCTGGTCTAAGGCCTATGGAGACCAGTTTCACACGTGTGAGAAATTTGATTAAAATTATTTCATTTGAGACATCAAAGTTTTAAGTTTCCCTTTTTGTAAGATAAAACAGGAACATGCTTACCGTGTTTTACAAGTTTGTTAAGTACACAAAGATATTTAAGGTTGCCTAACATACCTGTATACGGGGCACCGCAAAGCAGTGTTTGTAAGTGACCTCTGCTGAAATAGACTCGTACCACAGGGGTATAACAGGGCCTGCACAAGGTCAACTTCCTATTTTGCCGTGTAATCAGGAGCTGTATTAGTCATGGGAGATTTGTAGGATCTTTTTTCGGGATTCCGAAGTGAATGGAAGACCAAAGCGATTGTATCACAAGAAGTGTTATGCAAGACATTATTTTCAGTTGCAATACATTTTTGCCAGTTCACCACAACCAATAGTTACAGCTATCAGTACTTTAGCCAGATTATGCTACTTCCAAAGTCATGGCTGATGTAATATGCAACTGCTGCTCAACGAGACAGCAATGATACACAACAACAGTCCTGAAATTCGGATTATTTTACAGCACTCTTTTCAAGTAAATATAACTGTTCGTGTTATTTCAGAGGCTGTTTTTGTTGTTTCAAAAACAATTATCACTTTCGGTTTGCTTGGGTCCACGGGTCGGTTGCATGCACCTAGCGAACGGATGTTTGTTTTCTAAAATTCTTAAAATACTTAAGAGATCTTCTGCATATGTCTAGACTCATTGTCGAGTTTTAGGAATAGATGAAGATTTTGCTATTTTGTTTATTTAAATCGAAAATTTAATTTTCTCTTTGAATTTCTTATAGAGCCAATACAATATTTGAGATATCGGTAAGTATATGGCAAGTTGTTTACGCTGATTCCAATTGTTCATCTTGATTATGGAACAGACTGATTTATGCTTCCCTTGAAAGACTTTGTTGTAAGTTTAAAATTTCAGCTCTAAGGTTCATATTTAGTGAACACTGTCGTCGTTGATACCATAATGACAACTGCTTGTTTGAGGGCGTAGCGGAATATTCGGTCAGACGTTTGAAATCTATTCTAATAATGTTCGAACAAAAAAATAAAGATCTAGTTGTACTTGGCCTCGAAGCAAGCAAATGTTTTCAGGCTCAAATGATCATACAACTCAATGGAAATAAGTGAAGCTAGAATTTTAGTTTACAGACTAAGTGCTTTCATTTCTTTGCCAATGGGTTTACATTAGATTTTAACTTCTGCATGATGAATATGGTAAAAACAACAGACATATTCTTTCACTTCCCTATTCATCAGAGTCATTTAAATCAAATCTGACTTTAGTTAGTCGATAATAAAGTATTGTTTTCCTTGAATGCAACGTAACAAAAACTTGACACTAAAGTACCATCAAAAGGATCAGAATACTTATTTGTCATCTTTGATATCTAGAACACAATAAACTTTTCAACCGTTAATCACATCAGTATCTTTCGCCAACTGAAAGGCATTATGAAACAGCGATGAAGTCAGTAGATAACTGCTATTGCATGAACATTTTATGATCATAAATATCATATCAGTTTAACTGCCCCGTGATTCATTTAGTCCAATTTTACATTTTGCTAAATCGGGGTAATGTACTTAATTGGTTCATTTTTCATTAATGCTTGTACGAGATTCCAAGGTGTTTTCTAGGCAAACAATATTTCATAGAGCGGATTGGCCACGTTTTCGCTTTTAATTTTGTTTTACCTTCAGTCATTAGAAAAAGATTTGATTACATGAACATCCTGTGAAAGGCCATAGCGTAGTTTCCAGGTGGATGGATTCGGAAATTACAAATAAAGCAAACAACGCTGATGTTGCCTTGGAATTTTAGCTTACAACGTTTAATTATCAAAGACATAAATGCTGTTTAAAAGAGGATAATACTCACCCTGTCCCTATTGGTTAAGGAGGCTGGCTTGTAGCAGGTAAATGTGAAAGTTGATTTGACATCGAGAGGTCCTGCCTTCGATGGAAAACAAGTATGATGTGGGGGCGATATCACGCCTAGTTACACGCACAGCTTTGGATGACTGAAGGTGATCAAATAATAAATACCTGTTAGACTCTGTCTCGTTTACGACCCTTGGGTCATTTTTATGACAGCCCACGTCCTATATATAATGTTCTAATCAGTATACCGAAAATACGTAAAGCTGTAGTCAAAATATTTGACATGATAAGGTGTAATTAATTTTGATATATATTGATTATATGTTTTGCGCGAACAATGGAAGGAATTTGCATATCGCTAGT
Organism: Ptychodera flava; assembly: GCA_001465055.1. Classification (NCBI taxonomy): domain Eukaryota; kingdom Metazoa; phylum Hemichordata; class Enteropneusta; family Ptychoderidae; genus Ptychodera; species Ptychodera flava. The sequence goes on along the minus strand of LD342778.1, from coordinate 110,506 downwards.
TACAAAGACAACGTGTCTTTTGTTCGATAATAACGTCGTACCGAAATAACACAGTTTCTGGGTGCCCCATCAAATTATATGGATGTGCAGTATAAAATCTGCAGGGTTAAAGACTAAGTTTAACCGGCGAAGGAAGGTGCATTCGGGAAAACTAGAGTTGATGGTTATTCATGGCCAATAATAATACGAAATTTTGAAAATGAAAGGGATATAATTATGCAACTTCAGTCTGGCGACCCCTCCCCGATGAATAAGCTTGGAAATGAATGGCAGTGCACTTTTGGAATCCGTCTATCAGAGAATCTGGGGCTGATCTATCAATGTTAAGGATACCATAATGTCACAAATGTTACTGTTCTGTACTCCGGTCCCTGAAAAAATACAAATAATAACTCCAAACTGATACACAACTACAATATGTAGAATATTACTTCTTAGAGAGCCACTTACTCTCTTTTAATTTTGATGTCATTGATACATGACCAAACAACCGGTAACTGTGCATAATATTTGATAGTGTGGTTTTGGCAGTGGTAAGTTGCATGAATGGAATGGTCAATTCTACAACAAGCTGTTTGCTTTGCTGATAATGATAATCAAATAGGGAACTGTGTGGCTGCTGAATGTTTACTTCACCATGGTTTCATGATCACAGTTTTCAAGTGACTGTTTGAATCAACTTAGTGTTATTTATAGACTTTGCATGCATTGTTCAAACATTAAGCTTTGTTATTTGCATAATGATTCATGTTGATATATTTGACAAATAAGCCTTGTCTGTACGATAATTCTCCCTGTCTTTGCGTAGTAATGTTTTTTGAACGCCTACCCTTCGGCTTATATTTCATTTATCTCTTAACACACTCCTTGATGGATTTTACATCTCCAATATATGCAAGCAGGACTTAGGCAAATTTTAGTTATAATTGAATTATAGCGAAGACTAATTACAGAAATAATAATAAAGAAGGGTCATATTTTGCAAGCTTGTCTTCGGAAAAAGGTCATACCTTAAGCTTACATTAGCGCATTGATGGTTTATCATGCGCCATTATCAAAATTGGGATTGGAAGCCATGTTATGAATTCATGCACAAAATATTAAAAATACACAAAATGCAGTTTGTAAAAAGTAGTTCCAATATTAAACACAAAACATGGTCATTAAATCAAACAATGTGCAAGTTTGTGTCTACATGGTTTGTATACTGTACAGATCAATGTACATCAGTTGTCACAGCGATTTATAAGACATGATATGAAAGTATATTCTTTTTGTTGTTAATCATTAACCAGAATTATTATAATTTATAAGAATTATAATAAGTTGCGACAAGTAAACCCTTTTAAAGTGTCAGAAAATGTGATTAAGATGCAAACACCAACTTTTGAATTTGTAAAATTCATCTTATGAAAAGGGTAAATGAACCATGTATCACAACGTCTCCGGTGAGTTGAGTGCGCAATGTTTAAAAGCCATGCATTTTTAGGCTGCACTCATCTAAAGGAGTAAGATCTCTCCAGGAAAGAGGCCCTTTGCAGGGCAATGTCATAGTACAAAGCTGTGGTTACAACTCTGCCATATTATATGCTGTCTTTGTCACCTTTTCTGACACAGACATAAACGAAAGAGGTAGGCCAGGACCTAAAACAGGAGCGATCATCTCGTTGCAGTGTAGTCAGGAGCGGTGGCCTACAGGCATTAAATTCTGTCATATTGACCCGGAGAATGCAAAGTTTTGTTTTATTTAGGAGGCCTAAATTTGTCGTTCCCAAAAATGACCTAAGGCAACATAAGATAGAGTTTAATAATCATTCATGCAACTCCAGTTCATTCGCAAAATTTCACAGTTTTATAGAATGTGTATTTCAGTAATAGAGCTCCATGGTAAAGTGCAAAGATACATAAGACTGCGTTCAAGAAAATGATGGGGGGGGGGGTTTGAGGAATTCCGTGGGATTCGAAAATTCCGCGTTTTAGTCGAGCGGAGGGACTTGAAAGTTTTCCTCGGCCTATAGAGGGTCCTAAAAATATTTTGGTTTTCGACATTTTGATGCCGTTCAATATTCTAATTTCAATAATAATTAAACAAAATCTTGAACCACTTCCTTACATTTTATGAGTTTCATCTCGAAAAAATCTAAAAATGTATAGATGCCATAAAATTTTCTGTTGATAAATTTTGTTATATTTTTCAATATTTCTAAGTCAGGTATCAAATGCAGTTTCTTGGTATTCAGACGTAAAGTTATTAGTCAATGATACAAATGCACGGTACACGTAGGCTGTGTTGGCAAGCTGAATACTGGTGGCTCAACATGCTGAAGGGAGTAGAACAAATACGCAGTTATATAAACTGAACAAAAATATTGTCAAAATACAAATATAATACAGTTTCTGCCCTGCCCCTGCCTGAGGGCAGTGTCACTGTCACGGCATGCTGGCAGTAACAGTGATAGTCTGACTCTGATTTAGTTAAGAAGGGTTTGGGTCATAGGACGCTCAATTGACAGTAAAATCTACGTGTACACAAGACCAGGCCAAATAACAATACCTAGAAGACTAAGGGACTTAAAAGTTACCATGGGTTTTTGAATTATGGCATGTGAGCTCGAGAATAATCAAATATTAGACAAACATCATGGGGTAATCATGCTTGATTTTATGCAAGTGTACGATGAAAATTCATAGTTTTCTCAAATCACTTAAACGCAATTCATTCATTTCAAGTAAACGTAGCCAAACTATTAATTTTTATATGCATGATTGTTCAGCTTCAAATAAGGTTAAATGCTCCTTAAGAATAGCTACTTGGACTCAAAAATGTCTTATTCTTGTGTGGGCTTTTTTTCTTTACTTGTTTAAGAAGTAAGGTTTTCCTTGCCTTGTTCGTTTTTCAAATCTGTTTGTTTGTATGATGTTTTGGTTTTTGGGCTTTATTCGGTTTGTTTGTCTTTTTATCGCAAAATCGAAATTTAGATTTTCACAGAATAGTGTACTAAACTTAAGTTACTATTATAACCTTTAAATATATATTTCAGACACACGTTTATGTGCCGCTAAAATGCGCAGTGAATCCTGTATCTTATTTATTGATTCTTGAAAGAATGATTTCAAACATACTGAGTATCGGGCCTACATCAACATCTGTCTAGATGCACCTCAAAACTGAAGCATTGAAAATTTTGCTTCCATTTTCCTAAAGTAATTTATATCAAAGTTTAAACTTGCTCATTTTACAACCACAGAAATATGAGCCTGAAAATTATTTTAAATTCATAATTGTCTCTCTTGTTTGTCAACAAGAAATCACATCGTCGACTTTTTATACAACCGAAAACTATAAAAACTATAACGGTAAATTAAATCAGGTTAACTGCAGCAAAACATGATAAATGTGCAGTAAGAGATAATTGGAAATAACATGCAATATCAATCTCTATAGCAAGAAGACAAGACATATAGCCTCCAAGCTGTCAGTTAAATTTTGTAATCTAAGGCAAATGATTACAAAACAGAGACGTAAGCTCTAGAATACTCCGATTGAAGGGCATTTAAACTAAAGAAAATAAATTTATTTACCTGGAGGCTAGTCTAAGGCGTTTGGAGACCTGTGTTAGACTTGCGAGAAATGGAATGTAACTTCTGTGATTTGAGACATGGGTGTTTTAAGTCTCCCTTTTGTTAGCATAAATACGTGGACACGTTAACCGTGCTTTGCAAGCTTGCTTACTAATTGGGTAAATAAAGACACTCTAGGCCCCGCAACAAACCTGTATATAGCGCACCGCACAGCAGTGTTTGTAAGCATACTGTGTACAGAGCTATGGCAACATCCGTGCGCAACCTTTGCTCAAATAGACTCGTACCACAGGGACATAACTTGATCTGTACAAGGTCCACTTCTCATTTTACTGTGTAAGCAGGAGCTGTATTGGTCAGAGTTTCAAAGGAGATTTGTAGGATTTTTTTCGGGATTCTAAAATGACCAGGAGACTAATGCAATTGTATTACAAGAAATGTTATGCAAGACAGGATTTTCAGATGCAATATATTTTTGCCAGTTCACCACAACAAAAAGTTAAAGCTATCAGTACTTTAGCCGGATTATGCTACTTTTAAAGTCATGGTTGATGTAATATGCGACTGCTGCTGAACGAGACAGCAATGATACCCAACAACAGTCCTGAAATTCGGATTATTTTACAGCACTATTTTCAAGAAAATATAACTGTTCGTGTTATTTCAGAGGGCATTTTTGTTGTTAAACAATTATCACTTTCGGTTTGCTTGGGTATACTGGTCGGTCGATTGCACCACGAGGACAGATGCTTGTACTCTAAAATTCATAAAATACTTAACAGATCATCTGCATATGTCTAGACTCATTTTGGAATTTGTTGAGTAGATGAAGATTTTGCTATTATGTTTATTTATTGAAATGGAAAATTTAATTTTCCTTTTGACGTTAGCATAGGGCCAAGTCAATTCGAGATATCGGTAACTTGAGGCAAGTTGTTTTCGCTTATTCCAATTTTTCATCTTGATTATGGGGCAGACTGATTTATGCTTCCCTGGGAAGATTCTGTTGTAAGTTTAAAATTTCAGCATATAGATTCATATTACCTGAACACTATCGTCGTTGATACAATAGTGACAATTGTTTATTTGAAGGCGTAGCGTATATTCAGTCAGACCTTTGGAATATTACTTTATTTGTCTGAGAAAAAAAAAATCTATTTGTGCTTGGCCTCGATGCAATCAATGGTTCTTAAGCTCGAATGAGCATACAAACAACTCAATCTTAATAACTTATAATTTTATTGCAGAGGTTCTTAACTTTCATTTCATTGCCGATGGATTTACAATAGTGTTACCCTTCTGTAGGGTGAACATAGAGAAAACAACAGAGATATAATCTTTCACTTCCCCATTCATTAGAACCATTTTATTCAATTCTGATATTCAGTTGGTCGACAAAGCAGACGTATTTTCCCTGAACTTGCTGTTATTACAAAACCAGCAAATGGATTAGAACGGTAATTAGCATTCTCTGATATCTACAAGACAATTGCCTCCAAACCGTTAATCACACCAGTATCATTCGCCAACAGAATGGCATTATGAAACATCGATGAAGTCAGGGGATAACGGCCCATCATAGCCTTTTCAAGCTTGGGGCTTATTTGTACGTTTATGAGAAAGAAATAAAGATCCGTAAGCAAAAAAAAGAGTTCGACTCCCCCTTGTGCCAGGAAAGAAAACAATAGCGGCCATTGGTTACTTTGCTTGATCGATTCATTTTCAAATGCTTGTGAGCTATCTCGGAATGGTATTATCGGCAAAAATTGGTTTTTCCAAATTGGCCAAATTTTCATCTCTAGTTTTGATTTACCGTTATGTATTAGAAGAAAAGATATCATGACATTAACATTATGTGAAAGGACATCGCGTTGTTCCCATCTGGATTGATTCTGAAATTTAAAAGGCAATAAATGTAGAGCAAACCGTGGTTAAGTTACCTTGGAACGTTTGCTAACAGCGCTGTTAGAATGAAGACTTACAATCTTGTTATACAATAAGTAAAGTACTCACTATGTAGTAGTTTTCAGGTCTCTGAGGTCGCTTGTCACATTAAATGTGAATATTCTTCGTAGGTGGAGACGCCCTGCGTTCGCTCGAAAACAACTAAGATGTCGGACTGATACCACGTCTACTTACACGCACAATGTGAGGGTAACTCTAGGTGATCACATGATACCTACAGGTTAACGTGTGTCTCTTTTATTCCCCTTAGGTCATATTCGTTCGATTTACAGACGGACCATGTTTCATTTGAGTGCTTGTTGGAATGCGGAAAATACATAAAGCGCTTATTATATTTAACGCGATAGGGTGTAATTAATCGTAATATATGTAGATCGTATATTTTTTTAGAGAGCAATGGAAGGATTAACGTTAAATTGAACGTATACAAGCATAAATTTCAATTCAGGTAGTTGGCTTTTTCATATCGCTAGGTACACAGACAACATTGATTACGTTCAATCATATAAAGGCGTACCACAATTGTGCCCTATGAATTGCATGCCCCATCGCATTTTGGGAGGAACGGTATATGTGAAATAAAATCTAGTGAGTAAAAGACAAGGTGTAACCGACGAAAAGGGGTGTATTCGGAAGAAGTAGCGCTGATAGTCATTGGCAGTTTATAAATTACTCGAAATCAGGCAAATGAAAGGGAAATAACTAGTGCACCTTCAGCCTGGCTTCCACCACCCCGCATCCGATTAACAAGCTTGGAACAGTATTGTACTGCGCCATTGGCACACTTCCAGCACGTTTATACACGGCTACCAGAGACTTCGGAGACCGTTCCATCAATACTAACGAACCTCCCCATACACATCACAAATACTACTCTTGTACACCCCGTCACTGACAGACACGAATTGGTACTCTAAACTGGCATCGAGCTCCAATATGTAAAATATTACTTCTCTGTTTTATATTAATGTCATTGACTTTTGACCTAACAAGCCACAACGATACATAGCATACGATAGAGATTTTTGATGTGCTGAGTTGCATTATTGGAATGGCTGATCATACGACAAGTCGCCTCATTTGCTGATGATAAAGAACTGTGAGGTTGGCACATGTTTTCTTCCCCATGGTTTCACGATCATTGTTTTCGCGTGACCAACACGTCACTGCTATTTATAAACTTTGCATGGGCTATTCAAATCTTCAGGTTTTTGTTTGCATAGGATATTATGTTGAGGTTTACGCTGCCATGCCTGTACAACTATTCACCCTTCCCTTTGTATAGTAGTCACATCGAACATTTTTAACCTTTATCGTCTTTCTCTTTGAAAGTTTTACGAGGACCTACTTTGCAGCTTACATTTTAGTTATCACCTAAAACATCATTGTTTGTAGATTTTTTTAACGCAAATATAAACGATGGGGACTTGGACAACTTTTAGTTATTGTGAATTATGGTTTGCGAACGTGTCTTTGGACAAGGTCATGCTTTACACTTGCTCTTTATGAGGTGACCATGAGCCATTTTGAAAAGTCAGAATATAAGTTATGCTAGAACTACACGCAACGAATATCAAATAAATTATACATGTACAAGCAGTTTTTGAACAGTAGATCCTCGTGTTACACACACAACCAACATGTTTATTAAACCAATCAATGTGTCATTTGCATTGCACGGATGAACATCCGCTGTCAGTGTAATTAAAACGTCATGCCGTGGGAGTATAACAGTTGTTGCCAATGTGAATTTATTAACAAAATTTATGATAAGATGCAATAAGTTGACTCTTTGAAACTAACAGAAAAATATAATGAAGATATTAACACCAAACTTCACAATTGCGAAATTCATTTATTGAAAAGGACAATGAACTAATGTACAAGAAAGCCTCGAGGAAGTTGTCTAATGTCTAAAAGCCATAAATTTTCGGGGTTCACTCATCTTAAAGAGAAAACTCTCTACCATAATTTGTCTTTGGAGGCTTATGTCACAATATATACAGAGCTTTCATTACAACTCTGTAACCATCATATGCTATCTTTGCCACCTTTGCTTACTCAGACATTAGTAGGAGAAGTATGACAGGATCTATAACAGGTGCGATTTGTATTTTGCTGTGTAATCAGGAGCGGTACATCGCCAACAGTCCTTATTCTATAACCATGCCCTGTCCGTCGCATTTTAATTGGTCGAGCTGAGCCACGTGACTGACCACAAATACACGTTTATACTTTGTTTCCATGCCCGTGCCTACGAATAGTAATATTGACAACTCACAGTATAATAAACATCGTAACTGTATAGCTAAAACGTAAAGTTTGATTCGTGCGCACAAAAATAATCGCAATCATACCCATCCGTAATCCATAACACTAGGTGAAAATTCGTAATCCACTAGTTATAAACATAGACACCAAACAGCACAGAACAGACAGTGAAGCACCGGTACACACAACAAAGTAATATCCATGAAAGAAAGATATACGGACCTCTGGTCAAAAGGCCAAGAAGTGATGTCAGGTTTTAAAACAGTAAGCGCATCCTTCCCCACATGTGGCACCCGCCATATATCAATCTATAAGTCAGATAGGCAGTGGTCACTAACTAAGGCCCAATGTCACCGATGCCATCAGCGATCATTTGTCGAAGAGAGATGTTGTATTTATCTACCAGCTTGTGATACCTGCCAAAAATCGTTTGAATGTAGAGACAAGTCTTTCTCTAGTGTAACCTTGATTAAACAGTTTCTAGAGAAATGGCTATGTGCCTCTATACATCACCATATGAACTGCATGCTCTTGCATATCGAATAAGCTTGGAAATGTATACCCCATAAGCTGGTGAGAGTGGAATATTACTGATGAGGTGTGGGAAATTGATCATACTAAAGCTGAAATCATCTCTCTTGTCATATAGCCTAGTAGAAAGGTGACCATTAGAGTCAAAGTCAAGGAAAATATCAAGATATGAAGCAGAAAAGGCCGTTTCTGTAGTTTCTTTAATCTCCGATTCTGGAGGATAAATCATAGCGAGATAGTCACTGAATTCAGAGTTATTCATTGAAATAACATCGTCTATGTATCTAAATGTTAAGTTGAAAGTTCTAGCCATAGAGACCCTTTCTGTTCGATTAAGTTCTGGATAAATTCTGCCTCGTATGAGTACAGAAATAAGTCGACAAGCAAGGGAGCACAGTTAGTGCCCATATCAATTCCTATACACTGTTGGAAAATGTGTCCTCCAAATTCAACAAATATGTTGTCAATGAGGAAATCAAGCATACTGATAATGTCATTCTCGGAATAGAAATCTTTAGCATTAGAAGTATTTTTAACAAAATATTTAGCATTATACCCTAATACTACATATTTGTAACGGCGTGAACCGTTTTTGTAGAAAAATGCTTGATTGATGATGTTTTTCAAGCGTTCTTTCAATTTATCATGTGGTATCGTGGTATTCAATGTGGAAAAATCGAAAATTTTAATAGATGTTATACAGATGTTGACTTAAAATTATCCATGATTTCCTTCGAATTTTTGATATCCAAATTTGATTTATACCACTCCGAGAAAAGACAACATCACAGTATGATTGAAGTCCCCGTTTAACAATACAAAGAACAAAAGTCAGTATCTTCGATAACTTTGATGTTGAACATTTTGAAGATCCTGCGATAAACCTATCTTTGTATGGTGTTTTGTGAAGTTTTGGTATCCAGTATAAGCTAGGCAACATATTGTTGTCATCAACCGTTGAAATATTAAAATTATCCATGAATGACTTATGGTTTGCCAATATTTCAGATTTGTTGAACATTGATTGTCTGTAATTGGAGTTGGTGGAGGTCTTAGTTACACCAAGTTCAGCATATAAGACATTCAAAATAACATTTCTTACAGACAAATACAATGTTATTGGCAGCTTTATCAGCAGGGACGACAACATATTTGTCATGAATATCATTCAAACAATTAACAGCATCAAAATCTTAAAATACAGAATATGGTCTTCTGCAAACATGTGATTTTAGTCGACCACGGACTATTTTCCTCACAGATTTGACCCATTCTTACAGTGTGTCTAGCTCTACATCCTCCCTTTTAGCCCATTTCCTGGCATATTCCTAAACACAGTCCATAATGATCTTAAAATTATGGTTCCAGTTGATCCTGCGAGGTTCTCTGAACTTGGGTCCACAAGAGAGTATCTTACGAAGATGGTGATGTTCAACCAAATTCAGGTCACAGTGATGACGTGGCCAACCGGAGTATATATTTGAAAGGAGATGATGTAGAGCAGTCACAGGATGCTGGTGTCTGGAGGAATTCATCAATTTTTAAGTGCTGCAATGCCTTATTGTAATTGAATATTTTATTGGAGATTATCTTGGTGTACCGATATGACGGAATAGGTACAGACTGGTTCTTAAAGTATACAGGTATAGTTGATGTAACCTTTTTGTAAACCTTACTCTCCAAATGTAAACACATAAGTGCATAGTTATCCAAATCGGCAGAATATATGCGGAAAGCTTATTCCGACCGTCTCGTTGTTACATACCCATGTCGTTACTTTGACTCGATGACAGTTAGACACAAGTTTTGTGCCCTGTATGGTTACTGTTGGCTAGCTTTTGTCAAAGCTGAAGTTTGTGATTATCAGTAGTTAATCTTGTTTTATATGTGTATTAAATTTCAAAGGCAGAAAATTCATACACCACCAGTTTCCATTTTACGTAATAGCACATGTAAAGAAAATAGACATCCGCCCCCGCAAAGTTCGGGGTGAGAGCTAAAAGTGACACTCCCACTTGGTAACATTTTTAAAACACTGTGACATTTTTTTAATGCCAACGGTCGATATTTGACGTGGCGACTGCGCTCGAATCACGAGATATCGATAAAAACATGTTCTCAAAAAAGTAAAAGTTTGAATTTCGGTGGCCCATCTAAATTCAGCTTCCGAACATCGAACGTTCGGCACTAGGGCCATTGTCAACTAAGCTATGGAGTACGAGTCCACGCTAACGCTGCTGTACGCCACAGTACCACTCGCCTCGGTGATCGGTCATGCCCCGTGGGGGAAAGCTGAGTCTTACTGACTAGGAGAAAAAACGGGAAACAAAGTTTGCTGATTACACCAGAATTCGCATAGGTGACTAGCACAGATACGTGCGGTTGATACATAGCGGCCGCCGCGTGGTATGCACGCACACCACGCCACGGCCGCTATGTATCGAACCACGCGTAACAGTGTGGCAGACGACAAAATGTAGTCATCAGAGGCGGCTAATATTTTACATATAAAAACTGACATCTATGTGGTATTGGTTAAAAATATAATAGAACTGACCGAGAATAATGAAAACGACAAAAACTAAGGAGAAGTTTAAAAAAAACTTACCTGAAGTGAAGGCATAATGCTGTATATAAAGTCTTCGCAGTGGGAGGTAAAATTGCGTCGTTCGAACTTATTATGGACTCCCTAGAATATCGTCAATCAGCACAACAACAATCCTTCGGGGGATTTCGGATCATAATCAGAAACGATCGTAAAACTTCGGGATGTGAAAAATACGGTCGGGAAATGACATGTTTTTATCGATATCTCGCGACCGTCGGCATTGAAAAATGTGTTTTAAAAATGTTACCAAGTGGGAGTGCCTCTTTAATAAACAACTGCTACTAGTCCAATATGACATAATCCATGATAGGGCCACAAGTTTTCTCCTCATTCAATTTTAAACTGGAGGTGTATAATGCTTCATGGGTTCATTGCAGTCTCTGTACTATCTGTTTCTTGGCGTAGAAATAGTCAAAGCGACAAAGTACTGCATCTATCAGAGAATGCCGGCTTAGGAATTTACAGTAGCTAACCGGACTACCTTCAGTGTACATGTGATGGAAGACATCTCTGTATGATCACTTTATTGACGTACAAAGCGTCAAAGCGAAATATTTACTCCATGGAATAGACAATGCCATCAGAAATTAACATCTAACTTCAGTTTGATGGAAGGTATTTGGGAAAAGTATACGATGTGTGATGTACATTCAAATCATGACGACAAAGCTGTAGGTGGTAATACAAATGTCGGTGTAGTGTGGTCCGATGGACCTCGTTCAGGTCACCGCCCTGTTCATCGATTATAAGTTCTGATACTGAGACATAGAGGAATTTAAATACCAGCATCTGGTTTATAGAATCTAGGTACACAAGTACCGCCACACTGGCGCCGGGAAACATCGTAAAGTGACAAATTTTAAGTTTACATCTGATGCATGTAGTTGGACATTTTATGACTGCATATGATGGTACCGTTGAATTTAATTAGATACTTAGCTCTTAGTATGGAACGTTGGCGAAGGACACGAACATTCACGAACATTAGATTTCTGTGTGAAATGTGCCTTCATACATAACAGGAGAGAATTTCGAATAACCTTCTTAGTTACTCAGTCACGTCCGTGACCCTGTAACATGGCCATTTTACAAAGTTGATATTATTTGTATATGTATTTTGGTAGGTGCTGACACGTAGCATATATTTACGATATGTGATATACAGACGATAACTTTTTTGGTGGTGATACGAATATCAGTATAGAGTTTGACCCGCTTTACCTCGTACAGGTATAACCGGTCTGTTCAGACATTATCAGTATTGATACTGAGACTGAAAGGTGCATATGAGTTTCTTTAATGTGGTCACTGTACACTAGCTTTATTGACGAAATTCTCATGGCGACATTGTGATAAACTGAATGGAGAATGCCAGCTGATGTATTTGCATGCACCTTGAGTTTGATGGAAGATATTTGGGCAAAGTAAACGAAATGTAAAGTACAGCCATCTGTTCACAATAACGTTGTAGATCCATAATAGAAATGCCAGTGTGGTGTTTGAACCAATCGGCCTAGTTCAGGTGACTGTTCTCTCTTTATCAATTGTCAGAGCTGAAACCGAGATATAAAGGAATTTGAACACCTGCATTCGGTTGATACTGTCTACGTATTGCATTGAATAAGCCAGATTGGAGCCATTAATCGCCTTAAGGTAGTATGCGCCTCGAAAGTGAAAGACTTAAACTTTTGCTCAAACTTTGCTCAATTAAACTTTTAACTATTCCCTTACCAAATCAACAATAAAAATCGGGGGGTCACCGTGCACAATTTGGAACAACCGAAACAAATTACCTAACATTTTGCGATATTTGAAATTCAAAATGGCCGCCATTCCTGTGTTAACTCTATGGCGCAAAAATTAAAATTTGGATTTCGAAAAACTAAGAAGGTTAAAGTTTTTCTTTCTCCAAGAGCTTCAAGAGACCCCACAAGCGGTATATCGAAAAAGAATTGTAGAAATTTGAGAATCCGACTCTCTGTTATCGAGGAGCGTTCTACCTTAAACAATACATTTTAGAGTTAACGCCTAATACATCGCCGGACCAGCCTGACTGCTCATTTTGACGGCCAACGTTTTATATAAGCAAGGTTTGAAATGCTTCGTGGAGTAGTGTAAGAATGATAATAACAAAGACAGAAGTAAGGGAAAGTTTGACTCTGATCCTGCTGAAAGTATTGAGGAAAAAACAACCATATTATTTGGTAGCTCGGATAGATTTTGTTACAGGCTGCGATTTGAGTCATCGCTCAAGTGGTTGTGAACATTTGAGTAAATTACAAATTGTATCGTTTTAAGCCCTCATTTGCATGCTGTAGTTTGAAAGGATCATCGAGAATTATGCACTGTTGAAAACAATTGTGCTTAAGAACACATTTTTAGTAAAATGTGAAGATATGCATAGTTATTAACAGCTATTTGAAAATGAATATTATTAGTTACCCACGTCCATTGCCCAATAACAAAGCCATAGTTTATTTGGTTACTGTAGATTCTGACACTTACTCTGTATTTGACACACTTACTCTGTAAAGCCGGAAGATTTAGTTGCCTTACTCGTATATGTCAACATGTGATAGCACAGTTATTGCATTAGGCAGATTATATGCGAAAAACTTATATTAAGTGTATCTCTGTTTTATTCCAACATGATCACTGTGAACCAATGACAGCTTGACACAATGTTTGTATTCCTATTGTAACAGTGACCTATCCTCTATCAATGAACTTACAAACAGAGATTATCAGTAGTTTACTAAAATTCCCTATCTGAATGCTTGATAACTTAGTTGTGAAACTTTCTGACAAAATAATCTGCCCAGTGCAAGATCCGTATACTTCTCGATCAGAATACAACCGAGATATTGATACACGCATTTGTAACATCTAAGTTGGATTACTGTAATAGTCTCTTGTATGGAGTTAACAAAGATCAGCTTCCCCGTTTGTAATTTTTTCAAAATACCGCAGCACGTTTAGTCAGCTGTTCTCACAAATTTTATCATATTACGCCTGTATTAGTTGATTTAGGCTGCGTCCACAAAAATGGTTAGGGGGGCTGAAGGAATTCATGGGGGATTCGAAAAATTTTGGGGTAGTAGAGAGAGCACTTGAAAATTTTGCTCTACCTGTAGGGGGACCCGAAAATTGTTTTGGTTCCTCTTTTGTTTTACATTTTCCAATTCCAAGTTTTTGTAGGTAATTCAATGAAAAATGGATACATTTTATGTCATCCAATTGTTGTAATGTTAGTGATAATTTAAAAAATACCGTCAAGGACTGTGTGCCCACATTCGGTTTGAATTGGTAAATTCAAGAAATATTTAAAAGCAGAAAAACAAGAATGACAAAAGCAAATAAGGTCTGCAACTTAGGTACTGGAGGTCATCTTTAGGAACATGCATATCAACTTCTATAGCAATGGGACAAGCAGATCCTACATACATAGGCAAATGTCAACAAAAAAATTAGCCGGAGAAGCTTGACAAAAAGAAATAGTGGGAGAGTGGGAAAAATATGGAGTGGGAAAAAATGTACAAGTAATGCTACCTCATCAATCTTCTAGCCCCTACCCCCTCCTGAATATCAAATGTTCCACCCCTTACATAAGGTGCTGCGGTTTAGGTGTTTTTGATGTGGACGGACATACATACATACATACATACATACATACATACATACATACATACATACATACATACATACATACATACATACATACATACAGACAGACAGACAGACAGACAGACGTGCAAATCGGATACAAATGAACTGATTCAGCTTATACGATAACCTCACATTGGTATACCAAATGTGAGCTAAAAATGAAGAATCATTTTGCCATATTTCATTACTTTTATCTCGAAAAAAAACAATTATGAGTGATTTGTTGTAAAAAATCAAACTTGAGCCTAGTAACAGGGCAGAAGCAGCAACTGTTGATGATTTTTGCAATATTTCTATGCAATATATCAACTACAGTTTCTTGCTGTCTGCCTACAGCATGTTAAAACACACAACGTTCAGGTTGTCGACAAAATCTGTATATGTAAATGTGTATTAGGCGATAATTTATTTAGAGTCCAGACTGACAGTCAGTTGTCAGTGATAAAAATGCATGATACACATACACAGGCTGTAATAGTAAGCTGAATACAGGGCAGTTCAACATGCTTTAGGGAGTGGAACATGAACACAGTTGTATAAACTGAAGAAAAAAAATATTGTCAAAATTATCAAAGTTAATACAACTACTTCCTATGGGCATTGTCACTGTCACTGTATACCTGAGCAGTGACTAAGATAGCTTTGACCCTGATGTACATTGTATTTGAAGAAAGAGTTTGGGTCAAATGACGCTCATGACAGTGAAACATATAATTTGTACACAACATCAGGCCAGAGAGCAACACAAGGAAGACAAGGAGACTTGAAAAATTATCGGAAATTTTTGAATTCTGGTATATGAGAATAATCAAATATTAAAGAAAAAGGATGGGGTCAACATGCTTGATTTTCTAAATTTTCACATTATTGTCATAAAATAATACAAAAGTAAAACTTTGAATAGTAAGACTAAATGAAAAAATATGAGACTAAATTTTCCATTATTACTGCCAAAATTTCAGAGATTAAAACATTTATCTGATGGAATTTAACCTTCCATTATTGTCAATTTTGAGTAGCATCTAGTTCAGATATGTCTTGTATTTTTAAAACAAATTTTTGGTAGGTCACTGTGCTCAGTTTTTTTACAATATGGTAATTAGCCAAAATTCACAATTTGTCTACTCTCTCATGATCGTCATTTTGTGTGCTCTTCGGCAGGAAAAATTGACCTGGCCAGAGTTGGTTTAGCTCAAGTTAGCTTAGACCGATAAATCCAAAAAGTTCATCGATGCGTTTAAAATGAATCAATTTAAGAACTTGCCTTAGGAATATGACTTTACAAATGGCTAATAACAGGTAGCGTTGAACACCTGCGAGCGGAACGGCGCAATACGTGTTTATTTTTTTCTGCGCATGCATCCTTTACAAATCTGAGGGATTGTGATAGTTTGGGGGACTTGAAAAACTTTGATCATATAGAGGGGAGCATTTGAATTTTTTAGGGTATTGAGGGGGGATCTGAAAAAATAATAATTTCAATCTCGATTCCTCCAGGCCCCCCCCTCCCTAATCGTTATTGTGAACGCAGCCTTACATTGGCTGCCTGTTGAAGTATGTATTAAGTTCAAGATTATGTTAACTATTTTTAAATTAATTAGTGGCTTTGCACCTGTGTATTTGACAGAGCTGATAAAGCACTATGTTCCTACCGAAGATCTTCTGCAGACAAGTTACGTCTGATTCCACCTCGTGGAAAATTCAGTAAAGCATACAGCCAGAGAGCCTTTTCAGTGTGTGAGCCATCGTTGTGGAATATGTTGCCTGTAGAGATTCTTACTGCAAGAAAGGTTGAGTCTTTTAAACTTGGTTTGAAAACTGATCTTTTTAATCTGTATTATCAGTGATTTGTTTATGCTCTGCTATACATTTTCTTCACCGCAGGACTGCTCGTGTGGTGTATTTTTATCCCTGACACTTGCATCAAGTGTTTTGTAAATTTGCATTATTCTTTTGTGTGTTCTGTGACGTATGTTGTAGGTGGTGATACGAATGGCGGTGTTCTGTTTGACTCAATTCACACCTTTAAGGTCACCGGTCTGTTCACCCTGTCAGTACTGGTACTGAGATATAGAAGAATTTTAACACCTGCATTCATTTGTTTGTGTCTTTGTACATGAGTACCGCCAGACTGGGCCATTAAACTTTGTTTAGCGAGTTATCGTCTGATACATGCATTTACACCATCCTAACTGCAGAACTGCTTCTGACGGCAAACAAAGTTTGAAATACTTGGTGAAGTATCATGAGATGGTGATATCAAAGGGTGGGTGAAAAGGGGGATGATGGACCCTTATACTCGAGCGAGTCGCATCGCTTTCAGCTATACTGCGCAAATCCTAGTGTGAAAAGTACTGTACGTATTCTATAACCAGAATATTTATGTGTGCATCACAAAAGGTAGTGTCAAACATCTGCAAGCAGAACTGCGTAGTACATGTTTATATTTCGTGCGCCTACATACCAAGTAAATAGTTCGCCATATGATATTGGAACTAACGTTAAGATAACTGGATCTTCATATTGTCCAAAATTCTCAAAAGTGTCAGATGCCCTAAGGTTAATGTGTTGCAATATTACAAATTACTTATAAAAACAAGTGTTTACTTTAAAAAGAAAAGTAGATGAGCTGACATTTGTAGACAACACCAAAATTAGTTAACGGTCAAATTATCCCCATTAATTCCAATCGTGTTTTTTATAGACGGCGGGGATTTAAAAGTGTTTTTATGGTACTAAAGGCCTCAAAGAAGGAAATAAAAACGAAAAAAACAATGATGATTCATACGCCTCCAGAGTATTTGCGAATGCAGTCTTACATCGTCTGCTCATGGCATTTTCGTTACTCACTTGTATAATTAGAACGAAATTTGTATGGAAGACCTAAACAAAAGTTTTACTATCTCTGGAGTACCCTTTACTTAGTTTGTTAAAAAACTTCCGCTGACCACAATCTTGACCTCGCTAAGTCAATGTACGAATCTGAAAAATGATATGTACACCTTCTCTGTACTATATTTTCAGTGATGTAGTCGGATTTCTGAGATTGATTTATGGCTTTACTCAATTTAATTCACTGTAGTAAAACCCGCTATAAGTTTGGCTTGCAAAACCTGTTGACCATATATAATCAAACAATAGCTTAAAATTTATGACGGGTCTATTTCCTCGTCGCTATGTAGCCGACAGGCATATGAAAAGCAGATGTCCTTAATTACAGAGAGCTTATGTCGCTATCAAGTCTATAAATTTTGCTCTATAGAGTATCTATTCAAAGTTGAAGATTACACATTTCAAAGGGAATTTACTTCAATTCTACTGGACTGGACAAACAACAAAACTACAGAGCCGTAACCACGATCTAAAGGTAAACATCTACTCCTTGCGCTGAATAATGTAGTTCACATGTTGGGCAATGAGTTTCCCCAACACTCAGTCTGTACATAACAGTCGCCTAAGTTTTAATGAAAAAAGTTGATCACCGTCACAGCACAATCCTTCTATTGACATTAAAATACGTGTGGCGACATTGCCCTAAGAGAAATAGAAATGGCCAGCGATTGAGACATTTTTAAATTTGACTGAAGATTTTGGAGAATGGAGAACGTGCCCTGAAGTATTTAAATTGATAGCTGTTCTTGGAGGCGATGAAATATTTGATCGGATTCATCTAACGCAGGTCACCGGTCTGTTCAAAGTTCAACCTTTATCAGTGTTGATACTGAGATACAGAGGAATTGAAACAAGTACAGTCCGATCGTAGTCTGCATATTAATAATTCTCGCCAGAGTGGAGCCGTTTGACAAACAAAAGAGATAAATTTTGGAGCAAATGCCTGGTCAAGACGTTGTACCAGCCTGACTGCTTATAACAGTTGCTAAGAGTGATAAATATCAAAGGACACTTCGAGACGGACTCGGAAACACATATAAGTCATGGCGTGCGTATGCTTTATTCAAGCCAGTGATTTCAGTATGTTAAATATGTTTAAAACGATATGTTAAATCTTATAATGTTGCATTGTCCCGTGGCTATTCCGTTAATTTTTTGCAATATCTAAGACAAGCCCCAGCAAACACTATACAAACAGGTAGTGAGCACGTGACGTAACAGCGGTGTCGAGTGCGCAACACCTGTTAACAAGGAAACTAGTGTAAACAAACTAAATGGCTCAATACGACGATCCTCGGTCGCGATCGGAATCAGGAAAGATTTAAAGCAGAGGAAAGTTTTCTGTCGGTAACAATTGTAATACATATTGCTCTGGTAATAAATTTCTCCCAGTACGCCTCTTTTTTTACATCTAGTATCTTTTTACTGGATTGCATTGAGATATCATGGAGGATATGTCGCGCTCGGTGTGACTTCTGTCCCACAGTTTATGAATGAACAGAATGAAGCCTGTTTACAGAAATTTTTCCTTATTCATGAGCAGGGCAGAATAAATTAAAGCCTCAAATTTCAGGATTCTTGTTAACAGTAGTAAAATTTGACATTTGGTATATGCTAAATGGGTCATGTGTGCTGCATGACATTCATGCAGATACGACACAGGAACATATAGTTCTCTGACTACTGTCTGAGATATTACTGAAACGAGCTGTCTTTCTAGTCATTTTATTTTATTTTTTACCATTATTTGTTTTTATTACATTATTCTCATATCAATAGAATCATCAGCTGGTATGACACTTGGTTATTGAGTCTTAATCCCACCAAATGCACGGTCCTACTGTTTCATTGAAAAGAAATATCCTTATTTTCTCTTTCAAACTCGATGCTATTGCATTGATTTAGATGGATAGCATGAGAGATATCGGTGTTACCAGAGATTATATTTTTAGATAATGCAAAAAGCGTGACTTCAGAAACAATGCCACTGAATTCTAGCGTAATACGCTGAACATGTGTCGAGATGCAGCCTAATTACTTAAAATTCAAATATGTAAATACGAAATTTCAAGATAGAGAAAACTCACAGGATAACATAGGATAAAATGCAATGACGCTGCCATGATGGCTATAGTAACATTTCCAAACATTTGTAATATATTACACTGAAGCATCATTGAGATACAGCCTAATTAAACCCATTAATTTTGCAAATTAGTTAAACACAGCAATTTTTTATTACCCAAAACCGAAAGAAAATCATAAAAGCAGTTGTCATTACCCATAGTAACAACCACAAACATTTACTAACATAGTAAATTTGTTGAGAAGTGACATAAAAACAAAAATTTGAAAAAAAATAAAAAAAATAAATTGTGCTCTTTCGATAACATGGTTTTCACAAGTAGGGTAGGTAGGTAGGCAGGGATATCTTTTCAAAATATTTATATCTTTAAATATGCATTTGCATACTGCAGTAAATACAACCGTACAACTGTTCAAGCTAAAAAAACATATCATCACCAAAACGGACACAATTTTCCTGATTTTCTTATCAACTCAATATTTGTCAGCCAAGTTAGAATTTCTCGTTATGATGTCAGGAAATGACTCCAAGTAGCATTGAAGCCCTCGGATGAAATTTTGTATTTTTGTCAGAGCCAACTTTTTGTAACATGTGAAGAAATTGTAATCAACTTTCTTTTGGTGGCATTGTTTGACCTTAACAATGTTAATACTTTAATTTTTCCTCAGAAACTGCACTTGTTTTTATGCAGAGAATACAAATCACTTTATTTTTCAGTGAAATGTTCATATTTTCCTGGCCATGTTGGAGTTAGAATTTTGTGTCGTGATGAAAGAAATTTTTAGAATTAAATGTCGTCAGTTGAATTGTTCATACTTTTAAAAGTAATTTTTTCAGTATTTGGTATAGTCTCAGTTATACTGTAATTTACAGCATTTTACATTCTGACTTAGTCACATTTGATATGTTTCGTATTTCTTTGTTAATGTTCAGATTTTCCTGGTCATGTTTGGGGTTAGAATTTCTCGTCTCAATGTATTTGAGCTCATAAAGTAGAAATAAAAGTGATCGGTTGAATTTGAACTTGACATAGTCATATTTTTTTACAGAATGCATTTTGTTAATTCTGTACAGCATTGGGATATATACAATGTAAATATTCATCAAAGTATCGCTATGAAATCTTCTCATGTTTGTTTGATCTCTAAATAGAAACTCATCATATCTTCCTTGGACAATGTACACACCCTGTGCTATTCATCTTGTCAGGATGAGTCCCTTCAATTTCCTGTAACATCGTCAGATTTGTAAAATCCCAAGAGTAAATCCACGGATCTCTTCAGTTGGCAACCTTTCAGCTGTGTTTTGACTGTCGGCGAACGCTTTACCCATTAGATAACTTCCACCATAGAA
This sequence comes from Ptychodera flava, assembly GCA_001465055.1. Taxonomy (NCBI): domain Eukaryota; kingdom Metazoa; phylum Hemichordata; class Enteropneusta; family Ptychoderidae; genus Ptychodera; species Ptychodera flava. The sequence goes on along the minus strand of LD342778.1, from coordinate 89,552 downwards.
AAAATTGTCCACGACAAAATGCCACCGATCAAATTTTTGCTTATTTCTGAAAGCCTTGATATTTTGTCACAGATTCGGTAAATGTACTGTTTCAAGAAATTGTAATTATTGGAATTTTTGAAGAATTTAGTTTTTGGGAGATGTACAACCAACCAATCAACCAACCGACTAAGGCTACTGAAAAACTCTTGCGCGAATATGCGACCTCTTAGAGATGTCGCTATTTCAATATCTGCTGTCAGGATGGCCAGGTCGGCGAAATATCAGCGATTATTTGTGATGAACTGCATTTTGCAGAGATTGACATTTTTCGACACTTCAGAGTACATCAAGCCGGTTTACGGATGTATATTTTTTCGGGTTGCATTTCACTTAAAATTTGACCTTTACGCAAGCGTTGTGTTACACAACGAGCTGCTTATGTTCATAAGTTATGAAGCTGATATTATATATGCAAGTTTTTTGTTCACGATGCACATAATTGAGAACCATAAGTCGTTGGTCACGTTTTTACCCTATCTACCACAGCGGCACGTTGTCTTGACTGAACTTCGCCAAGTGTATTTTAGAAACATAAAAGTTTGTTTTGGTTTGGTTTGTTTCCATTTTTATCATTTTTCGTCAGGTACATAATATAATTGTCATTTTCACAGTATTTTTTGTTACTCGATACAATTACTAGAAAAATTTTAATTTTTAATCATGATTATACATACTGGTATATTTATGTGGTTTGCATTTTAAAATAGTCAAACGCAATTTTCTATTCACAGCGCTAGCATCACTCGTTACGTCAAAATACGTTTAGTTATTTATACGAAGAAGTATTGAAAGCACAACTGTTAGGTTTGGTTGAAAATCTCAATTATTTGGGAGTCAGATTTTCTTACTAAAGACGATGTAACATTCAATTGTAACGTTCTGTATTTAAAAGCGTTGTTGGTACTTCTTAAGTAACAGAGTGAATGCCTACACTTTCAATTTTCAAATCCCATCACACACAAAGCAATAGCATTAATTCATAACTCCGAAGGCTTTGTGACTTTCTGACTAGAAAAAACAGTCGCATTGCTTCAATGGCTAGTGTTGGGAAGAGCTTTTAAAAACTTGCTAACTTAAAAAAGGTGTGTTTTCCGACATATGTCTCTCCACTGATTATCATAATGCAATTGTGATTGAAGTTAAATTTCGTCATTTGTGTTGCCGTTCTCATAATTTAGCCACAAGTTTTCATGACAAAACCAACAATAATCGTGAATACTGGCTAGTCCTTTTAGACTATTTTCATGGTGTGTAACACTAACAATCATTATTGTGGCCAGAGGGCACACTACTAAACGGTAGCAAGCTTTTAAAATTATGATGAAGCTCCAAAATAATAAAAAGATGAAATATCACAACCAGGATGAAGCCAACAGTACTGATGCTGGTGATAGATCGATAAAATCTAGATCTGTGAGAACAGTATATTTATTGTTTTGACATTCTCTAATTAGTGTCAAGTAAGTGAATTCTAAGAAGGTTACATTACAGACGTACACAGATAGACCTATATTTGATTCAGACTATTCCTCCATCATATAGAATGACTGTGATTCAGACAATTTACAGGTAAGTGATTCACGGGCTACCCGTGAACGGACACACCCACAATTTTTCTTTCTAACCTCCTCCTAACTAACCCCGCACACGTGACTGACTCAGTGTCCATGTCGAGTTCCGATCAGTTGATGTCCACAAAGTAAGTGTCAAAGCAACAGTGTAGTAATCAGATTGGAGGTCAGATTTTAGACGTGTTACAGAGGCAGACGCTTTAGTAAACTATAAAATCTGGCAAAGTGCTCCCTCGGCGGTTAAAAACATTCGGGGTTTTCTTTTATAAACCGTCAGAAACATTGTCATTAATTCGGCCTCAGAGGCATCATTTGTCGGAGTGATAATTGATAAACATCTAACGTGGAAAGAACACATTGCAAAAATAAATGAATGCATAAGAAGAAAAGCAGGGATTTTATTCAAATTAAGAAATTATGTTCGAGAAATGTACTTGTTTTATTATACAATGCTTTCATTTTACCCTAATATAATGTACGGTCTTGAAGTCTGAGGTAGTACATTTTCATCATACTTAAATACTATTTATATCTCTCCAAAAATGTGTACGTGCGATAACTTTTTCGGGATTCTAAGATCCCTCCTCACCCTTATTCCAGAAATTGGAAATTTTAGATGTTTATAAACTTCACAAATTCTTGTTGGGATATTTATTTTTGATTTGCTGCACCAGAATTTCCCTTTTCCTATACAAGATTATTATGAAATGGCAGATCATTGTTATGACACTAGATTCAAACTTGGTGCAATCTATCTTTACCCAGAATGCATACCTCTGTCGGTCAATTTGCAATTTCGTACATGGGTGCAAAGTTATGGAATAATTTACCGAATACTGTTAAAATAAGTACATCACGATATCAGTTCATAAAATCATTAAAAACAGTGGTTGTTACAAAACTAGTTGAGAAAGTTTAATACTAATCACTTCACTGAGCACCACATGGTGGAATATGTAATGTAAATATTTAAGTGAATGGGACCACACTCGATTAGCATAAAAATTATTTTTCTGGATCCATATTTTGCCTTTTGCCTATTTTAGTTTTTGAAATAATGAACTTGTCAAAGATTTCAAAAAAGGCAATAAAATGAGAAATGAAATGAATATTTCGTAAATACTTTTAATTAAAATCGTGTCTTATCAAAATTGAAAAGAATTTCCACGGTCTTCGTCATATCGGTATGTGAAATTCCCTGAGGACAAGTCGTTAAAGTTCATCGATGCAACAAGCTCAGTCGACGTAGAAAGAGTGAGTGCGCCATCATCGGTGAAGGCAATTATATATAACCCAGTAGTTAGCAGCCTTTATTGGTGTATACGGATCATGTCACAACTGACTATGGATAAAGTACCAATATGTGTTAAAAATTTCAAAACTTGATAATACTTTGTCTTGCAAAGTACATTATTAAAAGAATGAATAAGTCCGAGACAAATTCGTACTGTTTAAAAACAAAACAAAACAAAACATGGTTTGGTTTTGTCGCGAAGGCAACAATGTCCTCACGAGATGATTGCTACCGTAAGGCGTGTTTGAATCTCTATACGTCATTTTCTAGGGTCGTGGCATTATCTAGGGATCCTCAAAATGGTTCCGTTAATTAGGTATTTTATACCTCACGTTACAGTCAAGGCAGTACTTTGGGTCAGGGAACGACTCACTGTGATAAAAATGGGACAAATAAATCCGTGAAAATGTAACACTAGCTTGGAACCACCTATTCTGAATCTTATTGTTCTCTCTGTATCGTCCAATCACATAGTAATTACGTCTATATGTAATGGCAATTAACCTATAGCTAAATATTATTTTTAAAATTTAGATTCTATCGGTGTACGAGTTGTAGTCGAAGACACATTCCGCAAGGGCGCCAAACTCACGGATAAAGGACGACCTTCAGAGAACGCAAAAGAATGGGCAATATCATGACACATTCATTCGAAGCTCGACATATTATCGAACCTGTCTTGCACGATAACTTTTAAGAATAAAATAGTATTATCTTTCGAATTAAATATGGATCAAATACAGCTGAAAACTTCAGTTGTGGCTTTGATAAGATGGCAAAGAAAACTTCCATAACATTTCTGTTATATTGATGACTTACGTTTAACCACGATTACTCTACCCCACGTGTGGGGTGGATTGACCGTGGTTTAACTGGTTGTTTCCTCGCTGTAGAAACTATATACAGACAGCGATAGTTGTGAACGCAGCCTTATATGTCGTTCACCGAAACATGACCTAAGCCAACGCAAGATTAAGTTTATTGATCTTAAAAACAAGTTTAATTTATGAGCAATATTACACAACTTTGTACAATATGTAATTCACTGAGGGAGATCCATTGTAAATTTCAAAAGACATTACTATTAACTTCTGTTCACTTAAAAATATTGGTCAACTTCACATCAGGTTAAATGCTCCTCGGGGACAGATATAAGGATTCGCAAGCCTTATGAAGCCTGTAGAATAAATTATGGTTTTGTTAAATTTGTTTGTGGGTTTTTTATTTTACATATCGATTATTTCTTATTTCAATACAGTTCAGACACATATTTCGGCGGTAGTAATATGTACTCGGAGACTGAGGTTTCCTTATTCTTAAGGTCCGCTTTCGTGCATTGAGCCAACTGACACGTGCTGTGTTGCTCCTTGAGGTATATTGGATATCTCGCAGAATACCGAACCTTTTGCTGCAATTATTATTGCCGTCTAGTTTGTGAATGTCCGGAGACACCTAGAGTGGTGAGTTTAATCTGAAATTTGAAGTATTTCTCGAGTTTGAAGACGTTTTTCTTGTGCCAAAAACTCTCTATCAGCTCCAGTACGCAGTGACGAACAAAGACGTACATTACGTAACATCCACCTGGATGTCAGTCAGTTGCCAGTATGCATCCATTACAATGTCAAGACTGTGGTGAAACATTACATAGAGTGACTCTCTGCCAGGGTGATACACATTTGTGTCGTGAATGTAATAGAAAACGGTTTGGGACCAGTGGTGGCTGCAGTAGTACCGGCAGTAGTAGTCCGTGGTCTGGAGGGGGTCTACGTGCACCCCCACAGGATAACAAACCTGTATTTTTCAGAAGCCTTGGGATCCCTAGAATACGAAATGGAATGTTAACAGAAAAAATATAGGGATGGAATAGCTGTTATGGTCATGTTTTGAAGGGTACCGCAAAATCACCATTTTGCAACCCAATTGCATTTTCGTCAAATCTGTCTTCTTGTAAGTCATCTGCTGAGCTTATTTTTTAACATAACCTCACTTGTTTGGTATCAATAGAAAGGCAATTTATTCTTCTTTAAAATGACATATTGCAACATGCAATATATTCTACAGTTTTTGTGAAATATGACCAAAACTAACCCCATACCCAAAACTTTAACATTGCAAATTTCAGTAAATCTCAAATTCTACCAATTTTTTAGCTAGGCAGAATAAAAAATGCAATTCTTTGTATGACATTGGTTTTATTTGGTACAGGGACATGTCAGAAATATGAAATAGACTTTTAACAGGAAAAATATTGGGTCTCTACAGCTGTAACAGTCATATTTTGAAGGGTACCGCAATATTACAGTGTTGCAGATTTGCATGCATTTTTGTTAAAGCTGTCTTCATATCAGTCACCTGCTGAGCTTGGTTTTGAATATACGCTTGGTTTTGAATATAATCTAAGTTGTTAGGTATCATTAGAAAGATAATTTACTAGTCTTTAAAATGACATATTGCAACATGCACTATCTTGTATAATATTCATGAAATACGAACAATACTTACCCCATACCCCAAAGTTTACATTGACAATTGCAGTCATAGCTAAAATCGAATTCTACCGTTTTTTTAGCTAGACACAAAAAATCTGCCCATTTTTGCTATTAAATCTGTTTTATTTGGTACAAAGATATGTCAGAAATATGAAATAGACTTTTAACAGGAAAAATATTGGGTCTCTACAGCTGTAACAGTCATATTTTGAAGGGTACCGCAATATTACAGTGTTGCAGATTTGCATGCATTTTTGTTAAAGCTGTCTTCATATCAGTCACCTGCTGAGCTTGGTTTTGAACATAACCACACTTTTTAGTTATTATTAGAAAGATAATTTACTAGTCTTTAAAATGACATATTGTAACATGCACTATCTTGTATAATATTCATGACATATGACCAAAACTTACCCCATACCCCAAAGTTTACAATGACAATTGCAGTCATAGCTGAAATCAAATTCTACCAATTGTTTAGCTAGACACAAAAAATCTGGCCATTTTTGCCATTAAATCTGTTTTATTTGATACAGGGACACGTCAGAAATATGAAATAGACTTTTAACAGAAAAAATATTGGGTCTCTACAACTGTAACAGTCATATTTTAAAGGGTACCGCAATATCACAGAGTTGCAGATTTGCATGCATTTTGTTAAACCTGTCTTCTTTTAAGACATCTGCTGAGCTTGTTTTTGAATATAATCTAACTTGTTAGGTACAATTGAAAAGGTAATTTATTCTTCTTTACGATAACATATTGCAACATGCAATATCTTGTACAGTATTTATAGAATATGACCAAAACTTACCCAATACCCCAAAGTTTACGTTGAAAATTACAAGGCAAATTACAGCGAATCTGAAACTCTACCATTTGTTTACAATTTATGAACTTTATACAAAGGGCAATGCCTGTATGCAACCTATGAAATCTGTGATTTTGTTAAAAAAGTATGTCACAAATATGAAATTAACTTTAAACAGGAATATAATATGATTTTGTAGCCTGTTGGATCATATTTGGAAGGGTACCCAGGTATCATGGCAAATTTGCCGAAACACATACATTTCCTATATATGGGTTTCCCCCTCCAAAACGATCCAAATGGCTACTAAATAGTATCATCTTCCCGCTAAAAGTTTGTTTCATACTTGTGACATACTTTTGCAACAAACAAACCAGATTTCATACAAGAATTGCCTTTTGTATTATGTGTAGCAAAAAATGGTAGAATTTAAGATAATTTGCGATTTGAACTTTTGGGGTATGGGGTAAAGTTTGACCATATTTCAGGAAAACTGTTGCATATTACAACATGTCATCTTGAAGACGAATAAATTGTCCTACTAATGATACCCCACAAGCCAGGTTATGTTACAAAATAAGCTCAGCAGATGACTTACAAGAAGAATAATTTAACAAAAAAGGTGCCAGTCTGCGGTACTGCAATTTTGCGTTACCCTTCAAAATATGGCTGTTACAACTATACAATGCAAATATTTTTTTGTTAAAAGTCTATTTCACAGTTTTGACATAACCAAGTACCAAGTAAAACAGATTTAATACCAAAACAGTGCCCTTTTTATCATGTCTAGCTAAAAATTTGCGGAATTTGATCACGTTAGCTATGACAGTACTTTCTATATAAACCATAGGGTATGGGGTAAGTTATGGTCATATGTCATGAAAATTATAGAGGATATTGCATGTTACTATATTTCATTTAAAGGCGAGTAAATTGCCTTTTAATGATACCTAACATACCATGTTGTATTCAAAAACAAGCTCAGCAGACAACTTACAAGAAGACAGGTTTAACAAAAACTCATGCGAGTCAACTATATTGTGATTTTGTAGTATACTTCAAAAAATGACTGTTACAGCTATACCATCCCAATATTTTTTCTGTTAAAATATTATTTTATATTTCTAACATGTTTCAGTACCAAGTAAAACAGATTTGATACAAAACATTGCTGTTTTTATTGTGTGTAGGTAAAAACTCAGTAGAATTTGACGTTAGCTTTGACAGTATCTTTGGATATACACTTTGGGGTACGGGGAAAGTTTTTGTCATATTTCATGACAACTATACAAGATATTGCATATTACAATATGTCATTTATAGCACTATTTAATTACCTTTCTAATGCTACCAATCAAGTCAGGTTATAATCAATAACAAGCTCAGCAGACGACTTATAGGAAGACAGATTTAACAAAAACGCATGCGGGTCAGTAATACTGAGATTTTGCTGTACCCTTAAAAATATGACTGTTACAGCTATAGAATCCCAATATTTTTTCTGTTAAAAGTCAATTTCATATTCTTAACATGTTCCCGTACCAAATAAAACAGATTTAATACAAAACATTGCCCAATTTTTTATGTCTCCGTAAAAAATTGGTAGAATTTGATTTTAGCTATGACTGCAATTTTAGATGTAAACTTTGGGGTATGGGGTAAGTTTTGGTCATATTTCATACAAACTATACACGATCTTGCATGCTACAATACGTCATTTTAAAGACTAGTAAATTATCTTTTTAATGATACCTAACAACTTACATTATATTCAATAAATACCTCAGCAGATGACTTATAAGAAGAGAGTTTCAACAAAAATGCATGCAAGTCAGGAATACGGAGATTTTGCCGTAGCTTTCAAAATCTGACTGTTACAACTACAGAATTCCAATATTTTTTCTGTTAAAAGTCTATTTCATATTTTTGACATATCCCTGTTCCAAATATTCATTTCACCTGAAAAAAATCACACAAATAGCTATTATAATTTATTTACATTCCTTTACTTGCAAGGTATCTGACACTTTTCTTCATCATATTATTTTACTCATGCTAATATATCTTTCATCATCAGGTTACAAGAGAACATAAAGGATCAGAGAGGGGATCAATCCGGGCGGAAGAACTTTGGAAAAACTGTAAAGAGGCAACAAGTATCAACATCAAACCAAGTGTTTACGGGAGAACTCTAAGAAAGTTATTTGCAAAAATAAACGTGTCAACAGCAAGGGACAAAACGACAGGAAAGACAATGACCTTGTGCAGAGGTATTGAATGGAGAAGGACATCATTACCAGATAATGACTGTATATTTTTGATGACATCAGACACTACCTGCCAGACACAGTTGTTATCCTACCAAGATCTAATATTAACTGTGTACAGTTTGCAATAACCTCACACATAGAAAGTAATGGAAATCTGATACTGAAACAGGTAACTATTTATGAGGATCACTGGCAATTGCAAGTGAGAGGGATATCCATTGACCTGGAATCAATTAATATTAATCCAAAGATACACAAGCTAAACAGGATGGCCATCAATGATATTGTATCTTTGGTAGAGACAGTTAAAATATGTCATGGTGTTGTTGCAGATGATGGTGACAGAATGAAAGATTCTCACCAGTATCCCTCCAAATGCGTGCGCGAGAAAATCTGTTTAAATGGTAAGGAAAATGGGCGTATGATGTTGAGGCATACCAGTTGTGCACAAGTTCTGGTTTGGAATGCACACACTAACACGTGTCGGCCTTGTCAGTTTGGATGTAGACTACATTCACAATCACACAATAATACAGTCTGTGCTGAAGAGTTATCTCCAGGTGTACCACAACAAAATACTTGCTCTCAATCAGTGGAAGATTTAATCCTCGACAAAGAAGACCACAAAGACCTGAGTGATATTTTACAAGGAATTTTCAAGGAAGCACCTGAGGAGATGAAAGTGCTGTTACAAAGTCAATACGAGGCCATAACAAGCAAAACACCAACACAAAGGCGGTGGAGAAAAGAAATCATTAGTCTGTGTCTGAATCTATGGGTAAGAAGCCCTAAGTCATACAATGACTTGAAAGACAGCAATATGCTAATTTTACCTTCAGGAAGACAGTTGGCTAGATATAAGAACATGGTCCCCCAAACAGCTGGAATCGGTGATCAAATTTTCCATTGGATGTACTCAGCAGCTCAGGAGGCCAACGTACCACAACATGGCTGGGCTGGTGGGCTAATTCATGATGAGACCAAGTTACAACAAGATCTGGTCGTGTCAATGAGGGGTGGAAAGCCGAAGCTAATAGGGTGGGTAGATGTAGGCGAAGAAAGTTTCAATTTACAGATCCTGAAAGATGGTCATGTCACACGCAAACTTGCAACAGAAGTAATACAATTTGTATTTCTTGGCTACACGGGCTTTCGGTTCCCTATTTGCCATTTTCCCACGTGTGGCATAAAGGCCTCAGAGCTTCACATAATGATCTGGGATATCATCGCAAAACTACATGACTGGGCATTCTGTGTAGACTATATCATGCAAGATGGAGGAGAGGAAAACAGACAGTTCATCAAATCAAATTTCCAAGGTTCACCTCTTGACTCCAACTACATTAGCCCAAATTTGGTTGACCCATCCAAGACTATCATACACGTTCAAGACTTTTCACATGATGTGAAGAAACTTAGAAATAGCGTTATGAGCAGTGGTCATGAAAAGGGTCAACATACAAGATTGCTAACATATGAGGGTAAAGAAATTACTTCGGAACACTTCAAGAATGCTGTACTGTGGGACCGTGATGTCAACAGCAGACCAATATATTACAGGATTTCAGACACACATTTTGCTCCAAATAAAGCAGAGAAAATGAGGAACCACTTGGCCGAAGACATGCTCAACAAAGAAATGCTTCATCTAATGGCGGTTTACCAGTCATGTCTGCCTGATGGTTCTCACCTGGGAAGCACTATTGCTTTCCTAACACAAACAAGTACACTGATTGCAATTTTCCGTGATCGCCGACCTGTAACATCTATGAATGATGACAGACTAGAAGCACTGAAAAGTATGCATCAGTGGTTCACAAAGTGGCGGTACAGTGTGAAATCAGATGAAAGTGTAGTGCAAGGGAAGCGTGCAAAACTACTGCCATCCAGTGAATGCTTAGATGATCTTGATTCACTGGTCCTGGGGTTTCCGCAGTATGTGAAAAACATTAATTGTCTTTCCCAGGAAGCCATGTTTTACCTGCAAGATTTAATTCAGATGTTATGGAAAATCACTTCTGTCAAGAAAGAGGCCTCCATAATGGAAATCTAACACATCCCAATTACTATACATATTGTGCCACTGTGAATGCTGTCATACTTGGACAGACATCTATATCAAGAGGAAGGAAGTCTAATGCTGGTCTATCTGTTGCCAAACCATACAAGTTCTATGTTGACAACAAGAACAATAACAAAATAAATACAGACAGATAAACCATCAAAAAGTTGACGATGGTAACTTTACTTCCATGAAAGTAGTCTATGCACTTTCTTCAGTAAAAATTATGATTAACTGATTCCATACCTTCCATTGCCATCAATGGCTTTGAATTACAAAGATCAACACTGTAATTTAGGGCAAAGAGCTTTGTAGGTGGTGGTCCAGGAGACAGCGGTCGCTTTAGTCTATACAGTAGCTGGGTTACTTTATCTGATACTTTGCCCTGACAGCAAAGGTTGATAGCCTCAATGAGATCCCCTAATTAAAAATGGAGGAAATGTATGAAAATAATGAATCAACTGACAATACATGATATTCTCTGATTACTGACTATGAATATAAACACTTATAGGTGGACCATAAAACCATCGTTACTTTTACTCATCATGACATGCACAACATTTTATTACAGACATCTCATGAAATGTTGGTTCTTTCTCATGTATAGCTACCATTGCTTAAACAAATTTAATTCAGACTAAAGTTTAAAACTTACATTGTTCTGACAACGTTAATACCCAATACTGAGAATTTTCAATATGCTGTGGAGAAGAAGAATATCATAATCTGACCAAAACATGCTGTAAATGTATAATGAAAAGTTATGTTTTAAGGGTAGTTGTCTTTTCCTGGTATAGACATGTTGAAGGTAAAATATACATTATCAAGTATTATCATTAATTGTTGACATCTAATTTTTGAGGGGAAGACCAAATATTTGTTACAGTCACTTTTCCTTTGACTGCTTTTGGACCCCATGGCTTCATGTATAATTAAAATTAAATCAGCTCAATTATTAGAGTTCAAATGTTTTCCTTGATCTATGTTTTTATTACTTTATAGGAGTCAGAAAAGAATGTTTCTTGAGAGGTAAAAAGCAGGCCACTTACTTTACTATAAAGCAATAATCAAGTTAAATATGTGTATTATAAAGTTTTCTACTTGGAGGCTTGCATATCAACAGGTAATGTCTAATATGTCAAATGTATACTCACTTTCTGTCTGTCTGTGCACTTCTGTGAGTACAAAGTGGCGTGGTATTAACTCGCTGAACTGCGCTGCGTCAATACACAGTTTTCCCATGTCGTTATATTTCACATTTGCAACAGGTTTTAACTGATAAAAGTCACCACTCAGAACCACTTGAAGTCCATCAAAAGGGACACTTGACTTTCTTACACACCGGCAAACTGTCTCAATCTAAATAATGTATTTGAAACAAAATAGATTTTAAATATTAAAACATTAAAAAATAATTTCAACAACCAATTCATTTAATTTACAGTCAGCTATTGAGCTAATGCAGCAGTCAATGTAATCCCCGAGGGATCCCACCTCTGCACACACGGACAAATGATGGAAATTAGACCCTCTTTAACATGAAACTATGCGGGGGGGGGGGAATTGCCTCATATCAATGCCCTGAGTCACTTTCACGGAGACAAGCGTAGAATTTCTGAATGCACCATCCATAGGGGTGGGGGATTTACTTGTTTTAGGTGTGGATTTTTCAGATTGTCTTGCCCCAGGGGATGGGGCATTTGACAATAGAATCAAATCAGGTCCAATATTATCATTATTCATACAAGGTAACTATGAAAATTACCAGGTCCAAGGAATATATCGAAAATGACAAAGGCAATGGGGTCACAAATTTCATAAGACTAATATTTCCAAATACCCCATTATGCCTTGAGGTTGGGGGGTTGATACTGACTGCTGCATAAAAAAAGCAACTGAGTAATATCCTATTTTCAAATTACATTTATTAGTTTAATTTCTAGTCTGATGATAGCTGTGATATCGCAGCGGTACTTGTGGCGTATATCGAACGCGATCGGGTCATTGGGGTCATCGCCACAGTCCGATGACCCGATCGCGTTCGATCACAGCTAGTCTGATGACAAATAGAAAACTTACCTGTAAAAACAATTTTTCCGACAACATTGAAACTTCGTCAATGAATAGCAATTCTGTGTTCTTGATGTTCCTTTCAATGTGTGCTATTTCTGGTTCATTCATTATTTTCTGAGCAAGCTCAAGGTCACTGTAGCGACCATCCATCAGACCCAAAAAACGATGAACAGTTTGTCCGCAAGGAAAAAGACTGGCAGCCATTCCTGTGGTAGGGGTCATGGCACAGCTATTATTTAGCTTTGCGAGTTTCGTCAGCAAATGAGTTTTTCCAGTTCCAGCCTGGCCGAGGATTAGCGTTGTGCCCTTCATCGACCGCTTCAATGATTCTCTTCTCCATCATAACAATCGATCGCGCGTTGAGATACTTCGAGGCAAAGGTCAGGAGTTCGCATTGAATTGTGGGTAAGGCAGCTCGAATTCAAGATGGCGGATACAGGGCAAGTGTGCGGAATCCCCAGGAAGTAAATATTGCCGAATTTCGGCACATGTAACGTTTCTAGGCCGGCCATACTGGAGCAATAAACATTTGAAGGTATTTGTGATAGTCGGGGATCATTTATTTGACGCTAGATTGTTTCTTTTGTTTCCTTCTGGCTGCTTGTCTGAAATCGGTGTCTGACCTTTCTATTTTTTCCAAGTAAACGGCGACCTGCGGCCGCCCGCCTCGGAACGACTATCCAAGCAACTTACGATAACCTGTGAACAGAGTGTGACCAGTGCAAATTATCCATGGAGGTTGTACCTCCAGGGGGCAACCCACGCTAGCCGTCCGTTTCTCACCAGCAGACTCTCCCGCCAGCGCTACGTCTGATGGAGAGTTGCTCGACCAAAATAATAGTACAAACGAAATCCACGGTCAATGAAGGTCGGCTTTGCTCGTTCACATAACTATCAGTAATGACTCTGTACCGGCAATGTATACGATGCACACATGCATACGAATAGCATAGGCAATCAGTATCGACTTGACAGACCACGTTTAGGCGCAAATTCACGACTAGAAACGAGATAAAACAACCAGACGTACTTCTCTGTGCTTCGATAGCTTTTTCGAACCAAAAAAATCATTTAGTGCCAGTAATTATCCCTTGTTAAAACGGGATCGACGACGGTATGAACTTCACGACGCCTTTGTGAAAGAGACCTCGATTGAGCCATGATAAGTTAAGCGATAAACGCGAAAGTAACCTAGCGAGAATAGAGTATATCATCTACTTTCACCGTTCATCGCGTTAGTTACGTTTTCTTTTCAATTTTAGAAGGATTATTGCCATAAGAAACGATCTGTGCATATTTCACCCGGCGATCGTCCTGCTTTTACGCGGCGATTTTCCGCCGCCTCAGTGACTGCCGGCCACTTCGATCAATCGCCAAAACTTGTAAGCTTAGCTTTGGCTGGCGAAACGCCAAGCGTGGAGAATCGTTTTGATAGAATTTTCGCCGCATTCAATTATTCATTTATCGCAAATTGCGAGTGTTGCGAGCGTTAGCGTGAACAGAGTATGATACTAATTATGCAAGCGGAAACCCTAGAAGTTAAACTTACTCCCCTTGGGGAGCTTACGAAGGTGTGAAATACTGCCTTCGGCGTCGGGCAAACTTCGGAAAGCCGAAAAAAGTCGACTGGAGAGGGTTCGGGGACACGCCCACATTGCATTTTCCTTTTGCCATATTTAATAATCGCGCGCTAAACGATAAAAGAAATAAACATAACTGTCTATAGACGATCAACGGCATTTCTGTGATTTTGAAACATGGGCGTTACACCAGACCTTTAAAGGCTGTTTTTCCAGTGAAAACCGACTGTTTTGGAGAAAGCCCGAAATGTCACCACCATTATCGTTTCACCTCTATGACACGGAGAGTACTCGCACCATAAACAATGTACCATTAATTACACCATCGCTTCAACCCGTGAAAACGACAGGTTGAAATCTCATTTCACATGCATGTGTGCAAATCCAAAGCCGAGCCGGCTTCATTTAGATGCAAATGAACGAAGGGTGCAGTTGCCAATCATTATATCAAACAAAAGACTGCCGATTTCTAAGAACACCTAACATTAAACTATTTCCCACTCGATCTGCGTATCATAATATGAAAAAGTTCTTTGGGAAGGAAAGCAGTTCTATAATTTTAGAGGAGCATTGCGGTGGTTTTGTGCTACAGTAAAACCATATACAGAAACAAAGCCTGTGGTTAAAAATAAGCTTACGCGGACAAGTACGATGAGACATACACTGATTTGCTTAATTTCGTTCATGCTTTCCTCTGACTAATTTTTTTGTGATTTTTTTTTCCTTCTGAGTCGACCAGTAGAATCAAAAGCCATCTAGTCGATCGACACCCATGACACACTTGTCCGACGCGGCGTTCTCTTCGACAAGCTTGTCCGTTCTCTCGATACCTCGACACACTAGTTCGACAACAACTCAAATGGGTTATTTCTCCGGGAATATATGGGCCACGAAATGCGGACCTGTGACCTATTATTTCATTTTTGTACTGAATTGAACTGACTTCGCATCAATGTTTGTCGGCTACGATATTTTTTTCATGATTGTTTCGAGAGTTTCGAGAGACGGCGATGTCTGATAACAGATTTGACTGACAGCCTTTCATTGACATGTTTTGTACAAAGAAAACACCGTTTGGCTCACCTCATGTATAAACCATCTGGTCGCCAGATTTGAAACATTTGAAGTAATTCCTCTGCGGGAAAAGCGTACCCGTTTCGCACGATCTACATTTGTTGCATAATTTTTCATGTCGATGGCTTTTCTGCATTTTGTAAAATATGTTATCTTTCTATAATTTGTTTTTCACTTGTAGTTCTGACGTCCCGATGGTCGGACGAATTCCGATCGCATCGTTTTGATGTCATTGGAAAGTTTCAAAAATGGTGATTTTCGAAAATTCTCTGGGACATTTGAGGAAGCTATTAGGCCGATTACACCACGGCTATTATATAGCTGAATGATCCGGGCCTGACCTACAATTTGCCCACTCAGTTTTATCATGATCTGGCACTTTCTCCAATGTTTTGATAACAAACAGCTGCTTGTTTTACCTTATGAAACATGTTACAATTTTTTTCAACTGGTGCTTGACTTCAGTTGGATCGAGTAGATTTGGGCTGAAATAGTTGCAGTTGGACCAACTTCTGCACCGGGCGGCTCCCCGTAGTCCCCGGGTATGTACAGGGAGCATCTAGTGGGACCGATGTCATGAGGAGTTACCTATACTCAGTAGCATTTGTTGCATTGTTGTCCGAGTGCACGCTCGTAGTTATGATATAATAACTTGTATGCTTGTTTTCAAGCTCTGATTGTCTCAGTTCCAGGCTTTGACAATATCTTATCTCATTTTATCAAGTTCGGGGACCCGCTAACATATTTTTATATGCAGTGCATTAATCATTGTAATAGAATTCAACAGTATCAATAATGGATATAGAGGTGTATTTTCTATACCTGCACTTCTTACACCCCAGCACATCTGCAATGCAATTTGGTTAGGGAATCAAGCAAAATCTATAGAGGATTACGAGATGTATTCCCAAAATCAACTTCTGAGAGTGTTTAACTGGATACTAATAGAATCCATTTTGTATTCTACCAGTATATTCTCTAAACTGGATAGTAATGGATTCCCTTATGGATTCCGCTGTATACTGGTAGAATCCACTGAACTATATTCTAGTGGATTTTTGTAGATACGAAACATTTGGCACAGTGTCTGACTTACATAATTTTGATTTTTAGTTTAAAAATTAAAATAATATCCGTTTTTTAATTTTCATTTTGATCTTTACTCAGATTTTAACTTTGATCTGTTCTGAATTCATTTTGATGTTCGTTGTAAAAATTTCCACTCTTTTTCCCGACCCCAAGCTCACTAAAACTCCGGGAGGAGTACTCTTTATAGTTAAGTACGGGGAATGCCTACCAAGTCGAATATATCTTGCCAAGTATATTCCCATAATGTAACCCGTCATTAGGGATTTGCTTGACAAATTTGTGGAATTTAACTTTTACTCAGTTTCATGTGAATGTTTTCCTATATTATTGGACATTTGCTTTATAATCGCCAAATACTTTTAGGAGTAAGACCCCGGGCGGTAAAACTGCAGAGGGCATGGCCAAAAGTAGCCGATTTTCACATATAATGAGTCGTTTTCTGCTGCATCTTCCTCTGCAGTTTAACCGCCCGGGGTCTTACTCCTGTCAATAAGTGGACCGTATGTGCCGCCCATATGGGTCACTTTTTCACGGTCGGTTTTTTATGGGAAGAAACCAAAATTATTGGTCGATCATAAAGCAAATGTCCCATACTATAGGAAACATTCACATGCAACAGAATAAAGGTTATGTTCAACAAATTTGTCGAGCAAATCCCTAATGTCCGGTTACAATATATTTTTGACTTGGGAGGTATACCCCGTAGTCAAATATATAGAGTATTCCTCCTTGGGTTTTAGCGACCAAAGGCGTCAGCCTGCATTTCTAATTCTAATTTTCTTGGTAGCCTCAGGCTTATAATCATGCAAGATGGATTCCTCAAAGTGGCCTGAATTACTAAATATCTCGCAATTGTATACTGAATTTCCTTCTTGCTCATTGATCTTTTGACTTCTAATTATAGAAAATTGGCCAGTGCAATTAGGTTGCCTTTTCTGAGGGAATCAAATGTGCACTGATCAACGTCCTCCATAAATTTGTCTGGCTTGAATTCTGTCATGACGAAATTTTGCTGAGTTCATAATATAAAGTAGTTTGGTTAAGGCTGGAGAAAATATAGTCAAATGGCTCAAAATGTTCAAATCCCGGACGAGCCCCGCAATTTTGTCGCGTGAAGAAAAACACCAAAACCCGTGAACTCAGAAGCTTCCCTTGAAAATAAAATGTATTCCAAAAAGAAAATAAAACTAGTCGCTAAGTCAAGGGATAAAATACAAACTTTTAAAGTCTATAAGCTACTTATATCAGCTGGGTCGACAACACTCCAGAATAGAGTCATACAGTGAGACAAAGGGTACAGTCCTCCGACTTAATTGAAGACTTGAATGCAAAGTTCACGGTAGTGCAAAGTCTACGTTCTGTGTGGCAGTGAGACAAAGTAAACAGTCCCTTTGCTTATACCTGAAGACGTGAGAGCAAAGTCCACAGCAGTGCAAAATCTACCAGTATAAATCCAGCGTGGTAGTGAAACAGAGTTTTGAAAACTATACTGCTGGAGTTTCCTAAGTCCTGAAGTAACACGTCTGTCACAGATTCCCAAAATTGTCTGAAAAAAACACGCTGCACCAGTATTTATACTAATGGCTAAATAACAAAACAAAGAACAATTCAAAACTTCTATTGATATACTAATCACTGGCCTGAAACATCCCTACCTGTGATTAATTTGAATGTCCAGGTCATGAAAGACAATGACCCTCAGAATGTTCTAACCTAATTAAACTCAAGAGTGTCAGAACAAAATGATCTACATAACAAAATGAAAAATCAAAACGTAAAGGAAATCTAAAGTCAATTCTCATTCCAGAGATAAAATCAAAAGCAAAATTGAAACTCGAAATTAAAATTAATTTCATTTTCAAGAATGAACGTGATACTTACTTTAAACACACAAATCAAAACGTAAAGGAAATCTTAAGTCAATTTTCATTCCAGAGATGAAATCAAAAGCAAAATCAAACCCGAAATGGAAATAAATTCATTTTCAAGAATGAATATGATTCTAACTAATGTAAAGGAAATTCAAAGTCAATTTTCATTCGAGAGTTAACATCAAAAGCAAAATCAAACTCAAAATGAAAGGTAATTTCATATTTAAGGATGAAAATGAAAAATTAAATTGTAAAGGAAATCTAAAGTCAATGTTCATTCGAGATAAAATCAAAAGCAAAATCAAACTCAAAATGAAAATTGATTTCATTCTTAAGAATGAAAACGATTCTTACTTTAAAATGAAAATCAAAACAAAGGAAATTTAAAGTCAATTTTCATTCGAGAGATAAAAAAGCAAAATTGAAACTCGAAATTAAAATTAATTTCATTTTGAATAATGAACGTGATCCTTACTATACGAAATTCAAAACGTAAAGGAAATCTTAAGTCAATTTTTACTCGAGAGATAAAGTCAAAAACAAAATCAAACTCAAAATGAAAATTAATTTCATTTTTAAGAATGACAATTAAAAATTAAAAACGTAAAGGAAATCTAAAGTCAATTTTCATTCGAGAGATAAAATCAAAAGCAAAATTAAAACTCAAAATGAAAATAAATTTCCTTTGAAGAATAAAAATTATTCTTTCTTAAAGAACGATAATCAAAATGTAAAGGAAATCTAAATTAATTTTCATTCGAGAGCTAAAATCAAAAGCAAAATCAAAATGGAAATGAAAATTGATTTCATTTTCAACAATGAATATAATTCTAACTTTAAAACAAAAATCAAAATGTAAAGTGAATCGAAAGTCAATTTTCATTCGAGAGAACAAATCAAAATCAAAACCAAACTCGAAATGAAAATGAAAATCAATATTCAAAGGAAACTCAAAGTCGAAATCAACGTTGAAATAAAACTATTAAAAGTGATTTCATGAGCCTCCTTGGTTGCCGTATAAAAGCGTGGGATAGATATCTTGAGAGCAGTTTGTATGAATGCCAAAGCTTAAATCGGTGTTACATGACAAAGTAATGTTTTTGGATGCCTCTTGTTTTTATTTGAAAGCAAACATTAAGCGGCTAATTGTAATTAAAAGAATAGCAAAACTGCGAAATGGCGAATATATATAGCGAAATAAAGAAATAAAGAAGCTGAGTAGTAAATTCAAATATTTATATAGAAATAATGAGAAACTGAAATGTGTAGGATGAACAAATCCGACAAACAGCAAACAGAGGTTCGATTCGATGTAACACCTGCTCTACAAGCTCTCCATTGTCCTGTTATTACAGCGCCCTCATGTGAGTACGGGAAGTGAGAGAAATTAAAGGGAGGGAGGGCCGGAATTTTTTTCAAAATGACGCTGTGCGTAAAACAGTGACCCTTCAAAAGTGTTGGTGACCTCTCTTATTTTCATGCACACCAACAGTGACCTTCCCCTACATGTCACAGGCAATATCAATAATATTTAGGCCTTTTTTTCTTGTGGACATCTTGGATTTTAACGTTAAAATAGACCTTCTTTGTATAATACTTGATCAATTAAATCTTAACTCCCTTAAATAAAATCTTAACTCCCTTTTGATATCGATTTAACATCATATTCCTCAGTTCCAATTTTGAGAGTTCGATTTGAAATTTTAATCGTTCTCAACAAAATTCAATACACAAAATCAAGGAACTCTTACGATGACCTTGTTTTTGCAAAGTGCTCCCATCGGCCGTGCGTCGACCCATTGAGAGTTGGCGTTATGGTAATAGTTCAATGTTTTTCCCCCTTCTTTCTCCTTTATCGATCGTTCAGAGGTGTCAAGTGCATGCCTATCGATCGTTCAGTCTCCTCAAAAGTAGGCAATCATGTTCATTACGGAATCTGTTCTTTCCTATAAACGCATTCCAAAATGAAGTTCCAATGAACATGGGAGTCGTCAAAATTGACGAAATCGTCTCCGAACTTGTACATAATGTCTGGACGCTGCGTCACTCCACGTGATCTCTCTCAGAAGACGCAGATGTAAATAAACTTTGACCTTTTAGACGCATGCGCATACAATAATCAGAATGCATTTTGGGAGAATTAAGTTTCTGCTTACGATAATTTTATGCACGTAACTGTTAACACCTTCCGCCACGTGCATGATAATCAGGGATTATCCCCATCAGTAAAGTAAACAGACAGCCCAATCGAAACCCGGACTATAACAAAAGAAAGTAGTGGCGTTTCTTGACCGTTTTGTGGAGGGACCGTGGTTCAAGTGACGAATGCATGTAAATGCAAGCTGCACACGACATAATTTTGCGCTATGCAAGGAATTATTCTTTGGAAAATATGTTCAAATTGAGAATTCGGTAAGAGATTCTGAATTTTATGCTCTTGCATTGCTCGATATTTGCACATATTCTGACCCATGTGCTAAATTCACGATGGAAAACTGAGAAGCTGTCGAATGATCGAGCGATGTGCCCAGGTCACTTCACTCACGTATTACACCTCTGTATCCCGTCGAAGTTTGTCAAGTCAAGTGAACCTGTAAGTCGTTGCTATGAAATTTAAACACCTTAATGAGCAGTCAAAATCATCTTCTTCTCTTCTTTGGCCTTACTGTTGTTTTATTACTTTTTTGTTCAGTTCAGTTGAAGCAATGTGGACTGCAGTGATGTGTACCAGGCCCGAGTTGCTAGGCGATACTGTTGCTCTGTGCAAAATGTAGTCACAGGAGATAAGGAAACTTATCGTTCGATATTGTGAATATTTGAAGAATACAGAAATGTCTTTGTAATTTCAATGTGATGAAAAGTAAATTATATGAAAGTTAATTAGATTCTCTGTCCAGTTCCGAGGAGAGATTTTGAAAAAGGTACTGTGATAATGAATATTTTTTTCTTTCAAAATTGAAATTGTTCAGTGAAATATCTCGCTAATTCAGCCTGATGGCAGTGTGGTAAAAGCAAACAAAATACAGTTTGGATAGAGTGATCCACATAATCAACATGGGAAAGTAACAGATGAGACGATCAATGTTATGGGGGATGGAAAGCACTGGCAATTATATAACATGAGAACATTTTGATAGGTCAAGTCTATCGAAATAAAACAAAAAAAATGATTATAATTTTGTAGACCATTTTTAGCACGGATGACGTAGTCAGCAGGGCTATGGTAGTGGTGTCGAACTCTGTAGAGTAGGCTGTCTGTCTGTGTGGATGGATTGATGGATGTAGACATTTGGTGTCCGTAAACCGTTTAAACTGACAAACCGCATAGCATTTGGCATTGAAAGTTTGTGACGGTCTAACTTGGTATACGAAGATGGGGATCTGTTCAAATGAAGTTGATTGGAGGATTCCATCGAGAGTTATTGATTTTTGAATTATTATTTTCCGTATTTTTCTAGGGATTTCAGATCACGTGACTTGGTGTTTGATTTTGGGGTGACTGTAAACAGTCTCCATGCATAGCTTCATATAGTACACGGTTGAGAATTGAATATATTTAATTCATTGTAAATAAACATGAATTTACCAAATCGTGTTGTTGTTGTTGTTGTTATTTTCGTTAAATGTAATATTGGTAATGAGGTTGTCAGACGAGAGCGAAAAGCGTGTCTAGCCGCGATCGACGTCCAGCGCGGACGTATACATGATGATCACAGTTACGGGGCTTCAATACATAATATTGGTGGCCATACATAGACCTTTTCATAAGTCTAGCGCCCTCCTGTGGCCACTTTGAATTTGAACCCAAACCGAGGCCCTCGTTTTATATGTGAAAAGGCTCTATCGACTGTTCATGCCAGAAGCACTGGTTCCCGTCAGAAATCGCACCCAGCAGGTCATTTTGACGCAAAGAGGCTAGTAAGTATGAATTCTAAGATGTATTGGCGGCCATCGATGCTTGTTTAGTGAATAATTGAGGCTTACTGTGAGGGAAATCGGCGTCCGAACTCGGCGATGTGTGCGTGTAACGGCCATTTCATTGCCAAACTTCCTATTATTCTATGATATATACTATGCATACCACGCGGTGGCGGCTATGTTTCGAATCACTCGAGTCGTAACTGTGATGATGATGCACATTATTGTTTCTGGTTAAAGCCAAGGCGGGTTTGGCACCTGATTCAAGAATCTTTCAACATCATTATGGGACATGAGACAAAATTTTGAAAAAGAACCAATACCCAGTGCTTAATGTCAGCCAATTGATTCGATTTCCGTAAGTTTGATAAATCTATTCATGGGTTGCGATTTTTCCTTCACCGTGTAGTCGTTCGGCGACATGGCCGCGGTGTTGTGAAAAGATTGCCGAGTTCGCAGGTCACTCGTATTACAGCTACGCGCCCAACACATGGCCGGTCCCCGAATTAAATTCTAAAGTCAGCATCTGCTATAAAATCAACATCCAAGTGAAACTTGGAAAAATTAAGTACGAGGTTGACCTGTGGGTATTCTAAATCTATTTTCTTTGCTATATACCGGTATGTACAAATGGTAATGGTCAATCATTGCAGTTATTGAGAAGGTTGCTGCTCACCTGTCTAGGCAAGAAGTAGAAGTCTACAGACAAGAAATTTTCAGTATATTAATGCGAATTACGTGTTATTTGAGGAGCTTTTTAAAATTTCATTCTCAGCAATTTGCTGTTAAGCTTTAGAAAACATATGGATCATGGATGTGCAAAATACTTGAAATTTGACAAAATATTTAAAACGCTTACATTGTAGCTCTCCTGGAACATTGGTTTATATGATCGTGCCAGTTTTTCATATACTTCAGACTTGAGTGACATTGTTGTGATGAAATAATTTTTTTCATAGTATTTACATTGGGAAGAAAAAAGTATTGGAGGAAAGCAGCTGCCAAGAAAAAGGTGAGAAGATATATGAAATTTTCCTACTCATAGAGTAGTTTCCAATATTATATGAAAACAAATGTGACAAGAGCCTAATTTTATTTCACTTGATGTTTTGTTGAAAATGCTCTGAAACTATTTGTCCAATTGTTCTTAGGCCAAAAAAAATATGCTGTTCCGATTACATGGTTTTCAAAAATAGGGTAGGTAGGTAGGGAATTTTTTTTTCACTTTTTTTAATTTCTCAACGTGCATTTTGTAGGCGTTCAAACAAACTACCAGTGAACAATTTCCTCATGAAATGCAGTGCACTCAAATTGAATACCAATTTATTAAAATAAAATATTCATCACTAGAATGGAAGTGTGTGGTTATTAGACTGCCACGGAAATTGATACGGCTGAATTACAATTCTTTGACAGGAAAGTGAACTGTTTATCCACAGGTAAGTCTGACTTGTAAGAACTGACACAACACAATATTTACTGTCATCAATGCAGTGTTTCATCTAGGATACTATACCAGGGGGGATTCGTCCCCCTCTCCTGGAATTGTTGAGGGGGATTTTAAAATTTTTTGGGGGATTTAACGGAAACATTTAAGGACATCTTATATGTAGGCCTAAGTTTTAATGTTGTAATGATGTCACTTGTGATATACATACTACAAGCCATAAATCACTTGCTTACACAATCCAAGCTGCTGGCTCCAAACACCATCCTCTATAAGGTTTTTTCAAATGTCAACAAATTTGGGTATCACTGTTGTGAATGTGTAGGGCTTCCAAGATTGGTGGACGGCTCATTAATATTCCTAAGCTTTAATATCCCTAAAAATTGTAGCATATTCCCTCATGCTTAAATATTCCGTATGTTTGTTTGCACATATTCTGTAAGTTTGCTTTCATAGGGCTTAATATACATTCAATATCAAAATTAACAACAGCGAGCCATTCCCACTGTTACCTTGGAGAGATTTTTCCATTTTTTACTGAACTACACAAACCAAGAAAAAAGTCTATTGTAGTCATAAAAGAATGTTTTGTAGCTTCTGAAAAAAAATAATGTCCTTGTTTGTCACGTTTTTACTGTGCGTATATCATCCCTCACTACTGTAAGTTTGGATCAACATTGCCCTTTGCAAACCAGTGAGCTGTATTTTTCTAATGACCTAGCTGGTCATGTAGTTTTGTGCGCAGACTCACTAGCTAAAACGAACAACTTTGACGGTCAGATCCCTTGTTTTGAATTGAATGCGGAGTCGAGTTTTTTTCGACGTCAGATTTGCTCCAGTTGCCTTTTTTCAGTAATTTTAGAATAGGGAAAATAACATACAGAATGGTTTGTTGTCCCGACAGTTAATTTTAGTGTTTTATTTGCTCCGAAAAATGAGTCAGTGTCTGTTCACTGAATTCAAAAATCGGGCCAATTGACACCACAGCTTGCTTCAATGCTTGTGCAGTCTGCACTGAACACGTTTCTGTGACAGTAAAGTCCAATTTTTCGTGTCAATTTTGCTATCAGAATTATTTTCAGAGCGTTATGGACATTCATATGATGCACAAAAGCTTCAGTTTGTCTCCTTTTCTCAATCGTACAGAGACAATGTGACACAGATACTTTATCGGGCTAGCTAGGGCGATGAACTTTTGTGAACGTAACTCTCAACTGGCTGATAGGCTTTCATATGCAAAATCAACGTACGGAAATTTACGCGTGATATTGCTTCAACAGTATTTTATTGAAGTAGTTCAAAAAGTATCAAAATCGAACAAAAATTAGTTTCATGCGTTTCATGTTTTTTCATATCATTATTTTTACTTCCGGGTTTACGAAGCTCTAAAAAGTCTAGGGTCGGGTAGATAAAATTGAGGTAGGTCGGGTAATCGGAACAGCACATATTTTTTTTGGCCTTATAGACACAAGCTCTGGGTTTTTTATTTCTTTGCTCAAAAACACAATGCAATGCCCCCCCCCCCCCCCTTAAGACATTTACCTGTAAAAAATAACACTAATGGAGATTTATAATGTCCCTAACCTGGAACTCGAGCGCACTACAATTTATTATTACCCTGGTAAATAGTCACTATTTTAATATTTTAATTTAATACCTTTCAAGTCCCTTATGAGTGGTTATAACAGCTCATGTATGCAGCCCTCATCAGCGCAGCAGAGCTAAAGCGTACGCATAACAATAAATGGGCTGGTATGATTTTAGTTGACGAAGTTCCAGTCAAGTAAAGATTTGTCTCAAAAGCTCTAATGTCTGCCATGTTCAAATGCCTATCATAGTGAAACACCATGACCTCAACATATGCAGACAATGTCTGGACTTTAGTACCAGAATAATTGTATGCTGTAAGCTCAAATCTTATAAGAACTTGTAACCACTAGTTTCAATGATACAGACTGGTAGCAGTCACATAGGTAGCAATCTGTTCAGTGTACAATCTAGAGGAAAGCAGTGTACATGCAATGCTCTGATTTTCCTTTGCACATCCTCCCAAAATCAACCATGTGCACAGACTGATTTATACTTAGTCCTTCAGATTGGAGATGAACTTTATCAATCTGTTATTTACAACAACAAGGAAAGAGTACTGGCCATGGCTTCCTGATGTTTGATGACTTGCCTTACTCTGTACTGATTTCTCCACTCCAATACACAATAAAACGTGGTGATACACTTACTGGTATGATTGATTTCATAGCTTGCCCCGATGGAATTTTCAAAACATTAGTAGCTGCCATAAACAAAATATTTGCAAAATACACAACAAGCTTGCTTATTGTGAAATGTTACTGTATGGCACTTTTCAGAACTGTACAAGGTCGCTATGCTTTATTTGATTCACACAGTCATGGCAAGGATGGAATGGTGGAAGCAGATGGTTCATGCATTGCAGTATATTTTGATACATTGGAAGAACTGTGTGCCTTCATGTTCAGATTATTTCATGGTTGGAATTTTGATAAATATTATGAATTTGAATTACAGGGGTTAGAAATTACCACCACAGATATTCATACCCACAACACCAACCAGCTAATGACTAATTACTTTGCTTTTCAAAACGATAAAAGTGTCCTTCGCCAAACAATGCCACCACTTGTGTCTTGCTCTGGCGTTTCTGAAAATAAGACAAAATGGAGGAAGAAGAGTAAAAAGGAGAAAATAAAAGCTTGTGTTGAAAAACTCCGATCAAAATCTTGTTTTAAATTAGAAGAAAGAGAAAAAGATACAATCAGAAAACAAAAAAAGCAGGGCTTCTCGCCAAAGCTTTACATCCCAAACAAAACTGTGTGAAAAACAGAAAATAAAGTTAACAAAACACAGGTACATTAAGAAAGCCTGACAAAATGAAGATTTCAGAGTCAAAGAAAGACATAAGAACCAACAATACAAGTTGAAATTACGGCAGAGTGAAGAGTTTAAACCCAAAGAAAGACTTCAGAACCAAAAGTATAAACTGAAATTACGGCAAAGTGAAGAGTTCAAAGTGAAAGAAAGGCATAAGAATCAACAAAACAAGTTGAAATTACGGCAAAGTGAAGAGTTCAAAATGAAAGAAAGGCATAACAACCGACAATACAAGTTGACATTACGGCAAAGTGAAGACTTCAAAGTCAAAGAAAGATCTAAAGACCAACATTACAAAGTAAAATTACGACAAAATGAAGAGTTAAAGAACGATACCAAGATCATTTATACAAATTAAAAGCCAGACAAAATAAATGGTTCCATGGAAAGGAGAAGGAGTACAGAAAACTATACAATGCTTGGGCTAAACAAAATGAAATAGTTAAAACAAAGATCAACAAGCAGAAACAAACATACATTCGCAAAAGGCGACAAAACCCAGCTTAAACAGGTAAAGAAAGACGGCTTGATGCCAAAAGAAAACGACTCTCTAGTATGAATAAATACCAAGATAGAATTAACATTAACAAAAACAATTGTTTACAATATGCTGACGAAAAATCTAATACTAGTCATAACAAAACTCTTTCACAGTGTGTCAACAATTTCCTTCAAAATGTATCTGTTGGACCAATTTATGTGTGCTCATTTTGTCACCAAACTTGGTTTAAGCAGTCCATCGTACCTGCCTCTCCTATAGCACACAAAACTGTTTTGGCTTATCAGTGCCTGACAGGATATAAAACAGTTGATAACAAAGAATGTTTATGTGTCGTCTGCTCCACGCACACCGTGTTGCTCGGTCGCGCACAGAATTGCAACATCTAATAAAGTCGGTTACAGTGACCAACTCTTTAGGGTTGGAAGCAGTGGCCGACTGGTTTTGTATGAGGCCTAGCAGCTAGGCGATGTTGCCATGAGTGTGTGGGGGTTCGAATCCCGTTTGGGTTATAGTAAAATTTATATTTATGTAGAACATGTCTCAACTCAATATCAAGAGGGAACACCCCAATGCTTTCAGTTGAAAACAACATGGCTTTTCCTAATAAACCACCTGAATTATATTTGCATAAGCTTGAAGAAAGACTTATTGCACTGCGCATTCCATTCATGCAAATAAGGTATTTGCCAAGGGGAAATCAACAATTACTAGCCGGAAATGTTGTCAATGTTCCATGTGATATTAATCCTACCATCAAAGCTTTACAACGCCTACTAGATGACTCTGCTACAATTGCTGTTAAAGTTTAAAAGAAGTTATCATATTCAAAATGTGATTACACTGAAAATGTAAGACCTAACAAAGTTTTACAAGCATTGCGTTCGTTGTTGAATAATAGACAACTGTATAAAAATGCTGGGATATATATAGATAAAACATGGCTAGAGACAATAAGAAATCCTGACAATGAAGACATGCTGCAGTTTGTACAGCAGGATGAACCCAGGCCAGAAAAACAACCAAGTGAACAATCTAATATGTCTGATACAGATAGTGATTCTGACAAATTTAGCGAAATTGATGACAAAGACTTACCACAATGTAATATGGATACATTGCTAGAAGAATCACAAACAAACAATAATTTTTTCAACCTTTGCCCCTGGACAAGTTCAAAGACCAGTGAGTATATTTCAGGACACTGATGCAGAATACTTGGCATTCCCAACAATTTTTTGTGGGCACCAAAGAGCATGTGATAATGATGAAAACTGTCCTCATTATAGTAATATTTTTAAGTGTGAGTTAAGATGTGTTGACAGAAGAGTTACTGAATCTATCCCTAATATATCTTTTAAACTGAAAAAGATACAACTTAAACAAATTACAGACAATGTACACTTTGCTTTGCGCAGATGTAAGCCACAAACTGATAAAATCACAGTAGGTGATCTGCTTAATCCTGATAAAGTAAACAATCTTATTAATCTTGATGAAGGTTTCTATATCATTCGAGATTTGAGAAACTCTCCACCATACCTTGAAAAGCGCAAAAAAGATGTGTTTGCAATGATACGACAGCTTGGACTACCAACATGGTTTATAAGCCTTTCTGCAGGCGATACCAAATGGAAAGATTTGCACACAATTCTTGGAAAACTTGTTGACAACAAAGACTACACAGATGATGAACTTCATTCCATGGATTGGAAAAAACAACTAGATTACTCCAGTCTGACCCTGTGACATGTGCAAGGTTTTTCGACCACAGAGTACAACAGTTCATAAATAATGTCCTAAAAAGTAATCTGCATCCAATTGGTCATGTCAAAGACTACGTTTATAGAGTTGAATTTCAACAAAGAGGTTCTCCACATATCCATATGGTTGTTTGGATAGTATAAGCACCTAAACATAATGAGCAATCAAACGAACAAATTACAGAATTCATTGACAGCTATGTGTCATGTTCTACTGATGTTCCTGATGACCACTCACATCTACTCAAGTTTCAAATGCACAGACACTCAAAAACTTGTCGACAGAAAGGTAAACCAGTTTGTCAATGTCTCAAACTCTTCTTTTGGACCCATTAGACACAGATTCAGATGAACAAAAAGATCATGAAAAAAATGTGAGAAGATCAAAACTGTACTTAATGACATGAAGGAAGGCAAAGACATATCATTTGACCAGTTCCTTTCTAATTAATCAAACATGTCTCATGATGACTATTATGCCGTTCATACACAGGCCATTGAAACGCCTCTGAAACGGTTCTGGGCCAATACTGACACAGACAGTTATGTGTGGACACTCCGAAGTGGTTCTGAAGCGTTTCAGATTTGAGACGGTTTAGTCGGCCCGACCAGAGCCGTTGTAGGGATTAACTCTATCTGCAAATCGCTGTGTGGACAGACTGAGCCGCTTCAGAAGCGTTTCAAACGCCCTCACGCGACAGGTATTTGTAACATAAAACAAACAACAGCCAACATACAATATTTTCTTTCGCCATGGCTGTCGAACACAGTACTACATCTCGCGGTACACTGGGCCGACGAAGAGATAAGCTTGCTACCAAAAACCCTATCAATTCGACCAGAAAAAATTCATTACGATTTGAAAAACGTCGAATTAATAGGAAATTAAAACTGCCGAAATAATTTAGTGGTCGAATTTAATTTGGAACGACGAGGATGAAATTTAAGCGAGACATGTTTGCCATGTTGAGACTGCTTCAAAGCAAGGACTGTGAAATTTTGTGACGTCAACAAATTAGGTAACAAAAAAAACCTCAAACGTATGTAGGTGTCACATCAAAATCAAAGTGGCCGCGATTACAGACGGAACAATCTGTGACACTGCCACCGGCCGCTCGACGGACGACAAGCAAGTTGACATCGTGTGCCAGGCCTTGGAAATATATTGTAACTCCTTGACAGGCAGATGAGATAGTCTTAATATGGCTTTTGATGCATTGAAAGTTTGTAAAAATAATAAAAAATGACATCACCCATCATAAGAAACGTGGTGTTGAAGATAATAGTTTAAGAGAAGACTATGACGACCATATTTCTGTAAGTATTATCTAACTTTAGAAAACCAACATCTGAAGATTTACTTCAACCAACACTTTTGGATTTGTTCTACTCTTTATTGTAAGATCGATTAGTCGAATTTCTGGAAAGTAGGTGTACATTTTCGATGTCTGTGTATCGTCCTAAAACGAAGTCAAATCCGAAATAGTATAATCAGTTCGCGACAGCGTAAACCTCTCTCTCTCTCTCCCTCTCTTCACCGGCATTTCAATGTTTTATATTGTCGACATTTATATATCAGTCTGAAGTTTCAGGTGACTGCTCAATGCAAGTAGTTGATGTCAATTTTTCCGTATCGGACATGGTCTCTATCGTCACTCTATTCGTTAGTGTTTTTCTGTTATATTCTATATCAAACTCAAAACACAACGTGAACAACGCTGATAATATATTGCATCTTTCGAATTAAAACCGGTAAAGTTCGTAACTGGTGACATGTCACGGCCTGGAGAAATTTCATCACCATCGATCGAATGTCCGTGGCGCTTTTGCTTCCAAATAGACATATTGAAATGCACAGGGAACTTCGCGGTATGGCAATTATATGAATTTTACCTTGAAGAAAGTCTGTGACTTTAAACTGGCCGTACAACCAACAATAAACATGGCGGAGCAATGATACCGATTTCAGAGACTTCGATTTTTTTTTCATTGCGACCTCGACCGCTAGTGAGAGCGAGTCGTCTAATTTTTTCCCACTGGCTATTTGGCTTTGAATTTTCAATTGCAATCATGTGCTAAGTTAAAGCTAAAAACAAGACGGGCGTTCTCTGTAAATCAATTAAGCCTTTTAAATATGAAAAAATCGGACATCTGAACCTCAACACGCAGCTTGAAAGTTGTTCTCCGAATCAGGACAGGGACATCGGCCCGGGACATCGGTGAGGCCGGATTTCACTTAGTAGGAATGGAAACCGACGGCTCTTTCGTTAGTTGTAAGAAACCATGCGATGTACGCTCCCTTGGGCCGTGGAATTTCGCCGTATCGCCTCTACAGACTACACCGTCTATTACCAAACCATGCTATTCAACAATCACACGATAGTTCAGTAACATATATCTTCATTAATCTACCGATCATCGACCGTCGAATACTTCGAAAAAAAATGGTCGCGGTCATGGATTCAAGGACGTTCACAAGAAGAAACTATCAATAAGTGGCGCGCAGAATTATTTTTACTGGTTTTTAGAACTTCTAAAATAACTTGTAATCTGCATGTCTTCGCACATCGAACCGATATTGTATACCTATGACCGTCGAAGTTTATGTCTTTCACTGTCGAGTTCTTTTCATCCAAAACACATATCCAGAAGAGTCCCACAGAGCGGTCAAATGAAAGTATATGTGCTCCAAACGAATGAAATTGCACGAAAGAATGAAAATCAACAGCACACCCTGGACGTGATTTAAAACAATAGCGCTTGTGGATAGGACTTTTCTGTTTGAGTAAAAAGTGCCGTTTTTCTCGCAATTTTAGCAACTGTAACGACCCTTTATTCTCTAATACCTTTCCATAAGTTTAGGGCTTATACACAGTGTACACTGATGTACAGAACTTTAAAAAGTATTTTGCTGGTAACGAGCAGGGGTTTACACTCTAATGGGCGCAGTAAAACAATGGTCACGTCCATAGGTTCAAGGACGTTCACGGGGAGACACGATGGCAAATAGTGCAGTGTCGTAAAATTGCTTAGACTAGTTTTAAGAACGGTACAATATCTGGTCATCGGTGTACCGCTACCTGTGAATCGAAACGACAAGTGTAGACCTATAGCTTCGAAATTTTATGGAAGAGACACCACGACTGACACCGACAGTAGCACAACAAACTATTCCCAATTGTGCGTCCGTGTTTAATATAGACATCTCTGTAGGTAATTCTGGTTTCTCAATCGAATCAAAAGTCCGACATTGACAAAATTGACATAAATAAGTCCGAAAAGTTATGTTTTATTCAACTAACTGATTCATCTCCTTTGATATCCCTTAAGCTACATGTAAACAGTCCGGAAAGACTGACATCGATGTCTCCCGGGCCCCAATTTCTTCACCGTTTTGCAAAATATCTCATCAACCGGACGCACGGGCAACGTCTTTGTACGTTGGTCAAAACTAATGACAGTATAGGTCAGGATGTAAAATCGGTCAAAGTAATATTGAATATGAAAGACGAAAATGCTTTCATCGATTGACAAAAATGAGAGGGAACGAGTCAGTAAATATCGAACCATAAAGGGGAGATCGAGACTGCCATCCCCCCATGATTAATCAACTGGGAACAAAATATATATTTCGATCAAGAGACTTACACAACCAGAGACAGCATTTTATTCAGCTTTAAAATAAGTCACCGCCTTTCCTATAATAACACCCCTTCTGCGTTTCGTTCTACTCTGCTCTGTCCCCAATCGGTATGGCCGTCCGGGTGGTGCATGCCGTACTGACTGATACATGGTTATTTCTTCACATATTGTTTAATCGTTTGGCTTAAATACAACATCTCTTTTGGTGCACAAGGCAAATCAACGTTTAGAAGGAAAGTCACAGGAGGTTAGGATATTATATACCGTAGGTGAAATAAGAATGGAATATTGAAGATGAAAAGACTTTTATCGGTCGACAAAAAATGCCATACACCGAGAATTGAGATTGTCTATTATTTATTACTTGGGAACAAAAATATTTGATTGAGTCATTAAGTTTCTGTTTGATTCGTTTCAAAAATGTGTTCCTACATTCTTATCCGATTGTTTGTGTTAATAAAACTGTTTGTTTCGCCTCGGATATTTGTAGGGAAGTTTGGATTAGTGCGTACGGTAATGTTTTGTTTGTGTGGGGAAAGCTTATGGCGAGGCGAAACAAACATTTTTATTAACACAAACAATCGGATAAGAATGTAGGAACACATTTTAGAAACGAATAAAACACAAACTCGACACAAAAACATTTTGGATAGTTAGGTGGGGAGCCTCTTTCACATTCTTTACAGCCAGTACGACGTCGTCCATTTCAGCCATCTTGTTACAAACAATGCTTGGCCATACACACCTTTTGAACTCGAGAGGGCGCATTAAGACGTCTTAAACATCAAAACAATGGCTTAATTTTGTGCATGTGGACGCAAGCGGACTCAATCTATTAATCCCCTGTGTTTACAAATCACAAAAAGTGTTGCAGAAGCGTTTCAATTTTTCCCTGTCTGAACATAGTATATATTAAAGCTATTCAATCTTCACTTAATGCTACAACTATTTTCTTACAAAGAAAGCCGTCAGAAATAAGAGTTAATGCATACGTGAAAAACTTGTTACAAGCATGGAGAGCTAATCATGATATCCAATTTATACTTGATCCATATGCATGTGAAATGTATATAGTCTCATACATGAGTAAATCTCAGAGAGGAATGAGTGCACTGTTGGACAGGGCATGTAAAGAAACAAGAAAAGGAAACATGGATATCAAACAACAAGTTCGTCATATCGGAAACTGTTTCTTGAACAGTGTGGAAATAAGTGCACAAGAAGCTGTTTATCTTGTTCTCCAAATGCCATTAACACATGCATCCAGAGAAGTTATATTCATACATTCCTCACCACCTGATGAAAGAATTTATCTCTTGAAAAGTAAACAAACACTGGAAAATATGCCTATAAATTCAACTGATATAGTATGCTTGCAGACAAAAACAACTTGAAAACGGGTGTCTTGCAGACTATGCTTCTAAATTAGATGTCATTTACCCAAAAAGAGACTCAAATTACTCAAATGATGTTGACCACAATGATGATGATCCTGATAATGTATCTGACAGTGAACAAGACATAGAATGTAGCTCTGACAATGAACATATAAACATCACTCTTAAAAATGGAATACAAATTAAAAACCACCATACACCAAAGATCATTCGGTATGTAAAGTACAATCTCAAAGTTGATGCTGAAGACTTCTATATAGAAAAACTGTTTTTGTTTATACCATGGAGAAAAGAAAAAAACTCACATTTCAAAATTACAAAGAGGCATAAACCTCTAAATGTCCACGAATCAAAAACAAAATATCAGAATATGAACATCATGCTGATATTCTTGAAGAAGCCATACAACAGCGATCAAACCAGTGTCTAGATGATATGCCTAAATATGCTATCCTTGCCCCAAGTGCACAACAAGTTGAAAGAATAGATGCTGAAATTGGATCCAAACAAAGTGAAAGTTTTGTATACTTTGATCCTAACAAATGTAAAGAGCACAGAAATTATGACATCGGCCCAGACATTGGCCTAGCAAATAGAAATGTTGATGATAATGTCACCATAGCTGGTCGCATACCTGATACAGAAGATCTTCACTTAGTTAGATCACTGAACATAAAACAGAGAGAAATATTTTATCACGACCTCAAATGGGTAAAAACAAAGCAAGAACCATTTTACATATTTTTGACTGGTGCAGCAGGTTGTGGCAAATCAGTAGTTGTCAGAGTAACATATCAAGCACTGCATCGCTATCTTTGTTCATCAGAAGGACAAAATCCAGAAGAATGTCGTATTTTATTATGTCCATCTACTGGCAAAGCTTCTTACAACATTAATGGATGTACAAACCATGCTGCTTTCAAAATTCCTGCGTGTCAAGGTTTTGAATATAAACCCCTTGAAAGTGACCGACTAAACACTCTACGTGTGAAATATAGAAATTTATCTGTTGTCATTATTGATGAAATTAGCATGGTTTGAAATAGACAGTTGAATTTCATCAATCTGCGACTACAGGAAATAAAAGGCTGCAATAAATTATTTGGTGGTGTTTCCCTTCTTGTAATTGGAAACTTATTCCAGCTGAAACCTGTCATGGATGGCTGGATTTTTCAAGATTTACACAAATTCTATGGTCCACTTGCCACAAATCTGTGGCAAAATCTTTTCACAGTGTATGAACTTACTGAGATTATTAGACAAAAATATGACAAAGCTTATGCTCAACTTCTAAACAGACTACGTGAAGCAAAACACACACAGCATGATATCCAGCTCTTGAAAGAAAGACTTACTAATAAACATGATACATCCACAAACATTTATTTACAATCAATAAAATGGTTGATATGCACAATAACCAATTGTTCATTGATAGTGAAGAACCAAAAGTAATCATGCATGCATTGGACACAGTTATTGGTGACTTAAGCCCTGAAGTTAAACAGCAAGTCAAACAATCTATACCAAATGATCCTTCAAAAACAAGTGGCCTACTATCAACAGGTCCAAAAGCTGTCAATTTACCGTATGACATAACCACAAATATTGATATTGATGATGGTATTATCAATGGTGCAACCTGTATTGTCAAATTAATTGAAAATAGAATGTCGAATACCATCAATAACAGACCAAGTGTCATATGGGTTCAATTTGATGAAAAATCAACTAGAAACCTAACACGGAATAAATACAAGCATCTCTATCAATCAAACATTAAGAAATGTTGGACTCCAATATTTGACATCAAAAGACAGTTTTGTATCACAAAATTCCATAAGAATATTACTGTAATCAGAATACAATTTTCTCTCAGACCTGCTGCAGCTAACACAATTCACAAGTCTCAGGGTGATACATTAAATGAAATTGCTGTTCATATGGGTACCAAAAAATATGACCATATGCATTATGTTGCCTTCAGCAGGGTAAGGAATATAACTGGTTTACATTTACTGGAGCTGAATGAAAACAAAATATCTGTTTCACAAGCTTTGATATCAGAAATGGCACGGCTAAAGAAAGATGCACCTTTTTTTATTATGCTATACACCTGTGTACTCAATTCAATCCAACACATTGAAATTACTCTTCAATAATGCTAGATCTTTACATTGTCATTTTGATGACATAAAAAGTTATCCAAAAAAATGTTTTAGCTTCTGATATAATAGCTATTGCTGAATCAAGATTAACAAATAGTGATGACACTGACTTATTCTGTCTTCCAAACTGCAATGTTATGAGAAATGACCAACCTAGACAGTCACGCAGTAGACCACATCATGGTTTGGTCATGTATCTCGATGTATTCTCGATATCATCAGGTATGACTCGTATAATTCACCAAATAGGGAATTTATGTATTCAGAAATTCACCCTCGCCATCACTCAGATATATTCCAGATCATTGCAGTATACAGATCACCTGCATCAAATGTTTCTTCATTCTTACAACAATTTTCTCAATACACAACTGGTCTTGTTGATACACAAAAACTCTTGGTCATTTATGGAGATTTTAATGTCGATATCTTGAGAAGTCACATGACATTTGTGAATCACATGCTACAAGTTTTCAAATGTAAACAATTTATACAAGAAGAAACCACAAACTACCATTCTAAGCTTGACTTATTATTCAGTAACCTGCCCTTTATTGAAACTGATACAATTGACAATGCCTGGTCAGACCATAAAATGATATACGCTGGTATCTCATTATAAAAACATCTTCATGTTTACATCATGATGTATTTAAACATCATGAAAAAAATCAAGATCATATTTCTATAGCCATTTTGGTCATTTTTGGTGAAATATCTCTTCCATAAACCTTTGTTTAAATGCTTTGAAATTTAGAGTCAATGATCCCACAGTAAAACTAGCATTTTATTAGCTTTTGCTTTTTTCAGTATAAAATCTCTTCCCAAGGTAGGATGCGTGATTGCTACAAACACAGTGGTCTGTAACTTTTAAGCCTACATGCCTTGTGCTAAACTCCCACCAAATTAATACTCCCATACCGTCACCCGTGCTACGGCGACTTCGGCGCTATGTTTTAATTAATCCTTTCAATCCAATCTGTATCTTTCTCATAGCTGTTTTGTTTTATTGATTGATTCAATTTTGTAACATATTTGGATTTTTTTCTTTTTTTTACAGATTTGTGACTTAGGTCTGTGTGCAAAAGAAAGATTGCCAGGTTTTTGAAGTAAATACAATCCAGTCAGTTTAAATGAATATTTCTCCAGCTGTGTATCTTATTAGATCATATCATAGATACAGTCAAAACAATTTAAACAACACATGTCTCCAGCTGTGATACTTTTAGATTTTATCCTACATCATAATACTGTCGCGCTCGTAGTTAGGGGAATTACGAGTTGAGGTACCAGTCTGGATCGTAATGCTTTCAGCAACGGAAGCTGACACACTAAGATGTAGATTTAACACAACCTTGTACTTTATTGGCAGATGGCGACCGTAACGTTCACCGTCAATGGTCTGATCTCAAGTGTCTCTAGTCTAAGCTCTCTACAAAGTTAAATACATCCCCAAACTTACATAATTACGAAAGTCATCACGTGGTAATTTTTCCGCAATTCTTAGATTTTTTTCTTAAGACAAAATAAGATCACACCATGGAATATCCCATTCTCGATTGTTCTCATTGAAATCTGAACCAATAATTAATTAAACTATCACACTATCTCTTATCTGCTTCTCCTACGATCTGAGTCAATGAAGTTCACATGCCTTGGCCACGTGAGGGACGCTTTGAGATAAAATCTCTATACGGAGGGGCGTTACACTCTACCACCTTTTTTCAAAATAGCGTCGATGACACTTTGCTCATATTTGGTAACATGGGTTTGGTCAGTGTGATCGAGGTTATGCATATTTAATAGATGGTTCCAGACTGATGCTGGTAGTAGGTGAGAGCAGTCTTGGATGTTTTAGGAAATCATAAATTTGTACAATGTGGTGGAGTAGATGAATGCATTGATATATAGGAAGGTGCAGTTAGAAAAATACATTTTTTATTACGAAAGACTGAAAAGAAATAAATGGAAGTCTTGAAACACAGGATTAAATATCACTACGAAAAGTACCTCAAGTAAAGGCTATAAAGCAGCACTGAATAACGAAAAACAGGATTAAATATCACTACGAAAAGTACGTTAAGTAAAGACTATAAAGCTGCACTTAATAACAAAAGTAAGTGAAATAGAAATTGCATCTAACTACTGTACATATGAAATGTAAGTTATAACAAAGAAAATGAAGTTATGTAATTATTTCAGAAAAAGAATTACTTACTCGAAGGCATTTAGTTGTTTTTCTGTACAAATCATCACCAACATGTACAATACAATCTAAGTCTTCAGATGTCAATATCACATCGCTATTTTGAGACATACAAAGGTAGGCAAGAGCATTACATGTGCACTGTCTACCTTGTGATTCTATGCTAAAGATGTTACTGCCTTAGTGGATGCTACTGTGCACAACACTATTTATTCTGTAACTTTCCCATTTTAAAGTGTGACTGTTGTTAATGATATACATATCCTGATTCTCAATAGAGTTATGAAAACTGCCTGTCATCTGATATCTGTGAGTCCGTGAATGATATTCTGATTGTAATTCAGGAGCTGAAATCCATGTTTCAACAGTCATTTCATGATGTTGATTAAATGTTGTTGCACTGATAATTGATTGTGATTATAATTTACACCATTGTTGTAAGTATTGGTATTGCATTTAGTAATGGTAAGAGTAGTCACGTTATTTTTACTTACTCTGTTGTCACTGTTTGCCCTGTAGTACCTATGAGCAGTAGTACTGCACTGAAATGTGTTGGGGCATTGGTTACTATTGCCTTTTGTAACTGCTAGCGTATTAAGTGCTGTATATTGTGTATTGCTATTGAATCTGTGATGTGGACTTATCGTTTATTGACTTATTGTACATTGACTTATTGTGAAGTGGCTTATTGCAGGTTCCTTCTTGCAAAGGGTATTTTACATAACTGGAAACACCCAAACCAGTATCAAAACTATCTGTTTTGACATCGCCATCAGCCTGTTAAGAAAAATGCAGGAAAAAGAGTTACTCTTACAAATCTCGGCATGTGGAAATAGGGTGTGGAGATCACAGGAACTCTACTCAAATGCCTTTTGACAGTAACATAACATCTGCAGCAAAAAGTAACAATTTTTTGCCTTCCCAAGTCTAAGGCTGCGTTGAAATGAAATGGTGAGGGGGTTCGAGGATATGTGATTGAAATATTTTTTGTCACATCACGTCCCTCAATACCCTGAAACATTTTCAAGTCCCCCTCTCCCCATCTATATGATCAATAATTTTAAAATACCCCACCAAAATACCATATAGCCACATATTTAATACATATGCACGCCGAGTAAAAATAACAATGTCTTATCAGGAGGTTGTAGAGCTATATACCTAAGGCAAGCTGTTGAATTGATTCATTTTCATATGAGACTTTTTGGATTTATCAATCAAAGCCAAAGTGAGCAAATTCTGGCCAGGTCAATGGCACCAGTTAAGAAACACACATACTGACAATCATGAGACAAAATGCAAATTGTGAATTCCTCGATACATTTTGCCACATTGTGAAAAAAAAAACTGAGCACAGTTACCTACCGAACAAATATTTTTTTTTTCAAAATAACAAGACTTATACAACTTATATGCTTCTTATAAATGTTTTTATCAAATGTTTTAATCTCAGACATTTTGGGTGTAACAATGGCAAATGTGGTAAAAATATATGGACAACACAGGAAGGTTAGAATATTCCATCAAATAAATGTTTTGATCTCAGAAATCTCGGGTGTTACAATGGCAGATTAGTTAACAAATAACTGATTCTATATAGTCAGACATTTTTTCATTTACATTACAGTCTTTACTGTTCAAAGTTTTACTTTTGTGTTATTGTATGATGACAAGTGAAATTTCATTCAGTGCATGAACTTGATGTGAATAGTTTTAAATACTGCTTTTACGTAATTTGAGCAAAACTGACTTTTCATCATGACCCATCTTCTTTCTCTAAGACTTGTGTTACGTGCAGAGAAAACGAACAAAAGGATGAACTCAACAGTTTCCGTTTAAACAAATTTTTTTACGAAAACAAAACTAATTTGCTAAGTCAGGGATAGAGTACAAGCTTTAAAAGTGTACAGACTACTTATCTCAGCTGGGACGGCAAAGCTCCAGTCTCAGAGTTGTAACAGTCTGTCGGACAAATGAACAGTCCTTTGGCTTGCAGGCTTGAAGTTGCACAAAGTCCACAGTATAAATTCAGCGTTGGCAGTGAAGGTCTTGAAAAGTCTTGAGAATGACTACTGCTGGGTTTCCAAACACATGTAGTAACACACAAGAGACACGATCCCAAAAGTCTGACTGGAAGCTGTGCGCGTCCCTTTTATACACATGTGCTTACATAAGGGCATATAAGAACAATCTAGAACTTTTATTGACATGCTAATTACTGTTCGAAAATTATCTCTCTTACACAACTAAT
>LD342778.1:24210-45242 GCA_001465055.1 Ptychodera flava | reverse complement strand
ATTTAAGTCAACATCTGTGACATTATTTTTGAGAGTATTTTGATTCTCAGAAGTTTTCTTTGACATGGCTCGAGTAATAGCACATGAAGGAAAAAGGACGGGAATTTTCTCTTCTATTGGGTCTGGATTCTGATCTAAACTAGGATTATCAGTCACAAGTGGATTAGTAATGACCTTGTCCCCAGCAAGGTCGTTTCCAAGAAGAAGGTGAATCCCTTCAAAAGGCAAAAAAGGCCTAATACCTAAAGTCACAGGTTCAGAAACAAAGTCCGAAGACAAATAGACATTATGGAGAGGAACAGGAATAAAGTCATTGCAATCTACCCCCTTAATAAGAACTTTAGAACCTGAAAAGGACTTTTCAGAAAACGGCAGGGTATCTGCCATCAAAAGAGACTGGGAAGCCCCGGTATCTCTTAAAAATTTGACAGGGGTAGTGGAAGAGAAATCACTAGAAAGTGATATAAAACCATCATGAATAAATGGTTCGAAAATACCCATAATGCTATCTTGAGAAGAATTGACCTTGACCTCATTAATTGGGGATGAGAGGGGTTTAACCTCAGAAAATGTGTTGCACACATTATTAGACTCTAATTGAGTTGATGAAGAAATAAAGCCGGTGGGCTTAGATCCACTTTGACCACTTTGACCTTCACGTTTTCTTTTCAATTTGAAACGCTCTGACATTAAATGGCCGTCTTTCTTACAATAATTACAAGAAAGTATACCAAACTGTTTGTCAGAAGGAGATTGAGACTTGGGATCTGATGATGTGGGAGTGTTACTTGAACTCTGTGAAGTGCTGTCATTTGATTTCCTACTCTCCTTTGAAAGATTCTTGGATGAAAAGGAGGAGTTAAATGTACCTGCATTGTTTCTGTAGGAAAAGGACTGGGATGGTTTGCTGAGAAATGAAGATTTGTGGGTCAATGAATAATCATCGGCCAAACGTGCAGCAACCTCCAATGTATCTGCCTTTTGTTCATTGATAAACGTCTTGACGTCACTCCGGATGCACCTTTTAAATTCCTCAATCAAAACAAGCTGTCGTAATTTGTCATAATTCTGACTGACCTTTTCAGAAGAGCACCAACGATCAAACAGTTGTTCTTTTGTTCGAGCAAATTCAACATAAGTTTGATCCTTCACCTTCTCACAATCCCTAAATTTCTGACGGTAAGCTTCAGGCACCAACTCATAACCCTTGAGAATTAATTCCTTCACAGAATCATAATTTGAAGCCTGCTCTACTGACAACTGAATGTAAATTTCTCTGGCTTTACCCAGCAAAGCACTCTGGAAAAGCATAGACCAGGACTCCTTAGGCCGATTCAGACTCTGAGCAATTTTCTCAAAATGAAGGAAATATTTATCAACATCCTTTTCTTGGAAAGGGGGAACTAGCCTGAAATGCTTAGTGATGTCAAAATTGTCTGAAGGGAAGAACTTTCCTGACTGTCCAAGCTCTAAACGTCTCATTTCTAACTGCAGTCGGTGTTCTGCTAATTGTCTTTCCTTTTCTTTTTCCTCTCTTTCTTTCTCCCTTTGTCTTTCTTCCATTTGCAATTCCTTTTCTTTCATTTCCAATTCCCTCTCTATCTGTCTTTCTTCCATTTCTAATCTTTCTTTTTCTAATGCCTGTCTCTCTTTTTCCCTTTGTAATTCTTTTTCTTTCATTTGTAATTCTTTTTCTTTTTCTAATGCCAATTTTTTTAGCTCGAAATCTGCCTGTATTTCTAATTCCAATTTTCTAAGTTCAAAGGAAGACTCAGGCTCATAATCATGTAAGACGGATTCCTCAAATTGGCCTAAATTAACTAAATGTTTTGCAATGTGGTACTGTATTTCCCGCTTGCGCATAGATCTTTTGACATCTACTTGACATCTTTTGACATCTAGGAAATTTGCCAGTGCTATGAGGTTGTCTTTTCTGAGGGAATTAAATGTGTCCTGATAAAGGTCATCCATAAATTCGTCTGGCTTGAATTCCGCCATGATTGAATTTCGCTGAGTTCACAGTATACAGTAGTTTTGAAAAAGGCAGGCAAAATGTTGTCAAACGGCTCAAAATATTCGTCTCCCGGACAAGCCCCCAATTTTGTTACGTGCAGAGAAAACGAACAAAAGGGTGAACTCAGCAGTTTCCGTTTAAACAAA
The DNA here is from genome assembly GCA_001465055.1 of Ptychodera flava. Taxonomy (NCBI): domain Eukaryota; kingdom Metazoa; phylum Hemichordata; class Enteropneusta; family Ptychoderidae; genus Ptychodera; species Ptychodera flava. The sequence continues at coordinate 43,082 of LD342778.1, read as the reverse complement.
ATTTATTACGAAAACAAAACTAATTGCTGAGTTAGGGATAGAGTACAAGCTTTAAAAGTGTACAGACTACTTATCTCAGCTGGGACGGTAAAGCTCCAGTGTCAGAGTTGTAACAGTGTGTCAGATGAATGAACAGTCCTTTGGCTTGCAGGCTTGAAGTTGCACAAAGTCCACAGTGTAAATCCAGCGTTGGCAGTGAAGGTCTTGAAAAGTCTTGAGAATGACTACTGCTGGGTTTCCAAACACATGTAGTAACACACAAGAGACACGATCCCAAAAGTCTGACTGGAAGCTGTGCACGTCCCCTTTATACACATGTGCTTACATAAGGGCATATAAGAACAATCTAGAACTTTTATTGACATGCTAATTACTGTTCGAAAATTATCTCTCTTACACAACTAATTAAATTCCTAGAACATTCCAAACATGACTAATTGAATTCAAGGTTGTGAGGTCATTAAGGGCAGTGACCTTCAGAATGTTCTAGACTAAATTGAACTCAGGTCATGATGAGTGTGGGGGAAATGACCTACATAACACTTGATTATTCTCATATGGCAGAATTCAAAAATCCACAGTAACTGTTAAGTCTCCTAGTCTTCTATGAGTTGCTCTCTGGCCTGCTTTTGTGTACATGTATATATGTTCCATTATCACTCACTTCAGTGTCCTATGACCCAAACACTTCTTTAACTACATCTGAGTCAGAGCTACTACTGCACTTGTACATTGACAAACTTTCAATCTGAACTCGTTCTATTATCAACGATATTTAGACAAACAATCTTTGTTGACAGACTGAATATTGTATATTCCACATTCTGTAAAGAGACACCAGGACATTGTATTTGATATATTGCTTAGAAATATTGAAACAATTACCGGCACTTGCAGCTCCTGCCTAATTGCAAGGCCAACTTGTTCTTTGTTCCAAACTTTCAGGGCATTCATACATTTTTTTAGTCTTTTGAGATTAGAGTCAGAAAATGCGACTAAACAGTTCTACATTTCGTCTAATTATTACAACCATTAGACCCATCAGATGACATCACAATGTTGGGAGCCAAAATATTTTCGGGTCTCCTCTATTGGCAGAGCAAACTTTCAAGTCCGCCCTCAACTACCCAAGAATTTTTCTCCTCCTGAAATCCACCCTCCACCCCTTCCTCATCATTTAGTAAACGCAGTCTTAGTGTTTTTCATGAAATGTGCATTCATATGCCTTCATGCATACGTTCATTATTTATTAAATGTTTTTTACTGGCTTTTGACCTGATGGTATTTTACTACATGTTTTATTAGGGTATATACCGTGCTGTCAAATACATTCATGAGCAACTGTTCATGTGACAGTTTTGAGTTGGAATCTGTTCAATGTAGACGAGAAAAAATACAGACCACATACAGGGAAACCAATATGAATTTTTTTAGTTAGATCATCTTTGTACAATACATCCCTGTTTTTTGACAGCTGACTTTCGCCAATACTTTTTCTTTGGCATGTTGCTCAATTAAATCTAGTAAATGTAAAAAAATGGGACATCAACTAAATCATCAAAAAGATAAGTCACTATCGGAGTGTTATTCTTGTGGAGGTCAAGGCTGCATACATGTACTCATGAAGTTGTGTACAAGTATTCCACCTTGACCTGTATCACCTAGTGAAGACGAAATTTGTAAGGAGATGTTATGCAACATTTGCAGACTTAATCAGGATAATCATAGCAGTAAACAGTAAAAAAAAGACAGACATATACATAACTGCCAAAGTATCTATCTCAAAGGACACTCTACTGTGTCTGGATACTCCTAGCAATAAACCCTGTGTGAGACATTAAACATTACAAGATCTGCAGTGTACTAGCATGACCTTCTGAAACTAGGTTGTCATCAATGGACCACCCAAAATATAATCTGGTGGCGGTCTAAATAGGATAATTGGCAGTCTTTTGTAGCATGGCCACTGGTTATTTCAAACCCTGATACTTAACACATCCTCAAAATACACGTCTGAAAACAATATGTTCTCCAAATACACATGCTTACAGCAAACTTTCCATTTGAACATAGAAAGCGCACTAGTAAAAAAGTAAACCTTACGTACCAGATATACAACTGTGTCTACTAGCCCATAATTTATATTCTAACAACTTAGGATACATCTTTAAACACAATTCAATAATCAGCTGAATGTTATGTATTTACTTTTAATTAACTGGCATTTCAAACCCTGATACTTAACACATCCTCAAAATACACGTCTGAAAACAATATGTTCTCCAAATACACATGCTTACAGCAAATTTTTCCATTTGAACATAGAAAGCGCACTAGTAAAAAAGTAAACCTTACGTACCAGATATACAACTGTGTCTACTAGCCCATAATTTATATTCTAACAACTTAGGATACATCTTTAAACACAATTCAATAATCAGCTGAATGTTATGTATTTACTTTTAATTAACTGGCAGTTCTTCCCTTAGAAGCACAGTCCCTCTTAGTTTGAGCAGGTGTGTCAACATGTAACAGTTCATGAACAATAACAGGAAATAAAAATACAACCTCATTTCCTTCATTACACTGTTCCAGTTACAGCCACCATTCCCGCACGTAATAGGTACACTGCATACAAATACGTTACCCATAACAGATTCTCAAACTCACATGTGTGGGCTGGTCCCTTAACGCATCCACTCCAACACATTTGCAGGATTTCCCCTTTTTTCTTACCTCATTTGCATATTTTGACACTGACACGTTCATTTGAACAAAGTCACATCTCAACCCCTATGTCTACCTGTACACCAAATACTGAGATGGTAGCTTTGGCGGTGTGGGCGCCTTTGCGTGTGACAGTCATACATCCGCACATACATATCCACATACATACATATGCCATCGAGTCATCATATAAGCTCTTTTTGGTACTTATATCCATACCAAATATGAGCTAATAACCAGCGTCCTCGTTGGTCAAAACGAGAGATGAAGCATGGCGATAGCTGACAATTACAATCTACTTAAAATAAAAAAAATACATTAATTGTGAGGCAGTGTGGTTAAAATACGCATAAATTACATATTTTACAATTTAGCATGAAGTGTCATCATTCGTGCACCTAAAAAATTACAGACTAACATTGACACATCTAAAATACTTACAAAATACTAAAAATAGTGTCAATGACACTTTTGCTCCCATTTTACAGGGATACTAAGTACTAGTACACACATGACATTGCATTCTTACAGGTTGATTACTAAGAAAATCCTATTGCAAGTCCAAATTAATCTGATACCCAAGCAATATGAAATGCTCCAACTAATAATGACTTTTACACATCTGACAGAAAATAACCCTAGGATCAAGACTATCATGTTTCAAGGCAATTCAACAAATACTTTGGGAGAATGTGATTTTTTGACAAAAAATGGGAAAAATTGCCCCAAAAATACACATATGAAAATTTCACCACAATTTGAACAAATCTGACAAAGGCCAACCCTAGAATCATACATACAAGTTTTTAAGGCTATGGGATGAGTGCTTTCAGAAAAGATTTTTTGACCAAAACAAGAAAATCGCCCAAAAAATACAACTTTCAAAATTTCACCACAATTTGAAGAAATGTAACTAAAGTCACTATAAAGAGCCTGCATACCAAGTTTCAACCAAACCTGGCCAGTGGTTACAGAGTTTTAGCAATTTGCAGGATTTTTCCTTTTTCCCCTCATTTGCATACATTTGACTTTGACATGTTCATTCCAACAAATTCACATCTCCACCCCTGGGTGCACCTGTCTACCAAATACTAAAATGTTAGGTGCTGCGGTTTAGGAGGTTTTAATGTGGACGGACATAAATCCGCACATACTAACTAACATGCATACATACATCTATACACACAAACAGACAGACAGACAGATAGACATGCATACATACATACATACATACATACATTTAATTTTTTACAGCTTTTAACCTCCAACAGCCGACCAACCTATTAATATCAGCTTGTTCAACTTTATACTACTACTTTTAATTATATAAAAAGAGTTAATTACATTCTAATTAAAGTAAACATGCCTTGCTCATCAAGATTACGTCAAAAATACCAGCATATCTGTCAGGTTATAAAGAATCTTCCATTGGTTATCTTTATCAGTATTTTCATCCTATTAACCAAGCACATTTTAAGTCTCTAATTAACATTGCAAGTAAGTTCTGTTGAATAAGTTGAGCCTATAGGTACTCAGAGAAAGCACAAGAAAGAGACAAATGTTTGCAACTTAAGAAGTTCAAGGTCATCAAAAGCATTATAAGGAATCATGTAACACTTTCATTGCATTGTTAACACAGATTACATAATTCCTATAAATACAACAGGAATCTTATAGCCCAGCTTTACCATAAAAACCCTATCACTTTGACCACTCTTTTAATTGACCACTCTTTTTTCCCTCAAAAAGTAATTTTATTTTATCCTTACTAAGTCGACCATAAATGGAAATTAGAACTTTCTCTTTCTCTATTTATTTGACCAAGCTATCATGACAAACTATTATGAGTAATTTCTTTTAGATAACATACAGAGAACAATACATGACGGTACAGAAAATGTCAAAGTTGGGATTCTTGAAAGTTCCCTTTATATGTTTTAATCATCCAAGATGGTAAGCATTTCACTATGAACTGTCAAAAAAGATTGAACTTTCTAATAATTCTACTCTTAAATTATTTTGGCTTTGTTAATTTTTCTAATTAATTCAATTATTTAAAATCATATGAATTATTTTTTCTTGGTGAATTGATAGGGTTTATACAGTACAAGAGTTATATACAATGCAAGTCAAATTCAGTTAAAACATGACTGTCTAACATTGCATCATTCCTATAAATAATACCTCAGCCTGGAACAGCACAATCATAATCTGCTCATTCACACAGGCAGTACTTGACTTTGAATGATTGACCTACTATATTTCACCTGTGTACCAAAGTTGAAAGCATTGCAAAAAGTACCACAAAATCATCGTCGTAAACCACGCGCCTCTTTACGGCAACAGCCTAGCGCTACCCATCAAGAGACCTTGGTTGATTACGCAGAGATTCACGGATCTATCGCTGGTCTCCAGCGCCGGCTGAACGGAGCAAATCAGAAAGTAGGTCTCATAAACTTGCATAAATTATAGCAATACACAACGACGTGGCTGATCTTGATGCTCACCACCGCACAACAGCGTTCACTTTTGACGAAGAGCGCGCAATGTGTATATGTTTAAATTTTTTTGGACTCAACCACTCTATCCACACCAAACAGACGTCATTGATAATTATTTTACAAGGAAAAGACGGGTTTCTTTACACGAGGACCAGCGGTGGCAAGTCTGTATGCTACAAGGCAGGCCGTCCCCATCGTGTTTCACGAGCGTTATATCAAAGGGTGTCGCATGGACCGTGGCATAACTTGACCAGTGGCATAACTTGATCGCTTTGTGCAGTTGCCGACCAAGTATAGAACAACACCGCTAAATTTACTTTACTACAAGTTACGTATAAACGTTTATGTATCGATCTCTTCATTTAGGTTCACACTGCAAGCTTTCTTATCGTGCTGCATACATAGAGCTAGAAACATATGAATCGTATAAATAGTATTAAAATACTGGGGCCCTTTCATTCGAGCAAGTGCATCTACTGTGCTATACAAATGTACGTTAGGCTCCTGATCGTCTCTACAGCCGAAATCACAGTCCTCGGCAAATTGCACAGCTGTTGAAGTCCGATTATGTTTCATAAATTCATCACAAAAGTTACGCTTACAACGGAATCAAACCAAGAGGTTTAGTTTGTTCCATGGGTTTGCAGTTCAGCCGGGTGCGCACGTGTATATACGCGTACGGGAGCAACGTTGAAGTGGGACCCGGCCGGGTTTGCTGCAGGCCGACGTCTCTTGTGTCCATACCGAAGTCATAGTATTCACATGGTGTTGCCGTTGCTCTCGATCATGACAGAAAAACTGTCAAAATTTTGAAAGCTGTCAGATTTAATGCAACGGAACCAGAGGATCTCAGAGCCTGAAAGTTCAATCGTGTACACACAGACAACGAGTACCTGGTCTGTGGTTTACGACCCGACATGACTTTGTAAAAAAGATTCATGATTGGCTAACTCTGATAACATTTCTCATGAATAATTAATTAACCCCATTCACACTTCCGCGGTTTGCTACCGTAATCTGCCAGAGCTTGATTTTTGCGTATGTCAGCGGAGTGGAAATTATTGCTCTGGCTCGCGAGAATGCAAAAAATTTGCAAATTTCGCCTTAAGTTCACTGAGTCATCTTCAGGTCACTCTTAGGCACCTGCACACCCAATTACAAAGTAATGGCATACACAGTGTCAAAGAAAAAAATTATAAAACAAAAATGGCAAAAATTGCCCAAAAATACATATATGCGAATTTTGCCATAATTGTGATGAATTCTATTTTGAGTTATCACAAGGCACTCGCACGCCAAATTTTAAAGCGATCAGACCATTGGTTTAAGAGAAGAAGATTTTTTACTAAAATGGCAAAAAAGGAAAGAAAAAAATTCATTAAAAATAGAAGACATCACATATTGACATCAAATCTATATGTTTATAGGAGTTGGGCATAAGGTACCTAAAAAACAAATATGACAATGATCAAATGAGTAGTTCCTGAGTTATTGGTTTTTGACCATTTTTGCTTGTTTTTCTACCCCATAGCATATCTATGAGACTAAAAAGTGCATTATAACAACAGCATATCTACACCATATATGGCATCACTACACCAAAAATCAGCTTAATACGTGCAGCGGTTTGTGAATTTTTGCGTTGGACGGACAGAATTTCTTTCATGAATATGACTTTGTTTGTGTACCGTCTATTTACTGTCTGTTCTGTGCTGTTTTGTGGCTATGTTTACAACTATTGTCTTACGAATTCTGACCTACTGTCATTGGATTATGGATTGGTATGATTGCGATTATCTATACATATATACATACAGAGAGACATCTCACATACAGACTTTTTTCAACCATATAACCTCCTAATTGCCATATAAGAATGGCAAATGGAAGCTAATAAAATCACTAAACATACCTCCAATTACAAATTAAACGTTCAACTACTCTACAAAAAATACAGGAAAATAGACTAAAATCATTCAAAAATCATAACATGTATCAATGATAATTTTCTATAATCTGTGTGAAAGGTGAGTTAACTGGAAGGGGTGGACATTGAGAAGGATGACGGAATTTTGCGTGGTGTATTCTGATATCACGGTCAAAGGTTTATGGTAACCATAGAAACGACCTATAGGCATCACTAGGCTGTAGCAAATTGCATCTTCTGTGCCATATTCGGGGCTCTTTCTGTCTCCAAAAATCTTCATAAAACATAAAAAGCAAAACATCAACACAAAACATCATCAACCAACTTCAAAATGTCAAAAAAACAAATGCGTTAGTCCTAAATATCGCTTCATCTCCAAAAACTCAATTCCTCAGGCCATTCGGTCAAATCTAAGGACCATTGTATCAGTTACAGATCACTAGCACTGGCATCCCAAGCCAACTGAGGTGAGATAAACAACACAACATCCAAAACTCCTTACATTTACCTCTTCAACAACAACATAACTTCAACATTTCATCAAAAACAAAACAAAATAACACTTAAAAAAGAGGACGCCTTGTTTGCATACTAGTCCAGAGTGCTATCCTAATAAAAGAGTGATTTCCAAAATACCAGAAAATTCATCAAAAACAAAAAAACCGTCATGCTTGCTTATTTGTGTTGGTGTCGGACCTTATAAGTAGGTTTACCTATAGTGGGGACTGGTTTGACTTTAACTTTACAAAGCTGCATCATTAAGATTCTCCTCTGGTTCCCATGTGTTATGTTTCACGTCGTATCCATGCAATTTTATCAAATATTCGCGCTTTCCATTTCGATATCTACATTTTTCAATTTTCTCTATACCAAAGAACTTATTCTTATCATTATCATCACACTCCTCATAAGTTTTTGATACAGAAAGCTGGCTCAATTGTTCTTTGGCGTGCTCACGAATTTTACAGTGACGTTGTTTGTTTAGTTGATTATTATCAGATGACTCAAGGGGCGTCTCACTGGCACTAAAGTAAATCTCGATATCTGACTCCAAGTGGTAACCTACTGTTGCTGGGTGTGGTATGTTGTGTACGTTGTCGTTTGTCTCACTATCATCAGCATCATCAGTGCTGTACTGAATCGATGGCGAGTCTAACAGTTGGCATAGTCCAAAATGGGCGTGTTTCAATCGACTAATGTGCACAACATTTTTGTATGGTTTTAACATTTCCTGTTGGCTCTAAACGGTAGTTTACGGGGGAGACTTGCACGCTAATTCTGTATGGGCCTCGATAGGGCTGGGCGAACTTTGGACTTTTTCCGACTGTCACTGCTTGAGTGTGTAAATAGACTGTATCGCCTACTTTAAACTTGACAGTCTTGCTCAATTTCCTGTCGCGTCTTTCCTTCATAACATTATGCGCTCTTTATATGTTTTCCTTGGCTAACCAAACTGCTAAGTTCCCTTTCTGTGCTATGTCTTTCAAATGGAAATCAATATTTTTTGATCATGGCTGTTGTGGTAAGATTTCTACATCTACCGGAAGTTTTGCTTCATATCCGAACATTACCATGAAAGGACTGACACCAGTCGTCTCAAGTGGACTTGATCGATACGCAAACGTAACGAAAGCCAAATATTGATCCAAATCATCTTCTCTTTCCGAAAAATACATAGACAACATACTAAGAAAATTCGAGTTTATACGCTCCACGGCCCCGTTCGATGAATGGTGGTAAGGGCTTGCGAATCACCTTGTAATTTCAAAATAACGACAAACTTCTCGTTCGATGAATGGTGGTAAGGGCTTGCGAATCACCTTGTAATTTCAAAATAACGAAAAACTTCTTTGACAATTTGTGACGTAAATGCTGGTCCTTGATCTGAGATTAAAATACTGGGGAAAGTGAACATGCAAAGGATTTGCTCAAAGATATTCGTAGCAACTGTCTCAGCCTTCATATCATGACAGGGGTTGCAAATGCCCAACTAAATTTCGTCAAATATCTCGTAAACAACAAAACGTATTTATTGCCTTGTTTTGTTTCTTTCAAGGGACCTAGAAAATCAACTCCAACTCGTGACATAACTGCCCCTTACAAAAACTAGAGGTATAAATGAATACATTCTGTATTCTTCAAAGGGTGGCAATGTATTCATTCATCAAAAGATGCACATATGATGTATAAAGGTAAATTATTTTTCAGGAAGCTAAAAATTTTTATCAACCACATGACGTCTATATGAATGCACATATGATGTATACATCGACAGTGCATCACAGAACCATTATCCTGACTTTCAGTTTTCATTTGAAAAATGCACATATGATGTATTGGTCAAAGCACAGATTTGACTCCTTTTCTTGCCAAAATGGTAAAGTTAAAAAGATGCACAAACAATGCATGCATCAAAAGTACATCACAGGACCATTGCTGTCATACAGGGGTGCATAATATATGATGTAAATACAGTCAAAAGAATGCACACATGGGCACACTTTTGAACCAAATGCCCATAACCATGAAAACACAACAATGTATTTGATCTCTTTACATGAAAGGAATGGTTTTATTCACACATCTATTCCATACGTTCATCAGATTTTTTACACAAGGTCTTTCACCATTGGCACTACATTGCCATGCTTTCGATAACATGGCATGGGCAGCTTCAATATCAGCTGCTGAATATGGGATAGAACTCAGCAACATTGGTGTGGATGCAGAAATTGCATCTTGTGACAATACAACAGCAATTGCCTTCGATGATCTGGTTTAGTAAATCAAGGTTGCATTGACAGCTGAATTTTTAGGAAAACAAAATTTAAAAAGAAGGATTTGTCTGTCTTTTGATTTCAAGTTTCTGCGAACGCCGGCTAAAGTGCATGCATTTTTAAAATGCAATTAATGTACGTCTGCCGACCACGGAGGTTAGGAAAGACGTCTGTATACCCATTGAAAACAAGCAACAAGAACGGGTCGCAGGCATTTGTTACTGTGATCAATTCGTACCTTTGGAATGTCGACAGACGAGAACGTCTGATTGTAGAAAAAGATAGGTAAATGTTCATGTATACGTGTGCACCACTATGTCCTTCCGGCTGTAGGCGAACTTCCACAAACCTGCACAGACGTCTGTGTCCTATCGATGTTGCTGACAAAATCTCGCCTTACGATGACTTGGATTTAGGTACAGGATTTTGTCCATCCTTGCACAGGCAGAACTACCGGTATATTGCCGACCGCTTATTGAGGTTTACGATTGTACTCCATTCTGCAGCCGCCGTACAAAAATCTAGTACGATACTTTGCCAACGTTCAACACGTCTGCAGCCCAGCTGTTAAAAGCAGCCAGTTACTCTGAGGTCACAGCTCATCAAATTCAGTTTGCGCATTGATATTGATTCTTCATGCCGAAAGAATTGTTATTTTGTTCAAAGTCTTTCTATGATAAAAATAACCATTTTCATAAAACTGATAAATTAAGTGTCATATCTAGTATAAAATGTAGCATGTAGGCGCAGATGTAGAGTCAATTTCAGTGTTTAAATAATGGGACTACTTTATCGTAATGATTTATAGATTGCACTTCAGTGAACGGTCATAAGGCTCGATTGGCGCGAAGTTAGATATTATTGTAGTGTTACTGTCGGCCGGCTGGGTATTTGTAATCGGGGAATTATCTGGTGGATAATTTGTGATCTTTCTATGGAACTTCCAGCCAAACGATATCACAATGCCGCAAAAATGGGGACAAACATAGTTCTAAATTTGTGAACGCGAAATGCAGTAACGATCCGACATTCTCTTAGTAACGAACAGCACAGAGATCGAGGTCTACCTAGCAACCAGAATCCAGGAACCGTCCAGTGTTCGCAAGTCCTTGACCTTCACAAATTTAAGTCAGTTCAGTACAGTTCGGAAAGGGTAGAGATATTCTTCTCCGGATAATAGATCCCTCTGGCAAACGCATAAAAACAGATGACGGTCATCAGCTTAACAGGTACACATGTAGGAGTCATAGGAGTTTTTGAAGGCATTAACACTATCAGAGTTAATGACCCACTCAGGCAGGCTGTTCCATTCGGTAACTACTCGACATGGGAAGGAGAATTTACGCAGGTCCAATCTGGATGTTGGTTTTACTAATTTCTAGAAATGACCTCTAGTCCGGGCATCTCTGTTTACTTGCAGGGAAACACAACATGAATCAATTCCATTCAAAATCTTGTACACCGGGATCATGTCTCCTCTTATTCTTCTAGCTTGTAAGCTAGTAAGTTTCAGTAATCGCAGTCTCTCTTCATAAGGTAGTTGACATAAACTAGGAACAAGTTTGGTTGCACGTCTTTGCATTTTTTCTAAAATAAAAACATCTTTGGCCATCCACTGCGACCAGGCTTGCACAGCATATTCCAAGTTAGAATGTACCAACTGTCTTTTGACTTATAAGACATTGTCCTTTTGATCAAACCAAGCACCTTGTTTGCTTTTCTGGCTGATTCCACACACATTCGGGTTGGCTTTAAACTTTGATGTATCAAAACTCCTAGGTCCTTTTATTCCTCAACACTTTCCAATTCAGTACCATCCATCATATAAGGGTAGTTTGGATTGTTGGAGCCCATGTGTATTACCTTGCACTTGCTTACATTGAAGCTCATCTGCCATTTATCAGCCCAAGACTGAAGTTTGCCGATGTCCTCTTGTAACAAGGAAGTGTCCTCATCTTGTCTGATTGCTCTATATAATTTAGTGTCATCTGCAAATTTTGTAATTGACGATGCAACTGCTATGTCAATGTCATTTATATATATTAAAAACAGCACAGGCCCTAAGACCGAGCCTTGAGGTACACCACTACATACATTTTGCCAAGACAAAGATGCACCATTAACGACAATCCGTTGCTGGCTATCTTGTCACCATGCTTCAATCCACTGTGTTATTGAACCAGTAATTCCATGACAGTCCAAGTTTTTTATCAATCTTTTGTGAGGGACTTGATCAAAGGCCTTGGCAAAATCTAAATAAATTACATCAGTTGGGTTACCTGTGTCGATACATTGAGTGACTTCATCCAAAAATTCCAATGGGTTGGTCAAACAGGACCTTCCATTCCGGAAACCATGTTGAGAATTAATTAACAGATTGTTAGCTTCCAAGTGTTTTACAATATGGTCCGGGATAATTGACTCTAGAATTTTACACAAGATGCAGGTTAGACTAACAGGCCTATAGTTGCTGGGTTAGGATTTGTCACCTTTCTTGAAAAGTGGAGTTACATTCGCCTTTTTCCAGTCTTCTGGTATAAATCCTGTTGCCATGGATTCGTTATAAATTAATGCCAATGGATCAACAATCTGGTTCATGCAGTTAACAACAACATACGAAAGTATACCATCTGGACCTGGTGTTTTAAATGATGAAAGTCTGCTCAGTTTTGATACAATAACCTCCTTTTCAATTTTGACTACCGGCGACATTTTTGTTTTCAAGTCTCTGAATTGCATTGCTGGATTTGGCACAGATTGGACGTCCTCATGAGTAAATACAGAAGCAAAGAAAGTCAATTTGTTCTAGAACATTTGTATCGCTATGTTTGACCAAGGATAAGTTTTCCTTTAGTACTGATTCATACTTAATTTACTTACATTACACACTGTGCTGACACGTATGGGAAATGATTGCTGAGACTTTTGCAAATTGTTTGTTGCCATGGTACGCGGGTGTGAAAAAACAATACAGCCGAGGTGTACATGTCCTTTTGATTTTAATCATTGCATTTGGTTTCTCTACTTGAATAGTTCTCATTTCGAACAATTATTGATTTTTTTCATCAAATTGTGATGTTACAATTTTCGGTCAACTTACTCTCTTCCCTGGACGATTCATATTTTTCAGAACTCTTTGCTGGTACTCTAAAGGGACAAGGAATTCAGGGAACAGAAAGCCAAATCGCAGCCTTTGACAATAATGTGAATGTACGAAACTTCTCGGGTCAAATGGACATCTCTTAAAGACATTTGTGTAGCATGAAATCAACATGGCATAATTAAATAAATCGTACCACTGAAAATTGAATTTAACATTTTGCTTCACTGTTGTCTTTATAACAATAACTTCATTTGCATTAACCTTTGATTCTTGTGAAGCTAGTATTTAAGAACTTGATTGGATACAATGTGTGATGTCCGTGCTTCCTACAGTCTGCCTTAAGATTTGTCAGCTTTTCACGCCCAATCATATTATTGGCAATGTCTGCACAACTGATTTAAAAACTTCTGTGTATGTATTTGAACCCTGAGCTTTTTATTGTTGAAGATTATAAAAATGTTGAATATTGTGGTACAATGCACAAATTTTGCTGTAACTAAAGTGTATTCTTTCTTCTGTTTTCAGCATCTATGATCTACGTTCATTACTGCATATTTAGTTTTCTTTCTGTTACTGATGTATTTGTCCTTGTAAACTGATGAAGTGTTTATTCCAAAGCAGAGTGCTGAAGAGTAATATGCCAACTTTTGAAGGACATTTTGTGCATCTAGTTTGCAGGAAAATTTTCAGCAACATGCAAATTAAAAGTGTGCTGCAAATTTGCTGTAAGAGGTTTGCTGCATGTTTGCAGAAAGTTCACAAGAAACCAAATTTGACATTTGAAAAATGAACGACCAAGGCCTTCATATTTGCAGCAAATAGTTTGCTGCTATTATTTACTGCAAAGCTTCCAGTAAATTTGAAGCAACAGTTTGCAAGTCTCGAGGCCTAAAATATCAGTTGTGAGGTGAGAGTTCCCTTCCAAACTTCATATGATTGGATTTTGTCTGAATAACACTTCCCATTACGTTGTATCACATGGTATTTTAGCTTTTACCCATCCATCCATCCTTTCATTAAACTTATGTTGTCTATCAAAAACATTGCTGAGGAATCATATTATGAATGTCTTTTTTTCATTTAATAATGAAGTGGTATGGAATCTGATAATTGAACTCATGCAAAAATGGTAGAAGAAAACAGTTTCTGCTTTATAATACCAAGGCTCTGTTGTGTTCTGGAAGTCTAACAGTTGAACACTCAAAGTTAACACCTCTGTACGAGTAAACTCTGGAATGTGATCTGTCTTTCTCAGTCTCCTGTACGCCTGCATGGTAGCAACTAACTAGTTATGTCACATTAGATACTTGTCAATGTAATGTCTGTATGTTTAGCTCTTGAAGAATTTACATTTTTAAGTATACCATGGCCAGGGTGTTACGTGCAGAGAAAACGAACAAAAGGGTGAACTCAGCAGTTAACGTTTCAACAAAATTTATTACGAAAATAAAACTAATTGCTAAGTCAGGGATAGAGTACAAGCTTTAACCCTTTCACCCCCAGTTCCCTGTATACAGGTCCAACTTAACCATAGAAAACAATGGATTTGGGACAAACCATGGTGGTGAAAGGGTTAAAAGTGTACAGACTACTTATCTCAGCTGGGACAGCAAAGCTCCAGTCTCAGAGTTGTAACAGTCAGTCGGATGAATGAACAGTCCTTTGGCTTGCAGGCTTGAAGCTGCACAAAGTCCACAGTATAAATCCAGCGTTGGCAGTGAAGGTCTTGAAAAGTCTTGAGAATGACTACTGCTGGAGTTTAGTAACACACAAGAGACACGATCCCAAAAGTCTGACTGGAAGCTGTGCACGTCCCTTTTATACACATGTGTTACATAAGAGCATATAAGAACAGTCTAGAACTTTTATTTACATGCTAATTACTGTTCTAAAATTATCTCTCTTACACAACTAATCAACTTTCCAGAACATTCCAAACATGACTAATTGAATTCAAGGTTGTGAGGTCATTAAGGGCAGTGACCTTGAGAATGTTCTAGACTAATTGGACTCAGGTCATGATGAGTGTGGGGGGGAAATGACCTACATAACAAAGGTGTGTGGTATACCGTATTAAAACCACCTAAAGTCGGGTGATTGAGAGTAACATCTACAATACGGGTAAAAAAGACTTTAAATCATTTGTCTCTGAAATCAAGTTTTCAAATTCAACTGTTCAAGATGTGTACATGATGTTTTTTGGTGCTAAACCTGTGCTTTTGATGTGTACAGCATTATGAGGACATCTGTACATTTTGTGTGCATCACAGCTGTCAAAGATGGATACATTATGCATTCATTTTGTTCCAAATCTGTACTGCATAATGCATACATCAGAATGTCATCAATGCACTAATGATGCATGCATCAACTGTAAATTTTTAACAGACCAATGCATATATCATGCACAGTTGATGCACTATTGATGTACACCAAAGATGGATACATTATGCATTCATTTTGTTCCAAATCTGTACTGCATAATGCATACATCAGAAGTTCAACAATGCACTAATAATGCACACATCAACAGTAAATTTTTAACAGACTGATGTACACATCATGCACAGTTGATGCATTTTTGATGTACTCCTATTTTGGTAAGGGGCACATTGCACTAGATAGGAACACTTTCTGTCAAGTTACTGAATCTCTTTTAATCTCTGGCTACTCACGGACATTTGCCTTGAACTTGATTTTGAGACTACAACAGTTAAATACAAATATCCCTTTTTCACTGTATTTACATTATTTTCATTTGACATGTCTTAACGTTCTTGAGATGTAGTTCCCTTTGCCTATGCTTAATGACATTGAATATAGCGAGACACATATCATCGCGCTCAGTCTCACTTCGATGTACTCTGTCTGTCCATGTCGCCGGTACCGGTCTTCGTCACTTTACCTTGCGCCTTTTTGACTGGTGCGAGCAATGCAACCGCAACACGGCAACGTGCTGCTTTTGCCTTTTACTACCACACACAATGCATCGTATCTCAATTTGGGGGTTGTAACCACAGCATATACAGACTCTACACAGGTACCACGATGTCTTCGCCTATGGCATGGCCAGTTAAATGTGCGACTCCTGTCATGGGGATACCATCTATGACACCTGCTTGTAAGTTACCGCTGGTTGCAGGCTATGCTCGGGTACCACGAGTCCCACGTCATGATGCAATTCAAACAGGCGAAGTGCATCATGGGGTCGTCCACTATGACACCTGCTTGCGTAGTCCATTCCCCCACATACTTTTTATCCCACGCCTTGTCTCACGTCTCATTTATTATGCATTAATCAAGAAACTTATAACAGCCTAAAAGTCATATTTAACAATTTACAAATATTCATAATTTACATATTACACATATGTAGCAAGTTTTGTCAGGGAAAATATTTAAAGACCCAGCAGAGCTTTTAACAATTTTTTTCAAATTTTTGTTTAAAATGACATCTTCAGTAAGTTAAAGTAGACTAATTCTACCCAATAATCAGTACCCTTTAGAATAGAGAGTTGATGTTTCTCATGCTGGATAACAATATCTATAAGGAAATAATGGAAAATTATTCATTTGATAATGATTGTCAGTATACGTGGTTACATATAAAATTGTAGTTTTTAGAAAAATGTACCAATTTTTAATTTATTGTTTTCATTTTCCTACTATTTTTATATCATTTCATAACTACACTAAATGCCGTCGCCGATGCAGGTAAGCAATTTTACGCTATTTTTCCACATTAATAGAAATGTTTTTTATTTACAAAACTGCTATCGATGAACAAATACGAAGACTAAGAACTACTGACGAAAGTTTCAAGTCAGAATTTAACGTACTGTCAGAGTACTTCATTGAAATCTCAATTGTGGCGAGGGGTGGGTTTGAGACACGAGTTACATTTACAGCTACAAGTTACAGCAGTTTTGACACCCCTTTTTCACCTTTCATACACTTTTGACTAAGCAATATTGATCTAGTTTAGATTTTCTACTGGACATAAACAGTTATTTTGCAATCCCCTTGCCACTTGGCAATTATTTGTAAGAAAGTGTAGATTTTTGACATCAGTAAATAGGTGTTGATGATGCGCATGGAACTGCTGTACCACTGAGGACACACTTGTGACTTGCACTAGTGTAGTATGATGTAGAATGATTTAACTTCTATAGACACTTAACATAGTGGATGGAGAATAAGATTGAACTCATATATTATAATATGTGATTGTTTAAAATTACAGATGAAAATGAGTGATATCTTTTGTATCTTAGATGCTGGTGTTAAAGTGAAAGACCATATTATTTTTATTGGACCATATATATATACGGCAATATGAAATAGATCAAGCACAAGTGAAACATAACACAGGTTTGTGTGAACATTTAACATGCTATCTAGCATGACAGGTGGCAGTATTTTCTCTGTAGTCTGTGTATCCTAATGTTATTGCTTTTCAATAACAAAAGCTGTGAAGTTTAACGGAAGGCTTATACTCCTAACCTGTTATCTTCATCTCATGATACCTAACCAAATGAAAGAAGAAAGCTATAGATCTCAAGCTATAGATCTCTATTTCTGAAGCTAAAAATCTTGGTCCTCTGATTTTTTGGTGAAACACATAAGTGTTGACAAACACTTTCTAAACTATGCATGTTGTAGACATAACAGATAGTGAAACTCAGCATGAGTTTTATAATTCCTGATAAGTGTGTATTTTCACTGCATATTAATGAAAATCCCTGCTATATTTCACTGGTTATAATCATAAATACAACCAACAACAAGTGAAAAAGTTTTTACTTAAATCATCAAGACTCAAAGGCGCACCATCACCGATGCAAAGATGAACATACAGTAGAACTTTTAGACAAATAAAATTTTACAATTGGACAAGATAGAAACAGTAATTGCAAAGACTGATTTTTTACAATTTTCCCCTGATATACATCCTTTAAATTTTGACAAAATTGTTCATATTCATGGTTGTATGAACATAGGGCCAAAGTCCCTGAAGCTACTATAGACATGGATACATGACTGTATGAAATTATCTCACTAAGGTCATCCTAGGGACTTGTAAACCAAATATTAAAGCTGTCTGACCAGCAGTTTTGAAAAAATAGCGTCAATGACACTGTAGCTCCCATCCTGGACTATTTAGTGTTTGTTCTCTGGTCAGATATTTGAACATGTGTGAAAGGGATAAAGTGCATGAAGTGAAAATACTTAAATGTAATGTACTGGAGACAGTGAAATATGTTTAATGTATTTGTTCAGAATATAAAATGGAAAAAATACAGAAATAGAAATATCGTATACTGTGATACAACCATTAACTAAACAAGTCATTGACAATGACAGTCCCCACTTGTAATAGGAGTATTAGTCTTGATGGGGCAGGGAAATGTGGTCATTAAGAAGTATCACTGGAGTGTATATGTTGAGATCTATGGGCAAATAGGTCTATGTCGTTGTTCCCAATTTGAAACACATGAGGCATGTCTAAGTTATGGTTCTAAATCGGGAAAAAAGATCAGACCTCACGCAGTATT
The DNA here is from genome assembly GCA_001465055.1 of Ptychodera flava. Lineage (NCBI taxonomy): Eukaryota > Metazoa > Hemichordata > Enteropneusta > Ptychoderidae > Ptychodera > Ptychodera flava. The sequence goes on along the minus strand of LD342778.1, from coordinate 24,492 downwards.
GGCCAGCCAAAAAATACATATGCGCATAATAAATGAGGTACAAGATGTGACATCTTAAAGTCTAATATCCTATCAAAATTGGAGGGTATAGAACTTGTGGTTACTGAGATATGCATATATATGTATAATCAAGGTCAAAGGTCATTGAGGTCATGACATTTTGAAAAAAAAACTATTTTGCTAATTAATCCCTATATGCCAAAAAATCAGACCTCTAGCTCTATTCACTTGCCCAGAATTAGATGTGTGCAAAATTAATGAGGTAAAGCATGTGTTGTCATA
>LD342777.1:51822-65118 GCA_001465055.1 Ptychodera flava | reverse complement strand
CTCCCTTAGTTAATACTTTCTCCAAAGAATATAAAAATTGTATATTTGTAGCCACAATTTTGAAATATGACATCAGTCAATATTAAAATTTAATCTTTCATATTTTTTTTACATATTCGAATTTAATAATAATTGGATAGTATAAATATTACCAAATTAGTTATAAATATGTTGACACTATTAATTGTAAGATTTGTACGCCAGGATTTGTAAATAAAAATTTTTTTAATGATTTTACATGGGTTTACATATCAAAAAATTATTAAAAATTCTTTCAAATTTCAAAATGTGATTTTTCAAAAAGTACTTCAAATACAGAAAAATTGTGCCATACAAATCTTATCTGTAACCTTGTTAATAGGCTGTAAAAATTCCATGTCCATATCTCATTTCAAAGGTTGGATTAAATTGGCATAAAATTATGTAGGAAAACTGTTATTTTGTCAAAAATGTTGAAAACAAGCCATATTTGCACCCATCGTTTGACGACACAGAGCAGTCTTTTAGGTTAATCTCACTTTTGACACCTCTTTGACACTCAAAGAATCTAAAAATGCATTTACAATAGCAGTCACGCATTCTGAATGCATGCACTGCCTTGTCAAACTTTCCTGAAAAACAGTAAAAAATGACTTTCCTTTTTAAACATTTTTTTAAAAGCTAGGGGACCTCTACCATAGTTAATACACTAAGGACTCCCCAACTTCCTCTTATTGGTACTGGCTCTATGCACTCAAACGATGGATGCGACCAATAAGGCCCTCAGGTCATTTTTAGTTGCAACTTCTGCCGCCTGCTTTGGATGGTCAAATCTTTCTCCCTAGATTGCTGCATTACATCACGTGTAATTTTTCTTTTCCTTGCCCACTGTATGTCAAACCTTCCTTGCCTATTGCTGCATGACGGCTCAATTTCCTTTTGTCTTTCTTTCTGGTTCACAGCCCACTGCCTTATATCAAACCTGGCTCTCCTACGCATAGATGGAAATGGCATCGCCCTGACTCTGACTATAATGCTCAGTAACATATCCCTCTTGGTTTCAACCAGAAATTCAAAAAAATTCAGATTATGCAACACATTTTTAAATGTGGATTAATTTTAAACCAAGATGATAGAGATTGCAATGTATGGCAATGACGTGCTTTTGTGATTGTGGAAACTCTAGTTGCTTTGATGACTATCCCCTGAGTAATTGCCAAGAGTATTACGGTGGTGAACATGATAAACACAGATACAGTTCTACATTTTAAGGCATTGTTTTATTTTTGACCTTAAACGCTAACATGTCGACGGTATCTGTACTCGCAATTTCCAATGCGCCGTCGCCAATTCAACATACACAATGTATACACCCGTACGCATTGACATGTCAATGCGTACGGGTGTATACATTGTGTATGTGTATGCACTGTGACAATGGGAAAATTGATACAAAAAATCTGGAAATTGAGACGACCTTTCCAAAATATAAAACAATACAATTGTGTGGACTTGTCTCAAGATACAATCTTCAAACATGGCAAAATTAAATTCACAAATAAAAAAGATGAAACTTGAAATAAATCGACCTCGAGGATCAACGGATGCGACCGATAAATCCCATTGTAACTGTAGTTACATTTTGACACTGTGTGCACTTTGACACAGGGAAATTTATTCAAAAAATCTGTAAATTGAGAAGACCTTTCCAAAATACAAAACAATACGATTGTAGGGACTTGTCTCAAGATGCAATCTTCCAAAGGTGGCAAAATTAAATTCGCAAATATAGAAAAGACGAAGCGTGACATAAATCACCTTTAGGAACGATGGATGCGACCAATAAATCCCATTGTTTACTATCATGGTAGTTACAGTTGCCCCAGTTTTTTGTAATCTGCTTGTGGATACAGTCTTTATTTGTATGAAATTCATTACTAATCTACCTGGGAAAAAATTCTGTCCGGACAGAAATTCATTTGTCAACAATGTCACAGACTTACTGGCTGTGTAATGACACCAAATACTGGGTATTTCAACATTATCAAAGGAATAGATTAAGACAGTGTACTTTGAAATGGAACAAAAACACAAAATAATGAAAATTAAGTTTGTTACAACTACTGTGGCATGTTTTTCTCCCTCTGTGCACATTTACAGTGAACCCTTGAAAGAGATGTACATTTTAGTGACTATGACAATGACCTGTCACAAAAGGCAATTACAAGACTGTGGTGAGTGACAGTGACCAGTCCAAAGAGGAGTTGGTTTGGTGATTGTGTGGTGAGTGACAGTGACCAGTCCAAAGAGGAGTTGGTATGGTGATCGTGTGGTGAGTGACAGTGACCAGTCCAAAGAGGAGTTGGTATGGTGATCGTGTGGTGAGTGACAGTGACCAGTCCAAAAAGGCGTTGGTAGGGTGACTGTGGTGAGTGACAGTGACCTGTGGTGAGTGACGACCAGTCCAAAGGTGAAATTTGGCTACAGGAACTGTCAGGTATGTTTTACTATCTCAGGGGCTAATGCCATTATGCTACCATTGTCTGTCTGTCTGTAGTCTTCTTGTGTCGTCATTAACCAAAAACCTCTGACTGGATCGAAATGAAATTTCACACACATGTTCAGTATGCAAGAGCTGAATAGAATTTAATGGATGTTGCCTCCAAGGAAAAAGTTACAATTTCTGACTTGCAATGCCAAAAAGAAAATTTGAAATTTTACAGTGAATGCACATTAGATAGCCACTCACCAAGCAACTCTAAAAAGAAAATCTTCCAATACACTACTGTCACTTATTGTATGTGAATGTACTCTCGGCTTAACTGTAGGCTGCCACTACCATGTAGGCTCAGTCATTGCAAAATTTTGCAAATCTAGTGTCATGTTTTGCGGCAAGTAGTGTTTTAAATCATATGTTAGTTTGATATTCCTCATGGAATGGGGCCAGTAGAAAGAACCTTTATTAAAATATAAATTTTAGGAGTGGCACAAGTTAGGATTTTTACTTTACGGCAAGCTACACAAAGTATATACAAGGGAATAAATTTTCACCTGTTCTGACATGAAATTTACATGTTGGACTCTTCACAGAGTGTCCCCATACTCAGTAGATCAATTCATGACTTTGTAAAGAATGTCAAAATTGAATTCATCGTCCTTTGTTCAGCCATGGGCACTGGATTTTGTGTGAATATTACAGTTAATATTCACAAACACATAAACATTTATGTAATAAAATATTTCAAAATTGAAATAATTGAATAATTTACAAACTCTATATTGTACATGTGTACAACCTTATGTGAAATGAATACTCATATCTTCAGTAAAAATACTGTATAGGACAATTTATGAGTCTGCACCTAATGCATGGAAATCAAATGTTGCTCCACACAGTCAAAATATATATTTTACCAGTGTTGTGAGTTACAATATTTATTGCATATTTTCTCCTGTTTCTAGTCATCCAAGAAGAAGCTAAGTGCCAAGCGTTGACAGCTATGGAGGAATTGCAAGGGTTAAGTAATACATGAAATGCCCATGAAATGCCAAAGAATGCTATTTTTCTGATAGATGTGAATGCAGTTGGTCTTCATGCTTTGACAGCAGATGACAATGCAGTGCTTTTGAACAAGGGTCAGCCAACACAGACTTTACATATCAAAGGCAATGATGAGGCAAAGGAGTGTGGCAAACAAAAGACTACTGTTCAGGAGGCTAGATTTTTGTATTTTCCAAAGAAAATATTTTCAGCAAAGAGACTACCCAGACTTTTTGTTTAACAAAGTTATATTTTTGTAAACCAAATATAAAGGAGAAATTCTAAATAATCTACCAATCCTTCAGTACTCATGTAAGTATATAGAACACAATATTGTAGTGTTACTGCATGGCAGTGTATCAAAAAGTACTTTACCTTTCTCAAAAACAAAAAGGTTTGTCTCACAAAAAGTAAAGGGAAAATGTAAATCATTAACGCCAAAACAGGCAATTGAATTTATTGCAAGAGAGGTTGATTGCAAGTATGGAGCAAAAAGTGCCAGAGAACAGCCATGTGGTCGGCAACAGGACAAAGATTTGAAACGGAAAGGACATGATGTTTGAACGCTTGGATTTGGTAAAGAGAGGGATGAAATATTTAGTATACCTAGGGCCAGTGAAAAGGAAGATAAAGAATTCATTAAACATTTGTCATGTGTGAGAACCAGATGCTACTGAATTCCATTGGAGAAAATCCAATATTACTTGGACAGACATTAAAGCCCCACTGGCTATAACTCTTGAAAGTTGTTGACCTCAAAATATCTTCCTATTCTAGTCTGGTTTTCTCTGAATTCTACCCTCTGAAGGGATATGGGCTTTTACTGCCGTTGGAAACCATTTCTTTGTGAAACATTTAACAAATAAACTCAACTTTTAACAGTTATTTTGATTTCCCACCATTTTCAAAAATTGGTAATATTACAAAGGAAACAGAACATACAATGTCACAGTTGAAAACATTCACCCATGTGCATTAGATTGGACGTGCAGTTTATGTGAAAGATTTTTGTGCAGATATGCACAGTATCCACAGTTTTTGCTTTTTCACATGGGGCTGCGATTTAGTTTTGGGCAAACATTTAATGGCTGAGTGTAATCTTTATAATCGCAGTGTAATCTTTATCTTGTTCAAAACTGCAAAATCCCAGCGGGTAGTTAATAATAAGTGTATATACAGACCTAAATTAGTACATTCTCACAAACTTTCTTTAACTTGAAAATAAAATCATAAAAATAATACTAAACATACAGCTAGGGGGCTTTAATTCATAGGGAAGATATTTCAGTTGTTGCACTTATTTGCAACAGGCCAAGCTTGAAAAAGCTTCTAAGTTTTGGAACAGATTTTGAGAAGGCCTTGATTAATGGTTTTAAGTCTTTGACTCAGCATTGGTTCTCAGATGTTGCAAACACCTTGAGTTGAATGCAAGACATTTCATGAGTCATAATAATATCCCCAATCTGAGCAACGGGAGTTTCTGAACACAGTCTTTGGATTCTATAGATAAGGTATAATCATACCCACCTCTAATAGATTGTAAAGATGGTGATGCAAAGATGGTGATGCAAAGATGGTGATGTTCCCTGTTTGTTGTTGCTCATGTTCAAGGCCTTCTCAAAATCTGTTCCAAAACTTGGAAGCTTTTTCAAGCTTGGCCTGTTGCAAATACACTGTAAGTGCAACAACTGAAATATCTTCCCTATGAATTAAAGCCCCCTAGCTGTATGTTTAGTATTATTTTTATGATTTTATTTTCAATGCACTTAACAAAACTTTGCAAAAGTAACTTGGTAAAGCTTTTAGAAAGTCAGAAATTTCCACTTTCATTTTATTACTTCTCAGGGTATACAGAAATAAAAATGTTCAAAGTGAACAAATTTTTGTTCCCTGTTTGTTGTTGCTCATGTTCAAAGGTATTGTCTTTTATATGTAAATGAAGTTTTCTGTCTTATTTCTTAGTACTTGTTTTATCTGGGCCTACCGGCAGATGATTTATAATAAATGTATTTCTCATAATTCATTTTTTATTCATTTTTTACAGGTACTGTGGTTTCTCAGGGTGCTGTAATTTACACTTTGTAGGTGTTTTATCAGAGTGCTGAACAGGCCAAGTTTTTGTGTCAGGCTGTGCTCTCTCTTGCCTTTCAAAATTGTTACTGTATTAAATTTATGAATTTGGTTTCAAAATAATTAGCAAAAATTATGTAAGGCTTAGCCGCTCCCCCATTTTTAACAATAACTTCTGCTACTCCTTGAATTATTTTAAGAATGCATACATGATAGATAAATGTTGAAAATCAGCTAGACAAATGCAAAGTTTTTTTTACTTTTACTTAACACTGAACACTCAAATTTTGAATGATATTTTCAAGAGATCAATTACATCACAGTATATCATAGGTCACAATGCTTGTAACCCCCTTCCCCGATTTCTTCCTTGATGAGCAATATCCTGCACCTCAATAAAGTTTGTCATTTTGGTTAAATGGCCCTCAAATGTTATTCAATGAATCAATCTTTATTACACAGCACTTTCAAGTATATTGTCACAAAAATAATGACTCTTTCTGCATACACAGTCAGTGATTGATCTTTATATATTGAGGGGATATATATTACCAGTGCTTGCGCAACTTTTAGATGCTAGAAAATCTGTCTTGGAAAGCTGAGACACTGTGATCTTGAAAGTATGCATGTCATTTATGAGTGGTACCTCTACCATACAGCTGCAGCCATTATGCTATGTCCATATTGAAGTCCATCAACTTTTTCTAACCACTGTATACCTCACAATGAAACCTGTCACAGTTTTATTAAAAAGTGTTGTTTTTAAAAATAGAATACTTAAAACAGCGGAAAGATGATAGTCTAAAAATTGATTTTTACAGTTTTTATGGCAAAAGAATCAGTGACCTCCTTGTGAAGGGAATGTATCATTTCACAGTGGTTTGACAAACTCTCAGTGTAAGGATCTAAGACTGAGTAGATGAACTTAAGAAAGATGTCCAGTGTCACAGAAAGGTTCCAATGTAGACTGCAATTTATTCTTAAGTTGACTTCTATAAGATGTCAACAGAAGTTTTATCAATTTACCAGTGCACAGTAGATGTTGAGATCCAAGAGTAATCTGTTGAAAAGAATGTTTTTTATGTTAGCTATTTTAGTGATGAACTCCTGCCTGATTGTATCATTTGCAATGTAAATGTTTCACAAACATTTTAAAAGATATTTATTTTTGGTTTGGTGAGGCAGGTTCAGATGAATTAAATTTCTTAGAACTTTTAATCGTGAGTCTCCTGAGAGTGAAACTTTGACTTTCATCAAACACAGTCCCTCCACACACAGGTTGGGAAACGTCTATTATTTTAACAGTTGAAGTACCGGATTAGGAATTGTATGCCCATTATGGTTGGCATCCGTGTTTCATACCCATTTTCGTTGTTTTTCTTTCCAACATTTGTTACCCAGAACCACTGATATTTACTCTAATATGTGAAGCCTGCATCAACCATTTTATACCCTTTGAAAATACATTTTTTGTGCTTGATCGCCATTAATTGTCATTCTTCTTGTTTTGAGGGGTGGATTGTATTCAAACCGAAATGAAGCCCTACAATTACAAACACAGACATCTTATCAAACCATTAGGCGCATTAACAATAGGGACCCAGGCATTTCCCAACCGGTGTGTGGAGGGACTGAGCATCAAAGGAATGACGTTGATATTTAAGCTTGGATACTTTACAACTGAACTAAGCAAACCACATTTTAGTTTTTCTATTGACTCAAATTACAATTCTTTGTAGTACTTTTCTCCTTGTAATAAGACAGAGACAAAAAAGATTTACTTTCATCACCTGTCTAGACATGTCATTTAAGTGTAATTTATCAGTATTTTTGCTGTCAGATACGCACAATGAAGGTTTTAATTACAACAAGACAGCATTGTCATATTTGCTTGTGTGTGTAACACCACTATAGGTGATGTACCGGGGGTAGTTGGTATGGGGTTTTCCTTGTCATTGCCATGGTTTTCTAACTTGTTTCCGGTTTCTGCAACAAGAAACTTACCATGACAAGCAAGTTCTGCCTTTTTCTATGAAATTTATAAGATCATTGTACATGTCTCTCTGAAAGTTGTCTGGAGATTTGTTGAAAGCTTGCTTACCAATGGTGAAATGTAAAACCAGCCCAATGAATTCAGAAAGTAATTAAATTTGACTTGATAATTGTAAATGACAATATGGATTACAACAGTCGACCAATTGATGTAAGTGAGACTAGACATTGCAAGCATGTGTCATCATTGTAGAGTGTATAATGTATCTTCAGAACAACAGCTGAAATTTTGTCCACGGTCAGCAACATTTGTACAGAGAATGGCAGCCACTTGAAATTAATCACACTGTGCTGTAAATGTCTGAATATTTGTTTCTGTTACACAAGGCAAATAAAAATTGTGAGTATTAAAAAGAGATTAAAAGCTTTTCATATTCCCTTTAGCATAGAGCATGGTATTGCCTTCAAAATGTCAATTGGTATGAAAGTGTTTGTCAATAGCTCTCAAACCTCTGGCGTTGAGAAGCTATACAGTAAAACCTTACATTCATAGTCATATCATTGGGAACCTAGAGATTTAATCCCTAGATACCAAGTTATGAATTATGAATTCAGAGTTTCCTCTGAGTTTGCAGATTTATCTGTCATGTCATGCCTTCATCGGTGAATACTTCGGTTTGGAACGCAGGAAATAATTTTTATTATGTATCTTAATCAAGCATCACAAAATACATGACCCAAATAAAACTTGTTGCATAATTTGCAATATCTGCCATGACTTCACGGAGATATCAAGGACATCTTTTACTACACAGTGACAGTTCAGGAGATGCACAAATCCACTGTGCAAACTAGTGTGCATTCTTGGACAATTTTTCAATGATTGTAACAGTAGGGGTGACCTACTGACCTGAGTAAAACTTGTGTCATGGAATAAAATCTTTCTTAATTTACCATTTAGTCAACATGTGGAATACAATCAAAATTTTTCTTTGATAAAAAGTACATGATGCATTCAATGGTGACTAGTAGATCAATAAAAGCCCCTTTTGCTAAAATATCTATCACTTTGCACCCCAAACAACTCTGTTGATATGGTACTCAGGTAGAGGTGACCTTATCTTTGAAAATCACATTGTTGGTCATGTCATGTTAATGTTCGATAAACACTAAGGGTCATGAACGTTGTTACCTATGCAGGAAGATGATTGCAAAATAGTACTATACAATTTTCAATGAAAATAACACGATATAACCATAGAAACTTCAATTGGACATTCAATGGGTACATATACAGATGTTGGAAGCTTCTTGTCTGCGAAAGTACCACATTTGTTGCTGTAATTTACATAAAAATAGTGAAGTCAACGGCGCAATTAGGCATTGCAATATATGTCCCCTTCCCTCTTTCTCATCATATTTGAATATTCACTGATGCAGCTATTGCCGTAAGAGCAATATCACTAGAAGTATAGTGCAAGAATAACATGGGAAGGCAATATGCATGCACTATCAATATCATTTTCAATATCTGTAATTGAGAATAAAGTTCACAGCACACCCAGCTAGCCAGCCTCATTACATGATAAAGTGACAGAAAACACTGCAAACATTATTTCAAACCATGTAAGATTCTGTTTACAAAAATGAAGGTTTGGTTCAAAGAAATTCAATAACGTCTAGGCCTCCTCTCCTTGATATAGTTTTAGCCACCTCAGTGTGGGTCAAAGTTCAAAATATTGAAAAGTTGGCTTTCATTCCCGAAAGAGTACCAGACTGCTACTTGTCATAGAGATTCTGGGACAGTATAAAGTGTAATTTCCAAGATGTTCACAATGCAAATAAAATGCAGTAGATCCAGTTTCATGAATAAGATATTTGAAGGTTTCACTTCGGATTAGTTTTCATTTGTTCATCATTTATGAATTGCAGTACTCAATTGGTATTATCGAGCATTTTTGGACAGTTTGAATTTATATTAAGGTGTAATCCATGGTTTCATTGGATTATTTTCAACAAATAAAAACACTTTCATATAAATAACATTTGTTGTGATGAGATCCAATGTTTTCTCTACAATTCTGACCAAGGAACAACACCTTTGAAAACAGAATTCCATTCAGAAAAAAGCTTTGTTTTGTGTGTAATAAAATGATGTGACAATATCATTAGATATGGCAGTGATGTCAGAGAGTTTTGCTTTTCTATTTTATCTTCAAATACTTCATGTGAATATAAAATCATTTTTATGTAAAATGACAGTATAGATGTGAGCCAGTTTGAGGCTGGTCTGTTTGTTTTCTAATTTCTTTGCATAATTACATCATTCATAGACCCCCCATGGTCTATCTTATATCCAGGTAACATTCAACTTGGTTGCAGACAATCCATACTCTAGTTGTTCTTCAGTAAATGTTTTGGGGAATAAAAAAGAAAAGGATAGTTTATACAGTCAAACCTGACTACAGTGGTCACCCAAGGATCCAACAAAAAGTGACCACCATATGGCAAGGTGGCCTTTCTATAAAGGGTAGGTGTGGCATTACTTTCAGGGTAGGTGATGTGTTGAGTGGGGAATTTACAAACAGATAGCAGCAGTAATATTAATTTCAATGTCATAGATCTTTCAAAAGTCATGATACATACATGTAACAACTGAAAGAATCAATTTGTGACTATAAAATCAGTTTAAAGGGATGCATTTCTTAATTGCTTTCCATTCAAATTTAAGCATGTTTTGAAAGAGGTCATTCAAAGTCAGATATGTTGACCATATATAAACAGGTTTTGTTTCAAATTGGAGCAATTCCATATGGTCATTGATCAAACAAGAGAGGTGGCTGTTTTGAAGATGGCCTTTAAAATGCCTCAGGACCGCTATGACCACTCTGTAAGGGTGACCTGGGTAAGACGGGATTTATTGTATATGAAAACAGAATGCTCAAAGTATACTTTGTACTATTGTTGTTAAAACTTTGATTATTGCCCAAGTTACTAATGTCAATGCTGAACAGATTTAAGCTTTTGATAACACCACATTTAATTTAATCTAAGGCACAGTGTAATTTTGCAGATAATTACCAAATTATCCAAAAATAGTCATATTTTACAAAACTAAAAAATTATGGTACATCATTGATATGATAGCACAGCGTGACATCTTATCTTAGAAAGCTTTTATTTCACAAACTTTGATGTATATGAGTAAAGATTAGTGTTATGGAAAAAGTCACTGCTGCAATGACAGTTTCAGTTACATCGACATGTGGTGGTCTGAAACAAACAATTACTTTTACTGTCACCAACATGCAATGTCCAATTTCACTGACAGATTTTGCATTGGTGAACACATGAAAATCAATAATGTTGAATCTAAATTTCTTGTTTATTTGAAGCATGAACTAATTCTCATAGCTTTATGAATAATACATGATCATAATTTTGTCATTAATCTATCATAGCGTAAGTCTCTGAAAAAGAGAAAAAACAATTTTGAAAATATGATTTCAGTGAAATTTTGGTGAAATTCCAAAATCAAATTTCTTGTGTAAATGGTAATTACAAAGTCCAAAAATCTTTGCAAACACTTCCATATACTTAATATACTATACATTGATTTTAAAAAGTCCAAGCTATTTGTCCCAGTATTCAAAGTATTATAAACTTATATCATGAACATGATGATATTTATTTCTCTTGGTGAACTTGAAAATTTTATTTTTGTGAACAAAAGTGCTCTTCTCTGCTTGTTATCACCTTTTCAGACAGCAAAAGCCTCATTCTGTTTTATATACTTTTTGGTCAATTCTGTTGGGTTTTTTTGCAATAACTCAATGCATGTTCCCTCCCTTATGAACTTTAGTAAATTTTGACCCCCCCCCCCCAAAAAAAAATGGTTTTGTAAAAATCAACCCACTTATTTCCTCCAACCCTCTTCCCTAGAAAAAACGAATGCTCCCAAAGCATACTGAATGGTGAGTTTAGATACAATGTTTTTCTTTAATCCCAATAAAACAAGTTTTTTTTTGCAACTGTCTATAATGCCAATATATCTTAAAGTCAACAAGAAACCTGAGAGCCAACTAACTTTTTAACAATACCCTTAGGATAGTTGCAGGCATATGTGAACAAATCAAAACTTTCCTGTTTATCGATGAACTGGCGTAAAGTGCACCCATGGTGCACCAAAGTTCATATTGGCAATATTACCAGCAACTGTAGAATGGTAACTCCTGATCACTCGCTATGGTTGTCGCGGGTGCTTGACCAAGGCAAAACTATAGTTAGTATGTGGTGCAGCAGAGAGAATTGACTCAAAACACCTGCAGTACTCCATGCACCTGTGCCGTAGTTAGATCAAACGGACGCCTGTCCGGCGTATACCTCACCACAAATGGAAGTGCTACCAGAAATTTTGCGCTGCGCTGTGCGGACGGTCATGGAAACGTCACGTGTCGCGCGCGTGTAAACTGACCTGAGATGAACCGTCCACGCGACCCATTGAGTACAGCTGAGGGCACACAATCCTCTGGTAGTGTCACTTTATATTAAAATAGTAAAACGAGAATAAATCATCGGAAAATGATACAGCTGATTAAATCTTAGCAATCAACTGACCAATTTCAGGCAAGGCGGACTGCCCCCCCCTCCCCCCCCCGGAGGCTACACTTATACTTTACAGTCATACCGGTTTACTCACTTACTGTGTAGAGGATCCTTGACTTTGAGGTTTCAAATGTGTTTTGATATCCCGGCGAGCTTATGGTAAATACTGTGTACAAGTGAAATGCGTGTCTCACATGCACACAGCCCTATTCACATTCAGTTGTTGTCTGATTTTGACCAGAAAGCCGGCGGCTGCACACACACTGGCATCATGGCAGATCTACTATTCCCCCGGGCAGCGCAGTAGCCATGGCAACCGCCGACTAGATTGAAGGCAAGGACCGTCGTATATATATACTTCCGCCTATGCGCACAGAAAACGTAAATCCTAGCATTAGCCCTGTATGGAAACTTCGTGCATGAAAAACTAAGAGCAAATTTATTGCTGTCATTACTTTTGCTTTGTTTGTTTTTGGGGTTTTTTTCACCCTTGATGAAATGAGATAGTGCATTGCCTCAACACAGCGGACTGATTTCAGTTAGAGTTACTGTAGCACTTGTAAGCTAAATATAGACCAGTTACCGTGTGACGCGCGCGTCGCGCTGTGTGGGAATATCTTGATGTCGCTGTACTAGGAGTCTGTAGGCCTATAAATGTATGTAAAATGTGCTCTTTCGAACAAGATGGTTCAAGAGTAGTTCTATGTTTTTACGCGTCCGGTCTATGCCGTCGTCCGACCCTAAACTACAGACAAAACCTCGAGCTACTGCAGCTGAGGCTAAACGATGCGTGAGTCGAGCACCGCCGCGCCATCGAAAATTTTACGTAAACAGGCATTGATGGATTATTTAAGTTTTTGAGTGTAAGTTTCAGAAGAAGAGTACAGTTTCCAAACCATTTTCAAGAGATCACGACATGGACATTTGCTTTCCACCAACTAGCGACAACCTGCCAGCAGCAGCAACACAGCAGGACAGCACTTGGACCTATCTTGGTATGACAGGTAAGGACATAAACTGACCTCATCAGTGTTAGCGATTGCAATACATAATGCCACATAATGGCCCTAGTATATGTACAAAGGGATATGTGACTCTTGTAAATCTCT
>LD342777.1:0-13355 GCA_001465055.1 Ptychodera flava | reverse complement strand
GTTTGTTGGTTGTCGTCGTGTCAGCTCTCAGGTCCTGAGGACTGGTAGCTAACATCCATCGCATCCCCCACCCCTGACAAATAAAAGAAACAACACACAGACCGGGGGCTCATCAAAGTTCCCGGCGGAACAAAGCATAGTACGGACAACCGCCCTCTTTCGGCCATTTAGCAAAATTCTATCTATTTAGGTGCCACAGCCCTTCTGATGTCAAAGATACCTATAGACTGTTTGAACTTTGGTCTCTCTGTCCATTCAGAATCACCGAATGAAGGACCAGACTGGAGAGTGGCGGACACAGAAATACACATATGATGTAATAAAACTTAATTTACATCGCGTAACAAGCGAAAAAGAGGATCCAAAGTATCTCATGGTTTATGCTCAAAGGAGGGACTGGTCAGCTTTTTCGACCTGGGGGAGTTGGATAATTTTTGCGGACATCAAAGGGTGGCTCTCTCTCTCTCTCTCTCTCTCTCTCTCTCTCTCTCTCATAATATATAACGATACGCTCTCTTCATACGTTTAAGTGTTTTAAGAGAGTGTACGTTAACAGAGAGTTGTATCAGGCCAAGTAAGGGAGCCGTCATTATTTACGCCCTAGGGGGGTCGGAGGAACTGCTTACGAAACTCCAAAATTTCGAGTAACCCCTCTGCCAACCATGACGTGTTTGAGTAACTCCCCTCTCTGCTACAGAAATTTTGAGTGACTCCCCCCAAAAAAATTGGGAAAGTTAAATATCTATACAGTAAAATGGACTGCTGCTGCGACAGGCCCTGTACAGACCCTGATTAAACCCTGTGGTCTATGTTGGAAAGAGGTTCCATTGCTGTGACAGGGGCTGATGTACAGGTCTGTTTCCAGTGCTCTGATGACATGCAATGTTTTCCCAAGGCTTTTTATAGGAGGGCGAAGATGTGGTGCTTTTGCACCACAAGCGACCGCGCAAGCTGGGGGAGGTCAGGAGCTTGGAGCTTTTGAAAAATAGAGATTAAAATGGTGTCATTTGGTGGCACTTGGGGAGTATTTTTTTCAGATTTTTTTGCATAAAAAACTCAAAGGAACAGAAATCTGAGACAGTATTCCAAAACTTATATTCCGGTTCACTGATTTCAATGAAGATTACATTTTTTGAAAACGAAAAAATAGCGACAGACAGACATTTATTCACATTTATTATTTATTATTATATTCCTGCAATAAAAGATGGGTTTGTTGTCAAGGCATTTCACTGGTTTTAAACTTTATAGAATCAGAATAAGCTTGCTTTACACATTTTCCCCTATCGGTAACCTATACAATGTAGAATATAGAAAGCAGACGTTTCTCATGAATAATCAGGCAAGTATATCAATCTTTAATCAGGAAATACTGAAAAATGTACTCAGTACTAGCCTCTAAGATAAGGCTTGCCACTATTCTCGTCTGAAGATCACAATAACGTGAAACACATAGTGTAATGAGATGTTAGTTTCTATTTGAAACCACCTGTATATATATATATATATATATATATATATATATATATATATATATATATATATATATATATATATATATTATATGTGCGTGTATGTGTGTGTACATATACCAGGTATGAACATACATATCTCAAGCATACATATTGCTGTTCTATACTATTATTGTTGTATTAATTTATAACTTCACTAAATGCTTCAGTACATATCAACAAAATTGAGTTGTTCCCCCCTTCTTGTTCTCTACTTTTGAGCAACCCTCCCTTGTAGCTTTCGATTTTTTGAATGACCCCCCTCAGATTCCTCCGACCCTCAAGCCATAAATAATGACGGCTCCCTAATGATAGTGTTCTTGTAGCGTTTCTTATGACATCTACATTACATTTGAAACATTAACAGCAACACAACAGTTGTGTTTGTTGAATTTTATTGTCAACAACAACAACAACAAGAAGACGACTAACAAATATAAACAACAATACAAACAACAACAACAATCAGATATTTAGGTTCCCTGCAGTACGTAATTCAAAAACACACTTACCCCAGCATTTCGACAACATGGTGACCCTCTATCACCAAAGTAAAAAACAAACAAACAAACAAACAGGGTGACCCTCAATGAATCCATGATCCCAAACACCATTTGAATTAGTACCCCGGGATCAGTACATCATGGATCTTTCTTTCTTTCGCTTACATTTCAGGAAACTTTTCCTTTGCGTCTGAGGAGTACAGGTAAAAAGCTATCGTACAATTTTTCTTACAGAATCCGCTCTCCTTCGGAGCCTCCCTAACTGGTAGTTTTATCCCTCACGTACTACTCTCCAGTTTTCTAATAACAATTCTAGGACAAAATTGTTGTTCAAATTACCCAACCACAACTTACACAAACAGGTGACCATGTAACCGAAAATAAATGCCCCGGGACTTTACAAACATACTAGTAAGTTCACTCGATCTCAGAATAAATGAAGCATACAATGAAATGAAGTTGATTAGGGCGACATTTTCTATTTTTGTGTTTCACATCTCCCGACCGACCGTAAATTTCAGCTCCGACATGAAAATAAAAAAAAATATTTGCGCCGCCTCATGGGCGATCATCCTAGCAACAGCACCGCCACCATCAAATTGTGAGATTACAGCGACTCAGACTGAAAGCACAGAGAGCACAGAACACTGAAGTGAAAGACAAGAAATTGCAGTAACTGAATGGACAGAACATTGAACTGAAACAAGTACACGTTTTTCTGTATTAAAAATTGTAGAGATTGAATGGACAGAAAATTGAACTGAAACAAATACAGATTTTTTGGTAATTGTTTTTTTTTATTTCGACCGCCCGCCCTGCCCGAGTATTCCTCTGGAGATGAGAAACAAAAAAAATAAAAGGGTCACCCTTATAACATACGACCTCCCTTGAGGTACCCCCTCCCCAAGTTTACAGTTTGTGGCAGGAGCCGTAAATTCATTTGCATAATTTTGGCAGATACTGGTACTATTGTATCATACTTTTCTTTCACATATTTATGTAAACTGAAAAGGGGGCTGAAAATGTAATTGATTCACATCTCTGTTTGACATTTGTCACGCTTCCCATATTTGTAAACTTTCGAAAAAAAAATGAATTAATACAAAATCAACAAATCTCAAGAAAAGAACCTTCTTTACTCAAAATATCTTTTTTTCCCTTCGTATTTCACTCGGTTTTGTTCATCAATTGGTTGGTTTTGTTTTGTTATCTGTCTTTTCCAATATTTGCCCAGGTATTAAGCTTAAAGTGAATCCGTTTATAATTTCTGTATCATTTAGAGGCCGTATGGACTATTACATGCTAATACGATTCTAAACATGATCCGTAGATCACTGATTCATCGCTCACACGCCTGAAAAAAAGTGCTAGGAAATATTACTGTATAATCACAATTTGTTGGCCTTCAAATAGGTTCAGATGTATTTTTGGGTATCGTAGAGAATATGTTTTGCAGCACACATATGAGTATCATGAAGAACGTTGTTCTTAATATCATTGAAAACTGTACTTTGAACTGCACCAAGGTATGCTTTTGAACACAATAAACTTTTGACCCCATTTTGTCAATCCCATGAAGCCTTGCTTCCCGGAACTACTGAAACACTGAAGTCGCTTGACTGGTTTGAGTAATAAGTTGTGTAGACCATTTGAAATATCGTGAACAAAATGGCATCAAGTGGATCTCAACTACCCGAACAAATCGACGAGAATTTCCTACTCTGCGGGATCTGTTGTGAACGATATAAGAATCCCAAAATTCTGCCGTGTCTGCACAGCTTCTGTGAGCCTTGTCTGTTTAAGTTGGCAGATGAGATGGGCGCCATTACCTGTCCAATATGCCGTAGAGTTCATGAACTCACCGACACTGGCGTGGCAGGAATCCAGGTCAACATCTTCCTGAATGATTTAATCGCACTATTTGAAGAACAGAAGAACGTAAACACTTCAAAGAAATGCGACGGGTGTGAACAAGGCGATGTGACAAAGCACTGTACCGTCTGTTCGTTTGATTTTTGCAGTAACTGCGCCACAACACACGGTAAGCTTCCTACAACGAAATCTCATCGCCTACTCCGCTTTGATGAATATATGGCGATAAAGTCCACCGACCCAGCCTCAGTTCAGCCTCCTGTCTATTGTAACACACATCAAGATTACCAGGTCAGATTCTACTGTGATACCTGCAACGGGACGATCTGTCCGATGTGTACTGCATTAGATCATCCTTTGACGAAACACCAGTACCGATGTGTCAAAGACGCGGCAAAGGAATTCACCAAAAACTTACACATAATCATTGAGAAAGTGAAAGTGAAAGAAACTGAAGCCAACAATAGCAAACTCAAAGTTCAGCAAATATTTGAGTCTCTAGAAAAGTCTTTCCAGAGAGAAGAGGAAAGTTTGAGAAAACACATCTGTCAAACCATTGATGAAATAACGCGTCTGATACAAGAAAACGGCAACAAACTACTGACAGAGTTGAAAGGTGAATACGAAAAACGGAAAGTTAACTTCACAATTGAAAGAACTTGACATTGCTGAGAGTGACCTGACAAGTACTCGTGAATATGTTGAGAAACTGATGCATTATGGGAACGCTTCACAGCTAATGTCAGCAAAGAAGGAGGTTGATCATCAAATAAAAGAATTGCTGAAAGTGCAAACACATGTAGAGCCAGTGGAAGACGACTACATGGAGTTTCAACCATGTGATGACTTCTGCAGCGATAAGATTCTTGGAATAATAAAATTCCTCCTGACTTTGTACAGTGGACTCAGTCACTCCAACAGTTCGAGTTGGCGAAGACATCACATGCACCATTCGAAGCGCGAATGAATCAAACCTGAACAAGAAAGAGGTATCACATCGTGTCAAAGTTGAAGCTGTGATGAAGACACCTGACGGTATCACAGAGAAAGTGGAAGTCAAGGACAATGAGAATGGAACAATGACGTTGAAAACACGTGTAGAGGTAGAGGGGAAACATGAATTGTCAGTGACAGTGTGTAAGAAACCAGTAGAAGGATCACCGGTTAACATTAAGGTTATCGCTAAGAAAGGGTTGGTGTGTAAGTTTAGAGGGAAAGGTTCAGGGATCGGTCATTTTGATGGTGTAAATGGTATAACAATGATGAGAAACGGTGACGTGTTGGTTGCTGAGTATAACAATCAAAGATTACAAAGTTTTACTGTAAGTGGAAGACATCAGGAGATGTTCAAGTTTGCAAATATCAATAATTTCAAACCCTATGATGCAACTGTATCAGTGAATGGTAATGTCTTTACTGCAGACAATGGAAATAAGCAGGTAGTTGTCTGTGATAAGAATGGCACACTAATTAGGCGGTTTGGAAGGGGTGAATTCCAGTGCCCTGTCGGTATCGCTATCAATCCTGTCAACGGAAAAGTTTACATAGTAGATAACAGGGCTCATTGTATTCACATCTACGATCAAGGTGGCAATCACATCAAATCATTCGGTAGTAATGGAAGTCAGGAGGGTCAGTTTATGTGTCCCAGGTTTGTCTGTATTGACACCATCGGCAATGTCTATGTATCAGATAGTAGTAACAATAGAATCCAAGTGTTCAATGGTGATGGTCACTTCCTCTATACGTTTGGCTCCCGTGGAAGTGGTGATGGTCAGATGAACTGGCCCCGGGGAGTTGCTGTGGATAAACACGGCTACGTGTATGTTGCAGATTACAACAATAACAGAATTGTGAAATACGAATCGAATGGTAAATTTGTTTGCCGTATCGATGAAGTAAGTGACGGTCTTAACAGTCCTATCGGTGTCTGTGTCACTGATGATGATAGAGTTATAGTGGGTGATTACGGTAACAGTTGCATTAAAGTTTTCAAGCAATAATTCTGCTAAGAAGAAGTTTAATAGTTTGTTATAGCATGTGTTCTTGATAAATGTAAATGGTTCTTATATCAAAAAAATTTCAATTTTTGGTAGAGAATACAACAAAGAGAATGAAACTGGAACATCCATCGAATGGCAAGGAAAGTGGTAAAGTACGAAGTGATTTGTAGAACGGTGAATATAATACCACATGTTAAGTACTTTAGAGTTTCAAATTTTTGAGTGACATATGATTTTGTTAGTACATTAAGTGTCTCTTTAATGGCAATAATTTTTCTGAAATGTACTAGTGTATCGGTTTACCGAGCTAGTATCTGTATTTTTATGTTATTTTTTCAATAATGCCGTTTTCAATGTCAACTACACCTACAGTTTCTTGTTTTACTCACAAAAGCATGTTGAGATATACAGTGTTGAACTCGTCAATGCTGCCATCACATGTGTCAACTGCCTTGTTATTGTTGACAACCGCTGATCTGGTCGAGACCAAAAATTAAATGTAAACAATAACAGACTAACAGTATTAACGCTGTGTTGACATGCTAAAATAATTCACGTTCCAACATCGTATTGAGGTGAAACAAGAGCGTGTAGTTGTCATACAAACGTGAAAATAAAAGTAGCGAAAAACTCTTTAAAAGTTACAGGTAGGCCCTCCCTTTTAATGATAAATTTAATCATGTGTCACTGCATGGATGAGAGTCACTTTCATAAACCCAATTTATGTGTTGAAAATAGTCGCTCAATGTTTCCTAATTTTGTATTTCAGAGTATTTTTCAAATTTCGGCATGTTATTAAATTTACAAAAGTGCCTTTTGTTATCGTAGCTTAGATTGTGTATGTTTCTTGTAATAATATATTGTAGTGTAATTCTGTTGGCTGCTTTTTGTGACTGTACACTTTAACATGTGTTTGATATCATACAGATGTCGTACGGCAAAACTTTGCAAGGCTTGCCCTTCACTCCGTTGACGAAGATGACGTACATGTATTTCGCATTGCACACAGGAAACCAGGGGACGAATACACGGTTGAACTTGAACTTGATGATAGTAATTTATTTTCGGTGGCCATGTTTATCTTAAAGATGGAGTCACGACACAAATTACAAGCCTGCACTTTACGTGCTGTCATGTGATCTTAATATCGAGTGTAACGAACAAGTGCTAATAGAGACATTGTTTTGAGGTTTCTGTAATTGTAATTGTTAAATAAATTAATGAATTGTGAACGAACCCTTGTATCTTACTTGCTCGTGATTTGTAAAGAACGTGTACAAATTTCCCTCCCGCCTAGGCGAGGCAATCTAGTGTGCGGTTCACAGATATTTAGCAATATCACCCTTGAAGAATCTGACACGTTGACTTCGTTTTAGGCGGTTTACTCAACGAAGTTTGCCAAAATACCAAAAATTCATTTTATTGCTTCATTAACTTCTGACATGAACGGGGATTCGATGTATAATATGTCACCTTTATGTTCTATCTGATGCCGCAAGTTTAAATGCCTTGAAAAGTTATTGGAGATGTTTTCTCTCAACTTACTTATTTTAACATCAGTAAATTTTCTTCGAAGTCTGTAAAATATCACTTTCAAATTTGGAGTAACGCTTGCCACTTCAACAACTATAGTCTTGCCGATTGAAAACGATTAACGCAATGACCTCTTAGCTTTGGAAGTGTTCAATTTCGCAATGTAATCACTTACACAGGGAAGCAATCAATTGGTGCTTTATTTTCGTTTTATAGCGAAAATTACACCAAAATACCTGAATATCTGTTCTAAGGATTTTAAACACTCACATTGTCTTTGTCACAGATGGTAATTCGTTCAAAAGAAATGTAACTTATGTTTGTGTTTTAAATATTTTTGTTTTATATTTAAAATGCTCTTTTGTTCTTCCCAGGATCACGGTTTTGTGGAGGGACCGTGCCAGGATACACAGAATTATGCAAACTTTTCAAATTGTCTACTTTACACAATCGTAGGAAGGTTTCCGATCTTAGTTTTCTTACAAATGTGTCCATTCTCTTGTAAATTGTACTTATTTAACTAAAGTCCAACTGAATGTGCAGCTTAGTCGACAGGTAAACCTTTCATTTCGGGTACCTTTGTCCAAAGTGACCGTGAAGTGTGCATACCAGCTATAAGCAAAGGTCCGTATTTGCTTAGGACATATTGGCTTCTATCCACTCGATCAATATAACAAACACCCAAAGGCCAGACTCCAGTCTATATTATCTACTGTCTAAGAAAGTTATTATTTCATGAGAAAACCTTCAATAATTTATCATGCTTCGGATATGGTATTTCTCAGAAAGTTATTCGCGCATATTTGCATATTTAAAGCGATGGTTGTCATGTGATCAATATCTCAGAAGTGAATGGACTAAATCTGCTGAAAATATAGAGGACATTGGACAGATGCTGCATTGATTGAGGCAAAGAATACATAAAGAAGATTTATCCAGTATTGTAGACGAAATATTCATACGTCTATTCTTTTATGCAACCAGAGCAACGTCTGTATCCCTTTTCCTTCAATCATTGTCAGCATATTAGCCCCGTCTTTGATGATTCATTACGAGCACAACGTAATCGTAGCATATCTGAAACGGTTCCCTCGGTCACATGACTACGGTGACTCTCAAATATGTAAAGGTTCGTTAGTAGATTACTGAAGAGTTAAAATACCAAGAAATTATCATATTAACAATTTATTTTCTACTTCAAATTACTTTATCTGACGCAAATTTCAAAAGTGAAGATCATGAAGTGAAGAGTTTTACCCTGAAAGAAGAGAAAGATCGATTGTTAGCAATTTTTCTCTTACCTAACGAAGGAGAAAGATCTCTACTTCAGTTGATGTTATCAGCAACCCAAAAATTGGATTGGCGTCACGAATAAAAGATTGAGTAATAGAAGAATGTTTGTCTAAAATACAATGGTCGTACACACTTCTTAAATGACATCACAAAGGTAATTCACTCGCATGAATTCATTTTATCTTAAAGAAACGTGTATACAAATTTAAATCTGGAGTTTCCATGAAGGCAAACTTAACATCCGTACAGCCACGTTCCAGCTCCGCCGTTTCAACTCTATGATTTATAGTACAGCCGGATACTGCCACTGCGGATACACTTGAGACGAGTTTCCCTTTGCAATCCATATTCGTCCGAGAAAAACGAGAGCTACGACTACACAGGTGAATGCCGCTGCTTCCTTATGGAATAGACTTTCTAGTCATATTCCTTCAGCATCAAATACCTGCTTCTTTGAGAAAGCATAGTCATGCAACACTGTGTAAGTAAGTCTGATGTCGGGTGCGTGCATGATCATAACACAGTAGCTCTGAAAAAATGTATGTGGCGTCCTGAAAAGGAAACTTCCTTTTTAAATGTTTTCCAGTCAAGTGAAGTTAAGGATAATCTTAATGAATTAGTCGCAGATACAAACTCAAATATTGGGGATTTTATCCATGAAATAGTAGATTAGTCGCAGATACAAACTCAAATATTGGGGATTTTATCCATGAAATAGTAGATTCATTTATGTTTGCTGCAGACAAATGTGACATGGTAAAAAAGGTTTCAACAAATATTTCAAAGTATAGAAAACACCCAGTTTGGTTTGACAGAGAGTGCTCTGATTTAAAGAGTAGAAAGTACTATTTTTTAAGAAAATTTAGAAAGTCAAACAGTACAAATGATTTACAGTTGTATAAGGAATGACGAAATCAGTTTAAGAATCTGTGTCGTAACAAACAACGTGTTTACAACGATGATGTAAGAAATACACTAACGTCACTGTCCAGTTCTAATTCAAAGTTAATTGGGGAACTTTGAGACGTTTGGTATCTTCTTATCCAGCGCAAGTTAATATTATGCCAAAGGAATTTTATGTTTATTTCAGTGAGCTGTTTGCACTCGATGAGTCTTTTGTAGATGATTTTGCTATGTCCGATGACCTAGAAAGTCTTTTAAGTGGGGTTGACATGTTTGAAAACTGCGATGAGGTAGATTATGAAATTTTAAATCGTCCTATTTCAAACGATGAGATTGTTAAAGCAATATCTAAATTAAAAAATGGAAAAGCAGCTGGGCCAGATTGTCTCTTGGGCGAATTCTTTAAATCCACTAGCAACTTTTTGGTTCCGTATCTCAGTGTCCTTTTTAACAGGCTTTTTGAATCTGGTACTTTTCCAGATGATTGGTCCAGAGCTATTATCATTCCATTACATAAGAGTGGTTCATTTAATAATCCTGAAAACTATAGGGGAATTTCTTTGCTTAGCAGTTTCAGTAAAATTTTTACTTCCATTTTGAATAGTCGTTTGACTTTCTGGTCAGAAGCACTTGGAAAAGTTGACGAAGCACAGGCAGGTTTTCGTGGTGGTTATTCGACTGTTGACAATATTTTTATTCTTCAGTCCATCGTCCAGAAGTATTTAACACGTAAAAGAGGCAAATGTTACTGTGCATTCGTCGATTTTTCCAAGGCATTTGATTCAGTGGAGCGCAAGCGACTTTGGTATATCCTCTTACGAGGTGGAATCAAAGGAAAAATGTTTAAGATTCTATATGCAATGTACCAAGATGTGAAATCATGTGTACGGGTAAAACATCAAGATACAGGTTACTTTGATTGCCCTATTGGCGTACGCCAAGGTTGTATGTTAAGTCCTTTTCTGTTCTCCTTTTTTATAAACGAATTAATTAGTGAAATACAAAATAGAGGTCATCGTGGCATCCAAATTTTTGCAGATTTAATAGAAATTTTTTGTGTGCTATTTGCAGACGATGTTGTATTATTTTCAGATACGATTGTTGGCTTGCAACGTCTACTTTATTGTCTAGAGTCATATTGTAAAACACGGAAATTGTCAGTGAACCTAGCTAAGACAAAAATTATGGTATTTAAAGCAGGTGGTTTTCTTTCAAAAGCTGAGAAATGGTTTTTCAATGGGAAAAGAGTACAAGTTGTTTCTCATTATAAATATTTAGGTATTATGTTTTCATGTAGATTGATATGGTCGATGGCAACTAAAACGTTAGCACAGCAATCACGTAAAGCTTTCGTGGGTATTTGTAAGGTTAGCAGAAAAATTGGTATGCTTCCTTATAATACATTCTTTAAACTATTCGACACTATCATTTTACCTATTTTGACACATGGGTCAGAGGTTTGGGGGTTTGAAAGACATGACAGTCTGGAGAAAATTCACTATTATGCCTGTCGTTATTTTTAGGAGTTGCTGGAAATGCACCAAATATCGTAGTTTTAGGGGAATGTGGTAGACATCAAATCTTTTTATATACGGCAAAACGTTGCATTAAATATTGGACAAAACTTCTGAAAATGCCTTCAAGTAGATACCCAAAGAAATGCTACAACATGCTTTATACCATTGAACAATCAGGTGTTAGATCCAAACCAACATGGGTACAGCATATTAAAAAATTATTGCAGTGATGTAATTTACATGATGTATGGGAAAAACAAGAAATAGATGATGTAAATACTTTTATGCAAACTTTTGTTCAGAGATTTAAAAATTACCTGTATGATAAGAGGTATAGCGAAGTCTGTTCACTCGAAAAGTTGACATGGTACAGACAATTGAAATCATCCATTGAGCCGGAAAAGTATCTTTTTTCTGTGAAAATCCTCGCACATGCGCGAATGCTTGCAAGGTTTCGCACTTCTTCCCATTATTTACGGATTGAGGTTGATCGTAAATTCGGAATAGACCGAGATTTAAGATTTTGCTTACTATGTGATAGAACAGAAATTGAGGACGAATACCACTTCCTTTTGATTTGAACTTTTTTGGAAAATCAGAGAAGGAAACACATTCCTGTAAGATATTTTAATCCACCTTCTGAAAGGAAATTTATTCAACTGATGACGACTGATGATATAGCTACTTTGCAATGTTTAGCTGCGTATGTTTTTCATTCAATGCGACTGAGAAAGGAGTTGAATGATATGTAAAAATGTTAGTGTGTGATATTTTACTTTCCTGTCATTTATTTCATTTGAATGCTATGTAAAGTATGATGGGCCGGAGGCCTTATATTACTGAATAAAGACCTAGAAAGTTCCCATGATTGCCTCTTCTCGGAGACCACCCTTATTCTGGTCATTACACTCCACTGTATTTTCCGTCGGAGCAACCTGATTACAGGAAAGAAAACTGTCGATTAATTTTCAAATCTAGTTTGGAAATAGTTTTATAAATAGAGTCTTTGAACTGACGCGGGAAAGTAGAAAATAAAATTGGTTTACAAATACGAAATGGCTCATCATTTTAAAGAGTGGCGAACATTGATTAAAACCCGCGCTACCTTCTTTAGCCTGAATAGTCTATCTGCTTCTTGCTCACGTAACATTCATTTGTGAATCGAATACTTCTCTCTTCTTTTTAATCTACCTTCTCCTCCGTGATTTTGTAGATTTTTCTAATTCATCTGCTCAAACTGCTGGCCAGGAAAAAACGGTTGTGTCATCTCTCTCTCTCTCTCTCTCTCTCTCTCTCTCTCTCTCTCTCTCACACACACACACACACACATACACATTCTCGACACATTCTGATGCCCCTTTTGCCAGGTTACAGGGCCTTCGCCATGTACCTGACCACAAGTGACTGTCCGCTATACGTTGCACATAAAACACCTCTGGCTTCAAATTCTCGAAAGTGTCTGGTTTGCTGTCCTCGACATATTCATCAAAATACTAAAATTAATAACACTAACACGAGTATTTATGAGTCTACTTTGTTTGTTCATTCAATTACTGCACTGAGAAGACGACAAATAAAAGTTTAATTTCTTTTCTGATAATATTTTTGGGCACAGCATTTCTATGAATTATGTTACAGTCATCAAATGGTTACCATAAATCTCAAGATTTTCAGAAACAAATCACGACAACAAGGGTGCATTGACAGGGAATGTGGAATGAAAATTTATGCGTGTTCTAACCTAAACAGGACTAAGGTAGCTTAGTTATATGGTATCTCCATGGAAACACTTGTAGCTATATCATGAAAATGGGCTTAATATACGAAGCACTGAAATTGAAGCCATACAGCTTACTTTGGTCTTCATGCGTCAGTCACTTTTGGATTTGATAATTTGCTTTATTGATTTCAAGTGAGATCACTTACCTGCAAATACTAGAGGTGACTGCTATGTATTTACAGAAAGGTAATATTTTGAAAATATTTGTACTCCGTGTTCACTTCTGAACGCACAGAATGAAGTTAGGGTACATCACGGGTAGCGACACGCACATTTGTTTGTGATTTATACATTAAACCAGATATGAACTGAACATGCTCACGTGTTTAACAACAGGTCCATTAATAGTAGTACGCTTCACAGAACAATAAGATATACATTATCACTATATGAAGCAGGTTTTTTAAACATCGCACAGTACTCTCAGATTTTAATCACTA
>LD342775.1:372939-397188 GCA_001465055.1 Ptychodera flava | reverse complement strand
ACAAAAATATTCATCTTCAGACCTCATTTCAGCTGTTTGTTCTCCGTGTTCTATGCACTTTTTGCACATCATAATGCATGTGGTTGCATTGATATTGCTGTTAAAATTTTTAAAATACCGTTATTCAAAAGGGGAAATAACTTTTTCACTATAAATATGAAAATATTTCAGTAAAACCACTTTGTACATCTCTTTGGATGTCAATTTTGTTTTTTACATGCAAATACTTTTCATTTGATATATCACTCGAAAGTTTAGAAGTATGTTTAGAATAGTTGATGAATTTTCTAATTTTATATTGCATTTATGCAAATTGCTTACCTGTGTAAGTTGTGCAAATTTAGGGATAAGGCCTCACTTGATAGTTCAACATTGTCAATTTTCTCGAATTAGAGATAATAAGCTTTGAAATGACGTATGATATGGCTGTATGATGTGGCTGTATGTGATGAAATATTTATAATATTGTTGTTCATAAGGGGAAAATATTTTTTCAATATTAATTGAAAAATATTTCAGTGAAACCAATTTAAATATCTCTTTCGATATCCATTTCGTATTCTACATGCAAATACTTTTCATTTGATATATCACTCGATAGTTTAAAAGGACGTTTAGAGTAGCGAACAATGAATTTCTAATTATACATAACATTAATGCAAATTGGATACCATTGCAACGGCCGTACTTGACAGTTCAACATTGTCAATTTTCTTGTAGTAGAGATAATAAGCTTTGCTATGATGTATGATGTTACTGTATGTTGTAGCTGTATGTATTAAAATTTTTAAAATAATGTTATTCAAGAGAGGAAAATATCATTTTCAATATAAATATGACAATATTTTTCAGTGAAATCAATTTAAATATGTCTTTTTATATCAAAGTTGTATTCTACATGCAAATACCTTTCATTTGATATATCACTCGATAGTTTAAAAGTATATTTACAGTAGTTAACAGTGAATTTTCTAATTTTATATCGCACTTATGCAAATTGGGTACCCGTGTGATTTATGCAAATTAGGGGGTATGGCCCTAATTGGCAGCTCCACATCGTCAATATTCTTGAAGTAGAGATAATAAGCTTTCAAATGACGTATGATGTGGCCGTATGTAAGGTGGGTACATTAAACTCTAAAAAAAAGGCCCTTTTTGTGGATTCGCCGCTCGCCTATTATGGGAAGTTAGATTTTGTATTTACGTGAAACATGGGCGTCATTCCGTGTCGCCTTATCGTAGTCGTTTAAGATAGTGAAAATGTTACTGGCACATCGAGTAAACATTGGGCAGGATAGGTGCAGATGCCGAGATGCCGCCCCTCCCGAAATTCCCTAAAGTCACGTACTAGCCCATGCCCCATTCTGTCACCGATCACTTGTCTCATATAAATATATATATATATATATATATATATATATATATATATATATATAT
Organism: Ptychodera flava; assembly: GCA_001465055.1. Taxonomy (NCBI): domain Eukaryota; kingdom Metazoa; phylum Hemichordata; class Enteropneusta; family Ptychoderidae; genus Ptychodera; species Ptychodera flava. Next base: position 395,751 of record LD342775.1, on the reverse strand, counting down.
ATATATATATATATATATATATATATATATATATATATATATATATATATATATATATATATATATATATATTATATATTGTATATATTGTATATATATAGATATATATATTCTTATACACACACATATATACACATATATACACACATATATACACATATATACACACAAAAACGAATTTTGGAAGAATCAAAGGGCAGGCTTCCATTCATTGCCCTACTTATAAAGGTCTGCACACACTATATCTTCTCTATGCATATTTTGCCAGACAGACGTTATGTCACGTCTGCGTTTTCAGAGCGGCGCGTGATGCTTCCTTGCTGTCCTTTCTACCGCTGTGCAATTTCATGTTTTTGCGCAAATCCTGTTTCCGTGTGAATGCACATTATTTCATCTTTTCATCTATCTTTATTATTTTTTAATGCCAAAGAAATCTTGTCTCCATTTTTATTCAAACTAAACCGACAGTTCCGAACCAGACAATCAACAGCGCCACCCTGCCGTGAGCGGTGAATGTGTGTGTGTGTTTAGGTTGCAGCCACAATCAATAATGGTGTTTCATGTGATACACATAAAATATATGTACTAACCATGTGGACTAAAGGCTTAAAGGCCTCGTCTTTTTGACAGGATATCGGATTGCCTCTTTCAAGGACGAGCCCGAGGTGGAGAAATATCGCCAACTGTCTCGATTTTTGTCAAATTGATCGACATGTCTGGTTGTCTCTGGTATCCGTTTCACATCATGTCGAACCTACAGCGTGACGGAGAATGCAGGACAATAACACCAACATTTGCCCTTCAGTGTTTTTGAGATATATGGTGTTTTTTACAAAAGGAAAGTGAATTTGTGAATGCGCTATTGAACAAGTGAAAAAGTGTGATGAGTGATCCGGATAAATAGTGTCGGATATAACAGACGAAAACTACATTTATGACGTTTTAATATTATTCAGTCTGTCCAGCTTACAGAACACTACCATGTACACCGACTACATATTACAATCTCACAACGTATCACCAATAGCATCGAAAATTGCCGCCAACATTTATATGCGACCCAGAAATTATAACAAATACTCATATCAACATACGGTAGGCCTATCGCTGTACAAAATGGCCAACCACCCACCATAGAGAAATTTGTCCCATCGCAAAGTAATAGAGTACCATTGTCATATTACAAAGAACCGTCGCAGTTCATCAATTGCCCGTTAATTTGGCTTTCCTCGAGCCCGCGCCCACAAATAAACGTTAATGGTCAGAGCGAAGTCTGTTATTTCCATTATATTACCAGCGAATCCAAGAAAACCGTCAAAATTTCCGAAAATTTCAGGAGCGAACGACAGCTGGGCCCCAGAAACTGAGCAATACGAGACGCACTGTCACGCGCGCTGTAAAAAATTGGCAAATCCGGAGATGTTTTCAGAAAGAAGTATCTCAACTTGACCTACAAGTGCTCCATTTTATTTTGTGATTGATTATGATTTACGTTTGAGCTGTAAAGTTACGATACTTTGAGTTGTTAATCTTATTATTCATATTCACGGGCATGTAAACAAACCATTACTGTGTAGGCCTATTTGTGGTCAGTCACATGGTTCAGCTCGCCTAATCAAAATGCGACGGGCAGGGCATGGTAATATAATATATAATACATTATATATATATATATATATATATATATATATATATATATATATATATATATATATATATATATATATATATATATATATATATAAACACACCTGTATTGTGCATTATACATACATACATACATACATACATACATACATACATACATACATACATACATACATACATACATACATACATACATACATGGTTTCTACAATGCACAAGACGCGTTTTTCGGCACTCTGTCTCAGACATGTAGCAATAGTCATGGAAATCGATGGACCAATTTTCAGATTTTAATGCGACGCGTTAACACCACTTAGGGACGGGATACATTTCAGTTTATATTCTAGTGGATATTGAAGAAGGATATTGAACCAAGTACAGGCAAACGTTCAAAATCCATCTCTTTTGTACACAACTTTTTTCTTCTTTCTTTTCTTTAATGCAAATACTCTTGAGAAATTGCCAGGTGATTTTTTTCTAAACAAAGCATGGAAATTTACGACTTGCCGGTAAGAAAATCTACGTTGGAGCAAACAAGTGTTTTTCTCGCAACTCACAGAATCGTTTTTATTGTACTTCTATAAATTCTATTCGTCGGTTGCACATTTTGCCGTATGGTATTGATGATTTTTATTCAGTCGGGAGCAGCACTTTGTGCGGGTGGCTGGTCTTCGGTCCCGCCAAAAACGAATAGGTTATTGTCCACTATTTTTAGAAAGGACATCACAGACGAATACGGCAGACAAGGTTTTTGATTAAATACGATGTCAGACGAGCTCTGCGAAGTGACCTTAGTCATACATCGAGTAATATTTTTCCGTTTTGCCGTCACAGTTTTCCTATTTGTTTTTCCAAACTTGACTGAGACTTTACAATGCACTTCTCACATACTTTCGTATATAATAGACCTAGCTACTACTATTACTATTACTATTACTACTACTGACTTTTCTTGCCTCATATCCTTCATTAATTCACTCGCTTTTGAAACAAATCGAAGCGTGTCAAACGCAGTGACCCTGTCAGTTGCTATCCTACAGCTACACAATAGAATGATGTCGCTGTGTTTAAAATAGACACGAGAAAGTGAGTCGCTCGATCTATTTTTGAAGACCCATACGGAGAACACGATGTATTGCTGGCTGTAGTGTATGATCGGTGAGCCAGTCGTGTCAATCAGACACCGTTGAAATTACTTTTCATGTTTTTAACAATTGGCCATTTTTATACTCGCCAATAAGTTTGGAAAGCAGGGTCAATGGCATCTATAGCGGTCTAAGTATCATGTCATACACGCATTTTCCATAGAGGATACATGCTGAAAGAAATACTAATTAGATTCAATATGTTACCGATACGTGTGGAGCGGTTTCCCTAGAAGAAGGCCGTTTCTGTAGTCATTGTCTACGATATGAAAATCCGTAAAACGATAGAAAGTAAAATAATCTCTCAAAGATATCTTTTGTCAAAATTACAAAGATTAAATATGTTTATTTTTACACACCTGTAAATTGCGCTAACAATTTTGTGACATCGAATGCCTACTGCTGTGCGAAATAAAAAAAATCCGACTGACTGAACGTTTTCCACTGCAGATTTACTGGCTGTGCAATAAAATGCTACATTTTTCAGTATCTTCGAAAATAAGATCGAAATCGGTAATAGAATCGAATTATTCTCCTCATTCTAGGGGCTTTCATGGAGTACAAAAATGGCATGTATCTCGTGAACACGACATTATGTCTCGACAAGCTGAGGTTCTCGAAAGAACGACATAAACACAATCGTTTTCCTGACATAAAAAATCCGTAGTAGCCCTCATACCCGAATCTGCACGCTTTAAATGAGATTTTTCTGTCCTTGACGTCGCGATCGAGGACTTTCGTCCAGAATAACGCACTCACCCAGGTTATATATATTACTAACATAAACTATATGACGGCAGAACAATTATTGACTGATAAAATTTTCAATTTTGTCTCAGAAAGGAACCGGGCTGGTTTTTTAACTTTGATGTGTAATTTATTTGATTATCGTTATAAAAGTAAGCATTTCCAATAAACTCGTTCATTTTACATGACAGTGAATATATGTATATTAACATACTCATCGTACCAGCATTCCCCAGCGTGTGATGTCCTCTAGCCTTTTCAATCGGAACGATAGTGCTGAGTTCATCAATACCCAGGGACGTCAGCGGATTTTATTTGAATTTGCGTTGTAAACCTTACTTTGTCGTTGCGAATATAAAATGTTGTGAGTTGTTGATCGAATCGGAACATGGCTTTATTCTTCCCCCAGTCTCGATGAAGACAGTGATCTTGACGGACAGGTAACTGCTACACCACAGTTGCAAAGGCGATCCTGCAATCATGAAAGGAAATTCCTCAATAAACATAAATATAAACACCTATGGCCGCCGAAACTGTTTGCAGGTGATCTATTAGTATTGTCTGTTGCTGAAATTTGTTATTTATTTATTTATTTTGATTTATTGATATGCGAAGTTCATAAAGAAAACAACTACTAACTGTGTGCTCGAAAAGAGGGTTCTTCCAGCGTGCCAGTTTCTTGATCCACCCTCTCAAACCATTCTATAAACTTAAATACAAAGCAAATGAAAATCTACAACAACCTCTGTGATGGCTATCATCCCTGACATCCGAGAACATTTTATTGATATCTCCCTTTCTCACATTAAAGGCACGAATTTTTTTGCGTTGCGTGCGCAACGTTCCCGTTGACATCAAGTTGGATTCATAAAACACTCTGTTTTGGTTTTGTCAACTGTGTACTGGAGGACTGAAAGAATCAGTCACGTATGGCTCTCCGATTCGGCGTTGGCGGAGACCCACACATGACTGAATCTTCCAGTCCACTCTGTATGGCATGCGGGGGGGGGGGGGGGGGGGGGGGAGCGGTTCCTTACTGATGTTGGTTGTAGACATTTATGTTACTTGGCAACCACCTACAGCGTTTCATGAAGTTTTCTATATTTAATGAAATATTTAACGTCGGGGCTTAAGGATACATGTATTTTTCATTTCAATCGACTGAGTGGTTGCAAGAATCATAGTCGATGTTTTCCCCCCCGTAATTGCAGTTATTAGCACTATATTTACGTCGATCAATACAAACATGTCAGAGACAGAGAGTAAGGCTAGGATATCGATGTATGGCCGTGGATCACGAGTACTCGGTGTACGCTCGCATTGAGCACACAGACACGCGGAAGCAAACATGCGCGCGGAAAGAAACTTCCAAAACGTTCAAATATGTGACAATTATATAAAAGGTATTTGGAACTGAAAAAAACATCAAGATGAATTTAGCAGACTTTGGTCATCGGCTCGTTCATAGCATATTATAAAACGATTGCGTCGCCTTGTTGCCAGGCGTTCTTGTTTATTTTTTGAGTTGACTGCCATGCGACTTGAATCTAATTGACAGCGAATTCAACATATGAGCGGCGTATTTCAGCAAAAAACAGGGCAGTATGGTTAGGATGGTTAGGTTATGGTTATAGCTTATATATATATATATATATATATATATATATATATATATATATATATATATATATATCGGGTTATTCACATTGTGTAGTCTAAGACACTTCGGTACTGTGCCTGCCCGACTTTCTTGATTACAAACAATGTATTTAATGCGCGATATCGAGGTGTGTCTCGTCAACATAAGTGCAACATTTAAATTTGTCAATGGACATTATGACGAACATGTTTTAACTTTCATCAATTGCCGCCGTACCTTGGATACGGTGTTTATATTGGTCGTAGGGTCCCCTATGACCTTTGAGCGCAGTTCCAACGACACCATCCTTTAACGTTGACAATAGGAACAAAAAACCTGCAAAAATGGATCATCCACGTGACTGTGACTTTTTATGACACTTTTATAATTTTTCAAAATTTATAAACACGTACGTTTCTCAAGTAGCTCTCCTTGTAGTATTTTGAAAAGCAAATTATCAGTACAATGGGCGATGACATTGACGTCAGTTGCCAGCCATTGACTATCATCGGATTTCACACACATATGCAGGCTGTGCTGAAGAATTGAACAAGGTGTATTTCTTTATGGCTTTAGATTCTGTATTTTACAAACAGAACATCCAAACGGACGATGAGATGAAGACAAAGTTAAAGTGAAACAGTCGATGGAACTGCGCCTGTGCGAGCTTCTTGTTTACAAACAATGTATTTCGTGCACGATATCTAGATGCACCTCACCATCATAGCTGCAACATGTAAATTATAAGATGTAGATTATGACAGACATGTTTAAACTTTCATTAATCACCATCGTACCTTGGATAGAGTGTTTACATTGTGGGTCCCATACGACCTTTGATCTCAGTTCCAACGACTGTATCCCTTTAAGGCTTCACGCGGGAACGGGATCCTGAACATCGGCAACGCCCAGACTTCTTCTGGAGTCGGGAAAGGCAACAATATTTGAATGGTTCCTAACCGCAGTGAAATGCCATAACGTTATATTTGACACCGAATGATGATTATATATTTGTAAATACAAACAAATACGTGATAAATCACATTTCTATATGTACCAGTTGATACATATTATATCCTGAGTGCAGGGTGAACTCTTTAAGATTGAGTCGCATACCTGTCTCCGAGCAGCATGGTTTATGTCAATATATAACACAAATTGGCATGATGAATCATGTTTTTAATTGCTTGCTTCAGATTAAAACTTCAATAAATTTTGCATATTTTAAGGTACCTGAATATGAATAGATAATTTTTTTGTTTCTAAGAACACCAGATAATTACCTTGCATTGTTGACTCGTCATAGTGGACAATATCAAAGACTGTTCGCGCCTTCGATAAAAATGGAATACATTTTTACTGTGGTTATTGTTGTTGTTTTGTACATGTTGCATTTTATCCTTTAATTTCGTCGATCAATTTGTTATTTCCTTCCAATGACTTCCTGATTCTATGTTGATATCGTGTCCACTGGAGTTTTCAGGTTTGCCGTCTTTCAGAGTGTGAAATTGTCGTGGAACTCAGGTCAATCTACAATGATACCAATGATTACAGACAGTATGTTCAGTCTACTTGCTAAGTTATCAGTTTGACGCGGACAGACAGACAGACAGGCAGACACAAACAACTCTACCATGTACGTCCTGGTGTTGTTAACGGGAGCTAACAGAAAGCAGCGTGGGAAGCGATTACACATATAGATCCTCCCTTCAGGTCACGTGGATGCGATCAAAGGAGGAATTGGAGCTAGATTTGAAGTTACTCTTTCTCTGCTCTTGCCCTCCAGAATTTACTAACTCAAAACTTGAAAAAAGAAAACCCTCCTTTGTTCGACTTCTTGCAAGACATAAGTTTGTTGGGGTTGGTCTATGCTAGATTGTTTTCGTTTCAATTCCGATCGACAGACTTTTGTTCTGCATGGATAGGGTGTATTACAAGGAGGCTGAACGCAGTAATATGCCTGGTTATAATGAAACTTCGTGAAGGTGTAAGTTCAGAAACTAAAATTGCCAACTTTAGGATTTCGCAGATCTCAATTATTTATTGCAGCTAATGATGGATGTACGACATGCGACTTTTTTGAAAGCAAAATTAAGGATTTCTACAAAAAATATAAAATAGCAGCTGGTATTATTCATGAGTGTCACAGTCAAGCGAATTCTTGCTAACATATTTGAATAATCTCCAAAATGTCTATTCATCTGGCTTTTTCTTTGAAGCACAGAGAAACATGGACAGAGTAGCAACGCTTGCATGCCTTTTGTTCCATGGTCGTCTCGGTAGACTATTGGCTTTTCATATTAAAATGAGCTCCAAAGGTGTTAAACTTTTTGGAGGCTTTGTTTGTGGTTGGTAATTACACGAGATTATGCGAAAAATACGACGAGATGGCATCGTACTGCCAGTCGCGTAGCAACCATAGTTACTTTGTGAGCTCTCAGGCCAGAAGCACTGCTTCACGCCAATCAAAACATAACACGCCAGCAATTTCATAAACATGTCCTTCCTTGACGCATGTGTAAAAGAGGGTATGACTGACCGTAAACCATTGAGTAAAACCAGACAGTATCGATAAAAGACTTTCAAATTTGGTTCAAACACACTCATTATATATTCATAAAAATATGAGAGGAATATTTAAAACGGTAAAACTCATTTTCCTGAAGCTCAAAACACTCCCGTTTTCGCCAGCACGTCAATTCTGCTCAGCACCACACGACAACAACAACACAAACTTTGCCGAACATACTTTCGCTTAACAATTGGCGAAAATCCGAAAATTACCGAAGGATTCATGGTCGGCACTCTTCGGAAAAGAGAGGCGAGAGCAACCTGAGGCGAGGCGAACATGGATGGGTTACGTAACCGCTTCACGCCTTAAACAATACCCATTGCCACTATATCTATGTTTCTCTATGTTTAACGGTAGTATGCGCCTCGAAAATGAAAGACTTAAACCTTTGCTCAAACTTGCCTTAAGGAATCCTTCAACCATTCTCCTTCAAACATCAAGAATAAAACTCAAGGGTCACTGTACAAAGTTTGGAACTAGAGAAACAAATTACCCAAGATTTACCCATATTTAAAAATTCAAAATGGCCGCCATCCCTGTGTTAACTCTATGAGAAAAAATAAATTTTTCGATTTTCAACAAACTAAGACGGTGGATTTTTTTCTTTCCGCAAGGGCTTTAAAATGAGCCCCCACTAGGGGTAGACCAGAAAAGAATTGGAAAAGTTTGAGAGTCCGAATATCTGCACCCGAGGCGCATTCTACCTTAAATATTCACGATAGCGATCGACTGGTAGATCTTTAATTTATTCAATCTTATCCTTTAATTCTAGCCAACATTTTGGAATTACATACATTACAACATCGAAGAGGAATGACATGACTGTTTACCTTAAACATGTTCATAACATATATATGCAACAGAGAAAGTTAACGTTTGGCACGATCACTATTAAATGATATAGTTATGCTCTACAAAATTCGTGCCAAGAAACAAACTTATTTATTCCTGGTTTTTGACATTGATTTGATTCAATAAAATGAGATAAGCGGAACAATTATCGGTATTTTTTCACTTATACACAATAATTTCTCTTCCTTTTTAGTACTTTATGGCTATAAAGGCAAAGCAACACCAAACGTTCGATCTAATGATTTTCTTGACTTGATACGATGGTGAAAGTCGTTCAGGCGATGGACACTGGCAAGGCTTTGTTGAACGCCTCAAGAAAGGAAAATAACGCGCAGGCTATCATGGAGCGAACTGGGCTTTGAAAGAAACAAATTTATTTTTTTATTTTTATTTTTTTTTGCCTTATCGTTTGCACTTTGACTTTGCGAGATCGAGAGGGGAGCGACTTTGCCCGATGCCCCGTCAGCTGAACAACGAGGAAAAGTTCCCGACGTTATTGGTGTGTACATGCAAACAACCTTAGCTCCTAAACATGTTTGATGGTGGGGGTTTTTTTTGCAAAACTCCACCCTCCAGTTTAGTCTGTCAGGGCAATAAATTGCTAGTGTGTCCAGAGGTAACGTTTTGGTCTTTTCTCGTCTTGTTTATATAAAACGCTAATTTGTCTCCCTGTTTCAGGTCGTGCTCAAACTACTTCGTATTGCACATTCAGTTTCAATCCATAATCGTCCGCTGCACCGACGGATAACTGTACGACAAACACCACAATACACTTTTCACGCATTCAGGCCATCGGTTTAAAAACGACGCACAAAATCTCTGCTTTTGCGTTCTCCTGTAAACTCCTTTTTGCCCCCTCCCCATTGTATCTCAGATTACCACCACAGAGGCAGCTTTTTGAGATTGTGTATAGAAACGCACTCCTGAGTCAAACTAGCAAAGCGCAACAGTCTTGCTAAATAATTGGCTCACAAAAATACAAGTAACATCCTCGACACAAAATTGCTTCATATTAGCCGGACAATGCGCTCATCCAAATAAAACACACATCGCCAGGTATTAGTTTTGACAGACAGGCTATAGGCGTGAACAAGAAGCCTGTTTGCACCGATCTCCTGAAGGACCTTTCCGTGAACGAGGATGCCGTCACAAGCAGAGAGTAGGGTAGACCGTCAAGGAATATGTTAAATAGGTAGGAGATATTGTGAATTAAGGACATAAACATTGTGTATATGCTTTTTGCGACGTAATTACATTTACCAAGGTTGTTGCCCTGCTTTTCCATTGAATCGTTTCATTAAGACATTTCGGCACGGTCCATGATTAAACGTCAAAGAAAGGCGTGTCTTTCTCCTCTAAATTAGATTGCCGCCCCCGGGGCACCATCGATCGAGAACAATTGTGGAGAAAACTAATTTCGTGTAAACCCTTGCGACCTTGAACCTGCATGTTTTCTTTTGGAGGGGAGTTCTGGTTTGGGGTTTATCCACCCAGACTCCCCTATTTGCACACTGACCTCCCTCTAGTCAAGGCGCCCCTAAACGAGACCGCCTTAATATGGTCATCCTTGAATTATGTAAGCCGTGTTTCTTTGTATACTTTTGTTTAAGCACTTGCATACACCATAGCTATAGAAAACGACAATTCGTTTATTGACGGTCCCCTCTGGTGCATTGTTCTGTTTTTGAGCGACTCAGTGTAGTTGACTTTCACTCCGCCACTGAATAGGAGCCTGACGTGTTCAACAGACCCGCTGTGCTTAAAAATACCACTTTCTGCTATTCATTTGCATGCCAGTTTCCATCGCAACCACACACAGTCGTCAGACGCGGAGCACTTCGTGCTGGTATATACCATTAATATCCCCCAGCGAATCATTAACATACATGTTATTTACAAGTGATAATTAACGGCTACTGTAGGCACGTCGGGCCTCACTCGACAACTTTCACCGTTCGGTATGGTAGGGTCACATCCGAGAGCCCACCGACCCGACAACTACCAATCAACTGCAGGAATAGGCCTACCCTGAAACACCTGAAGAATACTCCGCCGAGTGGTGACGCCGGCTACTGAACCCGTTCTCTCGACCCCTGTGTGCGATTCTACCAGCCGTGCATGTTACTACGGTGTATATTTGACGAACCATGCAGAAGTTGCGTCGTAATATTCGTCTTCTGGTGCTAGTCATCGCGCTAAATGTGTGCGTGGTTATGTACATATACCACGATGCAAAGGAGCGATACGGTTGCCAAACTGTGAGGTACGTATGTGCGCGTGTGAAAGACATTATTTCACCTCGCCAGCTCCCCTTCACTTCTTTGATAGCGACCAAAATTAAGCTCATATAATTATCGCAGCAATTATTCCACTTTTAAAAGGCGAGAGCGTTTTGTCTTATGGTATACTTTGTTGACGAACTGTCATTACTGCTACGAACCTGACGGCCCGTTCTTGAAGACATTGATGTAAAAAATAGACTCAGGGCTGTGTTCGGAGATTTCAATGCTAAGTGTACAGCTTACGATTTTTTTAATACATTCGTGACATATGGAAAACCTAATGCGTTTCTTGGTCTTAATCCGACACTTTCACCGGCTGTTGACGTGGAAAACATCGTCAACAATAGCAATACTCTAACACATTAATTTTAAGGGTGAATTGATATTGTACGCAAATAGGACGACGGAGCGATTGCATTCGGCGCAAAAAAGATTATACCGGCGCTAAACTTAACTATCGATTGCTTGTGTAGATAATAGAGAAGAGATAGTGAATATTCGTAATGCGTTGTTGTCGTAGTTGATTACTCTAAGTTTACATGTAACACCGAACAGCTGTAGCAACAGGTGCAGGGCAGAGGATGTTATTATGGTAGCCGTGTATTTGTATGTCCACTCACTTGTCTGTCTGTCTGTCTGTCTGTCTATCTATCTATCTACACTGTATCTAGCTAGCTAGCCAGCTGGCTGGCTGGCTGGCTGGCTGGCTGGCTTGCTACCTAGCCAGCTATATGGCATATAAAACATGTATTTACATGCATGCCATATGTTTATAAATAGACACAGACATACGCACACAAGTGCATATACATATATACGCAAGCTTTAATATCATGGAGATTATAGGCCACGAAAAAAAGAGTCGTTTCTGGTCAACGTCCGCATCAATCCGCGCCAACCCTTTAATTCTGTCCCTGTTGCTCAGAGATCGACGACGGACAAAATTAAGTTTAAAAGTCACCAGATTTTTTGCTTTATACAAATTACCCCTCCAAATAACCAGATTTCAATACGTGTCATGAAAATAAACTGTTGGTTATATGTTTTGATAGCAGATTAACAGACTGGAACTAAAAATAAAAATAAAGCGCGTCGTTGTGTGTGTATATATGTGTATATATATATATATATATATATATATATATATATATATACATGCATACATGCATGCATGCATGCATGCATGCATGCATACATACATACATACTTCCATACATACATACATACATACATACATACATGTACATACATACATACATACATACATACATACATACATACAAATTACATAATGTTTCCGATATTTGTAATTCCAAATGGCCTTCATATTTGTGTATTTCTATATGGGGAAATACAATTTTCGATTTTCACAAAAATAAGCCGATGAAAACGTTAATCACTCCACGAGATTCACAATCAGTTCCTGTGCATACTGATATTGTTTGACATGTTGAAAGATCCTGACAAATTATATGAAACCATCGCAACAATGAATTAATGGTCATGACCTTTTATTAATTTTTGCGATGGTTTCATGCATCGTGTCTAAAACCCTTGTCGAATATATGCATGGTCACCCATTCATTCAGTATCTTTCAACATATCAAACAATATAAGTAGTATCTCGCATAAAACAAATTCATGAAAATGGCCGACTTTGTCCCTTTAAAGTGTTTGAATACGGTACTTTTGCTGGGGTACTCCACCATTCTACACACAGTTGAAATGGAGAGCATCGCGCTGACGATGGGTAAACCGCAATGTTCAATGTGACACCTATAGGCCTATATCTGAGTTTTTCAGGCTCATTTAAGGAATCGTCTTTCGCGAAAGATGAATACTCAAGCACGCTTTGGTATTCCAGTTGTTAAAAAGTATGGAGTTTAGAAGCAATAGTCATTTACCTCAGAACAAAATGTCAAATTTTAAAATTTGATATATAACAGTGGACGTAGAGGTAGAAGAGATTTACATAATTTCCATTTCATTGAATTATTTAAAGTTTATATGTTTAAGCAATAAGCCCCACGGCAGGCAGGTATACACGAATATGCTGGTTTAGGGGCCCGTTTTAACACTGCTAATACAATATTTTACCATCAGTGGAATGGGCTCTTGTCTAATCAGAATGGCCTATGGTAGCATGGTATGGTATTATGTAAAAAATTATTTATTTATTTATTTATTTATTCATTTATTTACTCAGTATCTGACCTGTAGAATAGAGACATACTCATACGTTTAGCCAAACAGCTAAATAGAGGCAGTTAGTCCCAGAGAGATTGGAATGACCGCCTGTCACTGAGAAATATAACATTTTACATGAATGTTTAAATGAGCATATTGGAATGACCGTCTGTAAGGAAACACAACATTTTCCATGTTTAAACTGTATTGTACTTTCTTCAGTTTTGAAGCAAATATGACTTGGTACGTGGGAATTTCAATTTCCGTTTACAGTACTATTAATTAGTTTCTCTGGCCAGCACACAATCGACAAATTGGTTTTACCACACTATCGAACATGAACTCATTAACACGATTGGAACTAATTTGGGATAATTGGATGGTGAAGTAATGTCGGTTTCATCTGCAAATGTAAGCCCATCTGCTTTTCTTTTTAAATTATATACTTGTTTTTATTAGTAATTTGTAATATTTCAACATTCTACTATAGTGTATCTAACACTTTTGAGAAATTTCAAAAATATGAAGATCCAATTATCCAAAATTAGTTCCAATCGTTTTCATTGTGGATTTTAGATTGGATAACAGTGTTATATAGAATTGATGTAATAGTATAACTGGCAGGTTTCCTATGGCAACGGTACCGTCAATGCGAGTGACTTAAAAGTAAGGTGTTTCAAAACGATTCGTGTACTGCGATTAGGAACTCACTGAAATGTTTCAGTATAGGCCTAATGAAAACACAGTAAACAAGAAATGCACATCCAAAAAAGTGAAAAAAATGTTTCTGAAGTGTCATGACCTAATATAGATTTCACGTCATTGCAGTACGTTTTGTTTAACAATATCTCTGCAGATTTGCCAGGATCACAAACGACTCCGATGCTACTGCTGGCAATGTAGCATTGGTTTGCAACTAACTCGGTTATATCTGCAATATGCTGTCGCGCTACCGGGACCTCTCACAGACAACTGTGTGTTTATTAACTTCGGCTCACCTTCGACGTCGATTTGCACGTGCCTCCTAAGCTAGCATTTAAGAGTGAGATTTTGCCTGCCCGAACTTCCGTAATCATGCATGGGCAATTTTGATCGCCGTGTACGGAGCAAATATAAAGATGAATGTAGGTGAATTGAACTATTTTAAGAGAGTGTGAGCCAAATATTGTTTGTATTTCCTCATTTTGTTTGTGTTACATCACAACGTTGTTTCGACCCCTCTCTGACTTTCTTTTCTTTTCATTTCTGCCGTTCCCATTTTCAAACCACTACCACTACTCACCAGAAGCTGTTGAGTCAAGCTTGAGCACGGCTTTCATTCTAATACCCATAGAATTGTCTGAATAATTTCTGGTAAAAATAGAAAGAGCAGACGATTCCAGCATCAATGTAAAAGAGCCCACAGAAAGTCGGGGAGGGGGTAGAAATTGCATGGAGGGTCATTCTTTAGAACTAGAAGACTTTACTGCCTAAAGACTAAAATCCTACCCGGAGCAAATTTTACAGACTTATACGTTTTTATTATCCATTGGTATTACCTTTGCTACACTTAAAGGATAAAATATTCACAAAAAGACACCGATGATTTTCTTTAAGATAATCAAAATTCTAAACAAGGATGTAAAACACGCTTTTCACGAAATTATTATGGAAAAATAAAACGCCAAGCTGATCTCAATTTCTATTGCTGTTAAATTGTCGGCGAAGAACTGCTCTTGGAATCACATGGCTTCCTTCATCCAGCGACTGAAGATGCAAAGCGTCGTAATAAATCAGAATGAACTCATCGCAGTCAAACATCGCAAGGAAAAGCTTTTAGGTCCTTGGTTTTTTCGAAAGACGATTCGAATTGCTGGCAACAGACGGAAGGGCAAAGCTAAGTTTTTAGCGGAACACACATTTCAAAGTCTAAGATTAGAAACTGTAATTACTACATAATTGCAATCGACAGCCAGGTAGAGAAAGAAAGAAATGGAAATGTTCAATATCGTCACTGGCTGCGATGGCGACGACGATAGTGATGACGATTGTGGCTTAAATATGTTCCTCTGAAGCGGTGAAATTGTCAAACCATTGACTGGATCGAATCAGGTTTAATATCTGCAGGAATTGAAAAAGGGTTAAACGGAAGGTTCAGTTTGTCTAGCGGTACACTCATGTCCAAAAGTCGCCCAACCCACTCTTTCGTAATCACTGAACGCTACCTAAACTCGCTACCAGCAACACAACATCTGTCCGCTGCATCCTATAATGAATATGCATGTATGGTGTGTTGTCCTCATACGGCGACTGCATTCTTATGATTTCAACTTCACGGCCGTCAAGTTTCTTCGTTATTCGTCCGTCCAGTGCGACGGCAGTTATGTATTTCATCTTCAGGAGATGACCTTTGAGTGTAATTTAATATTACGTACGCGATACCACCCTCGTACTCATCATGGCGCGTGTTACAAAAATGGCATTCTGAATATCATTTATTTTGTTTCCAAAAATATGTATTTAAAGTATGCAAATTTTTAGACAAGACGTACATCACACCAATAATAAATGGATCTGTCAAATGTAAAGTAATATTAACCTCTAAAATGAACATAAACTGTCGTTCATACTTTGCTCGGGAAATCTTTGCAACAATCCAGCGTGATGACAAATATTTGAATCCCCGTACACAGAAATAATTTAAGTTGTCCATTTTATGAAAACGAGGTTGTGAAACAATGCTTCCCTTAACACACCAAGCATACGTGTGCACAAGTTGCGCATAGCAATGATACATGTTTGAAAGCCCTCGAGAATTATTTTCTGAAATCTCACCCCAGACTTGCTTTTGTCATGAAAAATAATATTTGTGAGCATTTCTGCTTCATCCATAGAGCAAAATACTATACTATAAAGGGTATTTTGCTAACTGAAATGACCGCGTTGTGAGGAACGCATATGTATGTATGTATGTATGTATGTATGTATGTATGTATGTATGTATGTATGTATGTATGTATGTATGTATGTATCTATCTATCTATCTATCTATCTCTCTATTTGTCTGTTTGTACATTTATACACACACTATACATGCACATGTATGCATATGTATGTATGTATATTGTATATATATATATATATATATATATATATATATATATATATATATATATATATATATATATATATATATATATTACTTAACACGCATTAGGACTTCAATTTTTAGCATGCAGTACGTCTATTTATAGCACCATAACCGCGTATGTTTGTATATGTTTGATTTGAAATCTACAAAATAAGAGAAGGTGAAAAACGTATTCAAGAAACAAACGAATGGGACCTAAGCTGGACAAGAAACTGTATAGTCTTTGGAAATAGCAAATGACAGTATGAAGACATCACAGGTTGCAAGAGCAGAAACGCTGGCCATTTTCTGTTCTGTAAACGCCAACCTTTTCGATCAGTTCTCATCAAACTGCGCATCAGGAAAAGTTGCTAACCCAACATGGCGGAGTAAGGTCGCCTGCATATATTATCCTCCATATGTTACTGGAATATGTGCCTAGCAATTTTAAAAGTATACTTTTTTTTGCGTGTACAATATCGTATTTCTGTTCTTTCTCGGGAGATTTCCTAGCGCTGGTAGCCACTTGAAAATATTGATGGTGTGACATCCCCGGAGGCCCTTCGAATCATTTAAAAGTTGATCTACATGCATCGCAAAACAAGTTTTATTAACAGCGAAAAATAAATTGAAAATTCACACTGTTCTTTTGTCCCTCGAAACTCGGTTAAATGGTTCGAGTAATTATTCCTGAATTAAAAGAATAATTCGGAGGCTTTGTGGATGACTGATAGGTTTTAGCCTCGCGATTGAATGCATGGCACCAGCGCCCACTTTTTTACTCAACCCATGCACAGTGGTGGATGGACTGTGGCCCATGCAAGCACTTAGCCGTATTCGATTTTCAGATTACCATTATATGTATCATATGGTCTTATAATAGACATGTGTACGTGTATGATGATGATGATGATGATGATGGTGATGATGAAGCTCTACTGCCTTAATTGTTTACTTTTCAGTGCAGATGAGAAAATAAAATTCAAAAACAAAATAACAAAGATCGCAATGTCAACAAAACTTAAAGCGAAACTTTCAGCGGTAGACTTATGACTTGTATAACGAGAACAATTTTAAAGGCCTCTTCAAAAATTAGTAAGAAATCACTGTAAGCTTGCGATGTTACAGTAAAGTTTAACGGATACCATCTCTTTGTTTCACCGCCGACGGTCAAATTTCTATTTTTGATGAAATCGTTTATTTCCATTTTTAATGAGATCGTTTATGACGTTTCTATTCAAATAATGCAATTTGCCGAGGTCGGACTATCTTTAGATGGTGACTTTAGATATTTAAATTATGTTTTGCTACCCTAATTGCATGATATGGTACACGTGCTCACTGTCCCGTAGAAGGTTACAGGAGAGACTCGCATATTATAGTAACAACATATCCCATATATATATATATATATATATATATATATATATATATATATATATATATATATAATTTTATATATACATATTGTTTTACATATTGTTTTACCGATACAAGTATATGTAATATATATATATATATATATATATATATATATATATATATATATATATATATATATATATATACATATATAGGGTGACGCTGGCGTAGAACTTGGACAAAAACTCTTTTACCTGTTGACTGACACTGTTGAATGTAAAATATTGGCAATTGGATCAATACATAACCAATATTTAGCTATCAACGTCCTTTCCATCTGTTACAATAAAGGTATTAATAATATTGAGATCGAGGAGTATCAGCCAACGTGGACGATAAAAGAGTGTTGCGATGACGTCACATGAATTTAAATACAGCGAGTTACATACGAAGGGCAGAGAAGTCATTGCAATATCGAGGTTGCACTCAACTGCGAAAAACATTTCTTGGGTGATATCACTGTACTTGTATGTATGAGTACAGCTTTCAAAACGACCAAGGATACGCATCGTCGATTATCTCTGGAGACTTGTTTTAGGACTGAACAATGACCATGGAACTAATTTCCACGGTAAAACGCTGTTATCTTTAAAATATTGAATCCGCAGGGCGAAGGTCAAGGTTACGGCTTGTGTTTATTGTATTAAGCGCTCAATATGGAACGAATTTTCAATGCGTTGTTTTGTTTTGTAACCATATGTATTTGAATTTAAAATAATAACTATTTGTTAGATTGACATCAGCTTGCAAAACCAGACTGTGCAAACAAAGAACTGTGTATATTTTCCAAATTTCTTTGTTTCGTCTTCGCACAAGAAAACGAATTTCAAATTCAATAAATAAAGTGAATTCAATGAGGCCCCTGCTTGAAAATTTTTCGTCGAGCATCGATATGGAAATTGATGTACAAATCAATTATACTCGATGATTTATAAAATTTACACAAATGTACATGTAGATAATAATGTAACAATGCTTTCAAAAAGGCCTCGCGTATATGTACACTCTGACCGGTTTGTTTTCGAAATTGAATGAGTTTCAGATACTCGACAGTTTGTATGTGTTGCCCGTAGTATTGTCGTCTGCCTTTGACGGAACGATGGCGGCGCGATCTAACCGTCGAAATGAGCTCAGTGGTAGCCCTAGATCATAGAAAATACATTATCTTTCTGCATATTATGGCACGAACGAAAATTAGTAATACCTTTGCGCGTCAGAGCGTTCGTCTTGAAAAAGCTCTGTTACTCAATATGCCAGGTCAGTCTGCTCAATGACACGTGAAGTAACAATTGGTATACATGCGAAAACACCAATGCCATTAACAGTTAGCATAGGAGTCAAACCAATTTCTTCAGTATACTTTTAATAAATCAAATTAATATTATCAGGAAAGGTACCAAAACTGCTACTCAGATATCATTATTTAATAAAAATACTTTTGTTGTGTTTTTCCAAGCATGTGAACTTAGAACAATGTCGTTCAACTACCAGTAATTATAGGCCACTGCATGGCTCGTACTCTACCCTGCAGGTTCGTATTTTCGTAGCTAATCGTCGATTTTCACTTGTTTGTGACCGCGTAAAACTGAGGGTGCATATCGTTCAAACACAGTATGGCCTAAAACAGCTTCCCTCTATTTAACCCCTTCATCACCATGACAAACAATTTATCATGTAACGTAACCCAGTCACTGTTTGTGGTTTTCTATTTTCCATGACGACAGATTTGTCCACAGAAATTTTAAATGTCCAAAATTTAACATTTTGCCAATGAAAAAGTTATAAGCTTATTAATTTAGGCATTCGAAACAATGTCACGTGCAGCATTTTAAAGTTAACACACAAACCAGGTTGTTTCAGCTAGCATATATTCGATATTGATAGTGCACGGTACGGCAAGACAGTGGGCAAGTCTTGATAAATATCAAGACGGAAGACTTACTCCGCTAATGGTGCAAAGTAGATCGCTTAAAGTGGACCCCTCAATTAGCATAGAATGTTACTGCTGTGACAAATATCGGCGTGGGGTGGGGGTGGAGGGTTTTAAATGGGCGGTAGAACTAAATTACTCATTAAATGATTAAATACATGGCGATAATTAAAACAGCAATGTGAACATTTCAGAACTGCCATATTAGGGCATTTAGCTTGCGATTCGCTTCACTGCGTCACTTCCCTTGCCATAGTAGAGTATACATGCTTCTACCTCTCCTATTAACAATGCTCTATACTGGGCGTTGAATTTCCACTCGACATCGGTCGCTCAAACTTTGATTCTGGTTTCTTCTTCTTCTTCCTCTTTTTGGATGCTAAAACTGTGGAGAAAACAACCTTATAAGTAAAAACAATTATTTTAAGTTCTATATGAATATGAGGATCGTCAGTTTTTGTTGGAGAATAAACTTGTCCGTGAACCTGCAATTTTTTTTTTTTTTAAACTCAGTTTGACAACAGCAAACGCTATTCCTATTAGATGTGCTTGTGGTCGTGCGGGTTTGTCAGAACAGTTTACGGTAGGTCAACGTAGTAGTGACATGAAGCATTTCATATTTTCACAAGAATCAAAACAAAAAAGAAAGGGAAGAAAAAACTCCAAAATAGTTCAGATTTCTGCTCTGCGACAATTGAGCTAGCCTTACCACTTAATTCACGGCAACGTAATATCAGATATGTAGTGTAATTGACGTCAAGCGATATAGGTCTACATGAAACTTTGAAGAGTGTAAAACAGAAGTGAAAACGAGTGAAGCGATGAAAGGAAATTGAATTTGCCTTCAAGGGAAGAGATAGTGGTAATTTTAGGTGTTTTCTGAACAGGGAAGTTCTTTCAAAGAAAAAAGGTGGAATTGACAAGATGCGACACAGCGCTCGTGGCTCTTAAACACAAAAGAAAATGTTTGTACAATGTGAACGTAAATTGTAGAAGTGAGTGAATTGAAGGAGCAACCAGACGACGACCAAGCAAAGCGGTATTTCATTATCAGGTAGGGATGTTACATGAGCTAAAGAGTGAGGTGTCGGTCAACTTCTCTATCCTTAGGTGTAACTCGAGATCGAAACTCAGTGGACGAAACAATGAGACAATCATTGTCAATTTATCCGCCTCTGGTACGTTTTAAGCTGTTCATGTAAGGACTATGGTATCACACGGAAGGCAATATCCAGCTTTTGGCTGAAGGTGTTCAGTGTGGGTTTTTGCGTTAAGAACTCTTTTTCTACTCAAGAATTAGAAACAACTTTTCTCGAGTCTACTTCATAGCTACCCGCCACATTTGGACACTGCCAACGCTACTAATAGTGTTTTTACACATTGATAAAAAACCTCGACACAGACTTGATCTGTGACTTGTCCATTGTATAGGGAGTGGCATAATCCTCTGGTTATTTTTACCTCAGGGTCCGGGGGAATCATGATGATAGTCCGCCGAACAAAATCAGTTGCCAATCTCTGAAAGTTTTCATTTCGGGTAAAAGTTTGAGGATCGACGACTGCTGTACACAGGTCACAAAAAGGTAGCAGTTTCATGTGATTTGACGTGTACAGGTTATCACGTTTGTACATTAGCAGTGTACCATGGTCTACAGAATACACACAACTCAAACAGTATGGAAGATTTACAAGCTAAAGAACAAAGTGATAAATCGTAGCTGGGATTCATTTAAAACTCGATTGGGGGAGGCGGCACTAGTATAGGTGAATTAGAGCACGATTCAGATCTCAACACATCAGACGATTTACTATTTTACACTACTTTCCGTTTTTTATATCCAGGTCTGAAGATCCTGGCGACGAAACTGAGAAAGCAGTCGATGTGGTGACCAAAGAGAGATCTGTGACTGTAGCGAAAACGGTAGCGACTATACACCATGACGTGTCACTCGAAGAAGACAAACGAAAGAGCCGTGAGGAAGAACTGCAGAAAGAACGGCTCTATGCCATCTTTAACAAGTTTCCCTGGTTAAACAGAAAACTTTTCTCTCCAAATTATTTCATGAGCGGTGGAAACAGCACCAAAGTAGCTGTAAAGCCCCGTATCAAAGACCCGACCTATATATTCGTCCACAATCAAAAATCTGGAGGTACAACTCTAAAAAATTGTATCGACAAAGTGACCAGTAAGAAGAAAATGGCCAAGTATGTTGGTGTTTGGGACGAACATGTCGTGTCACAGGTCATCCGAGAGGTCAACCTCAAGCATGCCAGAAGCAAGTTTTACGCGAGCGAGAATACATTCGGACTGTGTGACGAGTTTAACCGTCGGAACTGTTCTTACTTTACTTTGATCCGGGATCCTTATGAGCGCCTCATCTCTTGTCACGAATTTTGCAAACGCGCTCTCGGTGATCCGCTCTGCGCCGCCAGCGACGCGCGCAAGTTGACGTTGAAAGAGTGGGCTCTACACCAGGGAAGCTACTTTTTCCGCCAGCTGCAATTTAAACCGACATATGTGTGCTCAGATAAAATCATGCGCGAAAACATAGCTCCTAAAATTAAAAAAGCGAAGTACCTCGGCCGCAACGCCGTTCATCCACCTTGCTGGTATCGACATAAGCTGTTTCTAGATGACGCCCTCAACGACATGGAAAAGGAAGTTCTGTTGAATTATTTTTTAGACAATCTGAAGAACTGGTTTACAGTGATAGGCATTACGGAAGAGTACAGAACGACTCTAGGTTTATTGCAGCAGGCCTATAATTTGCCATTTCGAGATCTGTGTATGAATCTTATATCGATGAAGGGTCTGTATAAAGTTGATGGCAAACCTGCTACACCGCAATCAAAACAAGAACTAATCCAAAAACTGAAAGCAGAGTTACAAGCAGACCCTGAAATAAACAGGACTTTGTACTACGATGTGAAAATATACGAAAAAGCCAGAGAAATATTTGAGGAAGAAAAGAAACAGTACTTTTCAATGCTTGGACTGGGAAGTCAATAAAAGATAGACCTAAATAAAATTACTTGACTGGGACATTGTGTTTCGGAGGGGTTCAACGTTTAACCGAGCACTACATGTAAATCTTTCAATATCCCCTTATTCTTTAAGACTGTCAATACCTCTTGTCAGCTAGTGGGTTGGATAATTTTGCAAATCAACAAGTCCAGCAAAGCTTACGATCTTTAACCTTGCTGAGAGAATTACGAGAGCAATGAGAGTGAATTCCCCACACTACTTTGTTACTTGTTCATCTCAATTCGTCACCCCCCC
>LD342775.1:337791-350550 GCA_001465055.1 Ptychodera flava | reverse complement strand
CTTCTGCCGATACAGACAAGCAGAACATCACAGAGCAGTTCATCTGTTTTACTGGAATCTTTCACTGATTCTATGTTGACCTTGACTTTGCCATCAGCTGTCTTTGAAGCACTTGTCACCTTGGTGTCCAGTTTGAACTTAAGGCCTTGCTTTTTCAGGATTCGTTGGAAGTTTTTGCTGAAATTTAATTTCGGTGCAGAAAATGTCATACAAAAGAGTAGGTCGAAGGCTATTATGAAGGGCGTATGCAATTTATATATCATTTTTACCATTTCATGACAAGCATTTGGTTTGTCCCTTTTTGTGGTGGGTCAAACTATTTACAAGAAAATGGGGAGACAGGAAAAAAATTTTATTCCACACAGCACATTGAATGAGCTCAGTAGAACTGTTCTTTGAGCAATTTATGTTATTATGAATTAAGAAAATGAGTAAATTATATAAAAACTCATACAATGGTAATATTATCGTTTTGGCATACAAGGTAAAAGAAAGGGTACAATATCTAGTAAATCTTGGCAACATTCAAGTTTTTTATAACCCCAAGACCCCCCTCCACACACACACACACACACATACACACATTATTCAACCTAGAAATTGTAACATTAAGTTAACTTCAAGGAAAAGGAAGTCATACAGTTAACATTTTTCTTTTACGTTCCATTTTAGCTGAGCAGACATCTTGAGTTTAATAAACAATTAACAATTTATCAATGTTGATTCTTGTAGTGATATGCATCATTTATCCAGATCTCCTGACTGAAAATTGAAAATGTTATATGCTACCATGGTATGCTTTGGAAGAAGACACAAAAATCTTACTTCAAGACAGTAAAGGCATGATATTGTTGTTCATGTGCCAACATCATTGCTATTCTCTCCACATCCTTTATAAATCACAATAACTACACATTGCAGAATGAACAATTTATCAGTTTGAAAATTGTTTTGTCACTGCTTACCTGATTTCCATATCAATCCCTACGCCACCAATATGACCTAGAAACTCAACGGCTGTCACTTCAGACCCAAGACGACTCCATACTGAACCCTAGATACAGGATTCATAGAGAGAAACATGTTGTATGACACATTTGCCATGTTATGGCAGAACATTCACTGGCAAACCTATCCTTGTATACCTATTACTATAACACATGAAAAAATTACGGAAATGTTTTGAATCAATATTAGGTACTAGGATGTTTTTTATGCAACAGGTTTTGTTAATAACAGAAAATGGTTTTCCATGTTCAAGTAAAAAATCATACATTGTCTTACATACAATTTGCTGACAAAGTTGACTGATATTTAGCTAATTTTATGTCCTTGTGACTTCTACCACAACATCTGTGTAATCAAATATTCAATTAGGAAGAAATTTGAATAAAATCTGATACACCTACCTATACTGTAATAACTATGGAATATATATTTTTTGGCATGAACCATTTTTTGGGGAGTACATCTTCATTAAAAACATGCTTGTGAATCATGACTCATTCATTTAAAAGTGTAGCAGCTATCTCTGTGTTTAATACCAGGATCTCACTTACCAGTTCAACTCCTATGACACCAGCTCCAATGATGATCATCTTCTCTGGTACACTCTCCAATGACAGAGCACCAGTGGATGATATAATTTGTTTTTCATCAATCTAATCATTTGGCAGACAGAGAAAATCATGAGATACTGCTCCAATACTCTAATGAGAGCACACAAGTCACTCTGGATCCATAACTGAAGTATTTGCAATTTACAAAGAAGTGTGTACATTGTATTTGAGATGGCCACTACCATGATCTTGTGGAATGTACTGTATATTGTCAAGTGTATGACATTTCATTTCAGTAATTGTATAGCATTGCATTGTCTCACTGAATTGGTTTCTTCACATCCATAGTTGATGCAAAACCACATGACTACTCAGTCTTTCCATCCACCTATGTGAAAATCTCTTCTGATAAAAGATATATACACCACAGACATTCACTTAGGCTTGAATATCTACAATGTTACTGATTATATTACCATGCACTGCCTGTCGCATTTTGATTGGTCGAGCTGAGAAACGTGACTGACCACAAATACACAGTAATGGTCTGTTTATGTGCCCGTAAATATGAATAATAAGATTAACAACTCAAAGTATCATAACTTTACAGCTCAAACGTAAATCATAATCAATCACAAAATAAAATGGAGCACTTGTAGGTCAAGTTGAGATATTTTTTTCTGAAAACATCTCCGGATTTGCCAATATTTTACAGCGCGCGTGACAGTGCGTCGCGTAATGCTCAGTTTCTGGGGCCCACTTGTCGTTCGCTCCTGAAATTTTCGGATACTTTTATGGTTTTCTTGGGTTCGCTGATAATATAATGGAAATAACAGACTCCGCGCTGACCATTAATGTTTATTTGTGGGCGCGGGCTCGAGCAAAGCCAAAATTAACGGGTTCGGCAAGCCTCGCCCGTTAATTTTTGGCTTTCCTCTCGCCCTTGCCCACAAATAAACGTTAATGGTCAGCGCGTCGTCTGTTATTTCTATATTAGATATCATTGGTACGCTATGTGATATTTCTTGATGTGAGTGTCATTTCGTTTACAGTGAGTAATAACCTGTTGCTGATTATAGTCTTTATGGTACAGCTACGAAATGAAAGTCTGATTTGATACAGTGCTACAAAGATTTGAAACTAACAGCAAGTTTCAATTGAGTAAAAGCAAAAGTTTTCACACATACAGGAAACTTAAAGAATTCATGAAAGCTCAACCGCACTGACAAAACAGTACCTGAAACTAAAGTACCTATCTATATACAAACAGACAAAATGTTGGATTGTAATATTGAACATTACCTCAATGCCTGGAAATGGGGTCACTTCAGATCCAGTTGCTATAAGAATATTTCTAGTTTTGACGACGTGTTTGACACCTTGGCCTGACGGATCAAATACTGCTACCTCATTGGGGCCGGTAATCTGACCAAACCCTTGGAGATGTGTGACCTGAAAAATGCACATACTGGATTAAAATCACAAGGTTCCATATAAAGAATTTCACATTTTTAGGAAAAGGGGTAACAACAATAGCAAGTGTACAACATTTGAAACAAAGACTGTTGAAACAAAGACTGCTATCTCATCATAAATGAAATAATTAGTGGATTAAGAAAATGACTTCAAAAGGATAACTTCATCCAATCTGTCCACTGATCGGGTACATAGTAGCCCAGACTCTTTCTCCATATTAGAAGAGCATGATAATTGTCACCCAAAAAAGTGTCAGGCAAAGTGGGAAAAATTCTCTCCTTTTCACTGAGAGCTGAGTTTATCCTGACATAAAGAAATAGAGAGAAAAACGACTACAAATAATCATTTTTCATCTAAGATTTGTCTGAAATCTCGGAGCCCTCATCTTTCCTGATGAATGGAGAGGACAAAGAAAACAATTTTGTACTTACTTTGTTTTGTTTGAAAAGATGTGCAATTCCACCGGTTAATGCCTTGACTGCTGATGACTTCTGATCCATCATCTTTGGAAGATTTAATTTTAATTCTCCAACTGTAACCAAGAAATCAACCATTGAATGGCAATAATATAAGCAAATGTTGTAAGGTGAAAAGATTGCTTCCAAGAATTTTTCATTCATTAATGTTCAATTTAGCTGCAATCTTTGCAAAGTCGCTGTTACTTGTATGTGTTGAATTCATTTCATCTTATTTAAACATTTTGAGGTTACATCTTTCATTAGATGCTGTGGACATTTCTGTACCTGAGTATTACAACTTTGATACATAGATTTTCAGTGTCATTATATGATATTGTGTTGACTCCTGCACTCTACAATACAATTGTGATAAGGTGGAACTTAATTAATAATTAGTGAAGGTTTACTGCAAATGGAATCAATTTTACAGCATACAATTGGAAAAAAAACACAACATTTTGTCGATTTTGTTAGTACCTTTGTTCTGTACATTTACAATACATTGTTATTCATACTGTGTATTATCAAATGCACTATTCAGTCTGTGTATTGTCATGAGGCTACAGAGATACAAGAAATAATAATAATAATAACATTCAGGAGGTTTTTTAACAAGTACTTACATTCTATTCCTCGCTTTTGATAGTCACCAGAGTGTGCTAAATGGTAAATATGTGAATTATTTAATAATGCTTTGGAAGGGATACATCCAATGTTGAGACATGTGCCTCCAAGTGTTGCATTTTTCTCTACACACACAGTCTGCGAATAAAGAAACAGAATATTTACAAATCAGTAATATGACACCAATCAGTATTATCAGTACCTGCATGTGTGCAGTATCTTACACGTATTATGGTGTGCATCATTAACTTATCAGTCTGGTTACCTGTATAAAGGTACATCGTCATTGTTATCAAAATATTTTGATGTTATATACAGTCATACAAGAATGTAATTGGACCAAAACAAACAAGTCCCTGTTTTGGGAAAAAGAGAAATAACAGGCTGAACATACGGAAAGTTTTCAACAAAAATATTCCTGGTCACAGAGTAAAACTTGCAATGATGAAAGCCTGCACTTTGATAGTGTTATATAGACACATATATACATATATACCTATTGCAGACTGGGCAATTATTTTGACAAAATACGCTTTTGTATGGTAATATTTTCCATGTTACCTACATTTCCCACAGATCAACGAAATCAGAGGTGTATCTTTCAATCAGAGTCAGGATTTTTCCAAACAACTCAGAGAGTAGCATCACTCCTGAAATCGCAATTTCACTGATTTACTTCAAATGGGAATGTGCAAATAAACTTTTTCTAAAGGGGAGAACATGTGAGATACATCCAAACTATTTTCTTACTTTCATTCCAAGCTGGGCAGCCTTGATTGCAGCTACATATCCTCCAGGTCCAGAGCCTATCACACACAGGTCTACCTCATCTTTGACTTCTGAGAATAGTCTGTTGTTGACAATTGTCACTAAAGGTAGCTGGCGTCTGAATAGATTTTTGTGGCTTGCCTGAGAGAATTCAACAGAAACAACATGATAACCTAAGCAGTGTTGGATGTTTTTGCCTTCATTCATACTATGGGCATTCCTGCTGAAGCTCATCTAATGCTGAACAGCGCAGTTATCAGTCTTTGCTTTCAATTCATGGATTGCTAAAACAAAAAGTGATAGCTTTGGATAAACACCAGCAGAGAAACATTCTAACACTTGTAATGTTATTGCTATTCACGGCTATATCAGTGAAAACACATCGGTTAAAATAAAATGAAATTTTAAAATAAAAAATTATAAATATAACTGAAGAGTTTTGAAAAGTAAACTTCACAAGCATACTGTGATGACTTTACTTCAACAGTTATCTTACACCATAAGTTCACCATTTTACAGTTTTATTTGTATAATAACAATGACTCTTTTCTTTTTGTACCTTTCATGCATATGGGACCACACATTTAATCACTAGCCTTTCACTCTCATAGTTCTTGAAACAGGCAATTGACAGTCATATGCCTTTGTTAAACCTGTAAAGGAGGTGTGACATTCGGTATGATGATGTATGACTATGAGGGTTCAAAACACTTTGACCGTATAAACGGTTATAACCAATGGGTAATACAGAATATGTCACGTTAAACTGGCGTTGCTACTAAAATTGGCAGGAAGTAGTGGCAAAGACATGTGTTTGGGAAGGTGTCTAGTTAAGATCCCACCATTCATCTACGAAACAGGAAGGTCTGAAGGCCTAGATCACAGATATAGGAAACGTGGAAGGCCACTATCATTCAAGTAATTTGAGGAAGACGTGGTGTTCTCTCTCTCGAAAGTCTATCCATGGAGCTCTAATTTTTAAGGTTCATGCTGCTTCAAAACATGAGAAGCCATTTAAAAATTTCACTTATCATAGTGCACGATGGGTTCGTGTGTCAACAGTCCAATGCACAAAACATTATTGCGCATAATATCTGTACGTCACGTGTTTTTATAACGTATTGTTGTTAATGTTGTGTAACATAAGTCCTAATAAGTGACTTAACAAATAAAGAACAACAACCTAAAGCCCATGGACCGGATTCACATAAATATACAAATATTATGAATATGTGAAGTTTAAAGCTCAGCATGCAGTATTTTTGGAGTAAATGTCAATCACAGGGTTGCGTAGTCGACCCCGGCAGGTCACTCACTGTGACCCACACATCATGGACGTCTCACAAGACAGTCTATTCGAACTACTTTTTGCCATGCTTTTCATTCAATACACCGAAAAATAATACTACCTATATCGGCACTTGACATATTGGGAGGACCAATGCTGTAGCTTATTTGATGGGCCCATATTATTTAAGTATAGTACAAACCCTGCAAATTAGTTTGTGCAACGAACGACATGATCGCATGGCCCTTGCCTGTTCATGGTCATACGGCAATTATGCATGAATCTGTGCGCAAATTTTTACAACGATGACAATTTCAGGAATTTATGACGCCTTTTCATTTTTGTGCTTAAAGGTAAGAACAAGATACTTACACGTGCTAAATGGGACGAAACTCGGCACCAACTGACGAGCGACATCTTTACCTTCTATCCAAGATGGCAGCTACAGCTATACGCATGCGCATTATGTGAAATCAGAAAACTTTCTTGTGGTCGATGGGGGCGGTATACCCGAAATTATTTCAGAAATGTTTAAGTTTGTAACAAACTTAAACAAAGTTTCATAACCTGTTTCAGTTTAACACAGGATGCCCTCTACCGGTCGAACTTTCTTCAAGCAAATTACTAATACCAAGACATATGCAGACGGAATCAAATGTAAAATTAATGTAAACTTTAATTTAACTCAGACCGTAAAGTATGTTTATGTTCCTCTTTCTACTGACGGTGAAATACGGAGAATGTGACGGTGCAGGACAATATAGCCATCAAGACTTTCAGCACAGCTCATTGAACATGGGAACATTTGTAAATTAGCCGTAGACTAACCTTGCTCAGGAAGATAACAATTGCTTGCGTGCATGCGTAATGTTATAAATTGTGATTTTTAATTTTTTTCATCATAGCTTACATTCGTCAACTTCAATAAGGAGGTAAATGTTAATGCACTATGATTGGCCATTTACATGTAAATGAAATTTTGTATAGTATACCTTTCTCGTCGTACCAATTTCCAATTTACATTGACCATTATTATAAAAATCCTTTCTAGCACTTATAGAGCTCTCATCGGAAGCTCAGTGTTTTGCCTAAATGCCGGGGAATTCAAGTGTAAAATCCCTGCTCCAACCGTAGTACGACACAGTTCTTCCTATGGACGTTGTATAGAATGCGACACAACCCACAATGTGAAGCCGACTTTGTAACAATTATTAAAGTGACAATTCATCATTTTAGTGTTATTTTGACAGGTAACTTTCACATATTGAACCTTCAATTACTCTTTGATTGCCTGATTCGAGCGGATTTCATTCATAGCCTGCCCCGCTATCAGAAAACTTGTTTCAGAAAAGACCGAGGATCGCGAAAACACAACAATTAGGCCTACACACGAAGGTAGGAACGCAAAAAATGTAGGTATTAAAATCGAAAATGTGACACACAAAATTAAAATGGACAGCAGCAAGCAACGTTGTTGAAAGAACACAGCGGGCCCAGTCTCTGATGTTTTCTCGTTGTTTGTTTGTTTGTTTGTTTGTTTACGGATACACAACATATATGTACAATGAAAGCCAGAACAGCACGCACAATCTGCGCTAACTATCCCTCTGCTCGAATGGCCTAAATACATTCTAGTATTATACCTGTAACTTTATACTTTATTAGTGTTGTTTGTCACAATACATGATAAAGACACTTCAAAATCCATAGGCCCTACATAAATTCAATAGTCCTATTAATCTCTTTGTCACCATCCCCTTTTTAATGCTTATTGTATAATTTTATCGATCAAAGTGATAGGTGGGATCACTTATCATATTCAAAGTCCCTCCACCACACATAGACTGTGTTCTCTCTAGCGAAAGGCCCAAAGGAGTTCCGCCACTGATAACATTCTCCACGTTTATAATTTGAAAATATATTATGTGACCCAACCCCCACCAGAGACGGTCGCCCGGTACCCCCCCCCCCGATAATTTTCTGTCGGTCCCTATTACATGTATTACTTGTGAAAATCTGTGTTCACTTAAAAAAAAGCGGCTCCAATGCATTAAAAGCTGTGTATCATGATATTTTTACATGTGTTCTGTTATCTTAGTTAGGTCGCGTTACGTCCGCGAAATAAAGTCATTTGCGCAGCTTTCCGTATCATCAGTGCACTTGCCTGGCTGATGTGCAGCAGCACTTGAGTGGTGACCCTTCGTCGATAATCACCGTTGACTGGCTGAGCCTCGACTTCGCAGAACTTGTTCTTGAGCAAGCGTCAACAACACAGCTCTGTCGAAGTTCAGGTGCAAAAGTATGTGAACGTCGGTCTTACTCGAATTCACGGGACTAGACTTCCGGCATCCGTTTCGTCGAAAGAGTGTGTAACATTTTCGGATGAGCTCGCCGGGAACGCCTTACAGTAAAAGCTAGCTGGAGTAGTCGGCATAAAAGTCGTCACTTCACCGTGTAACTTGAGTGTTCCTGCCGTCAATTCACTGGAAGACTTCCGGTGAACGAGAATCCCAATCGATTAGCATGGCGGTGAGTTTAAGAAGCCACGTTCGGAGTTTGTCCTTGTATAAATGGTGAGTTATTTATTTGACATTCTGTCCGCAGTTAGCTAGGTGTGAGTGAATTTCTGAGCTTTCCTGCAACGCAGAAATGGTGCGAATCATCATTGATGTTATTGCGACTATCGCCTCGGAATTTCGGAAAGACAAATTGTGCTGAAGTCCGCGGAGTCGATTGCACTCTGCCGACTGATTGTACGCGGTGTATCAATGTATGGTGTGGTTTCTGCTGTTTTGATGTATGAACGTGTTTGGTCTTGGCATAGTGTCGTTTGGTATTTGCATTATTTCTTTCGGAGAAAGTGTCTCGTATGAGACTGTAATGGTATTTAAAACTTGTACCAGCATGACCAGTGGCGGTGTCGTTTTCGGGTGGTTGTAACAATGTTCGAGTAGCCGTTCTCCTGAGCCGGGCCGTGCAAGTTCAACGGTGAGAAGCGTAGAGACAGGTATTTCCGAAGTTATAGCTTATAACTTATATATAATGCTGCAGATCGCATATGCTTTTTGATGCTGTTTTCCGAAATTTAGCTTTCCTGTGTATTTCAGCGTAGTTTTCGGAATAACATTTTTTTGGTCGTAGATGTAGCGCGACGTGAAAAATCGCCTGTTAGTACACGGGCGTGATGTTTACTGGGTAGTTTGTGCTACGTTCCGACGTTCTCTTCCGTAGCCTAATCACCAAGGTTAGGCTACGGAAGAGAACGTCGGAACGTAGCATAAACTACACTTATACAAACTACCCAGTAAACATCACGCCTGTCTGTCAGCAGTATCATGGAGGTCTTTTGGTACCTCCATCGCAGTACAGACGAAACAGTCGCACAACCCGCTGTATTCCCTATATTCAGATATTGGGACTGTGTCACTACAAACAACAACTACCGAGTAAAGCAGGGGTTTCATTAAGTTTTGAAGTAGGGGGCTAGAATGGAAAAGTAGGCGGCTTGCAGCTGCAATGACCACAAAGCGGTCGTCGTCGGGGGAGGGTCCGGGAGGGGTGTTCCCCCTCCCGGCCGAAGGCCTGAAACCCCGACAAATGAGTTAAAATTTACTTTTTACAGCTTACAGTCACTTGAATTTCTAGTATTTTCAGGAAAATTGTCAGCAGTGTTCAAGGGCAATCTGTGTTCATATCATAAAAGCCATTTTCCTGGGAAATTAGGCCTAAATATGATAATTCATAATTAAAAATGATAAAATGTGGTAATGTTGACGATAATTTGAACAAAGAAAACTGAAGTCTTTAGAGCCTCTATGCTTTTAGGAGGTAAACTATAATAATTCACTATTATTGATGATATAAATTTGATATGTAGATGATATTATACAGTGTTACATCTAGACAGGGGGATAGGGGATTCCCCCTCTGTTGAAATGTTGGCACCCCCAATTAATTTGTCAAGGGGACCACTTCCCCCCTTCCATGAAATGGTGCCAGTCACACCTTAGAGGTACAAGTAGAACACATGAACTGGTGAAATGCCCCCGAAATTTTCTGGTAAAGGGGGAAATCCTCCTTGTTGATGCCATCCTGGATGAAACACTCATATTTTAAGCACAGTAAATTAGAAACTTTTCATTAATGCATAATGTTATGCTTAAAATTAAGAACCATGATGTTTGGTGTGGAAATCTATAGATGAAGAACTTTTATACCACTGGGAAGGTAAAAAGGATAATTTATATAACGATTAATGATAAAAATGACAATCATTACCATATTGCGCAAATAGAAACAAAGACCCTCAAAGTTATTTGACTATATGTGTATGCAAAGTAAGAAGCTTGATATAGGATATGAAAATTTGTACGTTCAGAAGCTCACATATGAATTTAACCTGACGATCGCTTTTGAAGTGAATTTAGAGGTCTGATCGTATTGTAACCACTCTGGGCGACGTTCTTATTGGCGTCGATAGACCGAAGAGTGGTACATATCATACGTCCAGTTGGTTATACTCCTTCACAATTACGCCTACCGCAGTGCAACGCACATCGGCTTACTAAAATTCCAACCGTAATCGGAAAGTTTTTCGTGAGAAAAAAATCAGGTCATTGCCATCGAAAACAGTTTAAATCCAGGTAAATTATCCTTCTCTTGTTTCTTAGTCCACTTCAAAACTGAGGATCGTACAGGGAAGCTTGACCTTGCGGTCGCTTCCGTCTTCATTTGTTCATAGACCATTTTGAGTTGAGCTAACAACGGCCGACAGGTGTAGTATGCACGTTTTCATTAGCGTATATAAAGGTCAACAAATAGAAATCAGCAATTCAGGTAGCCAATAGAATCGTCAATTGCAATTCCGATTCTTATTGAGGCAGTATACGCAAGACCGTGCTGCATCGTAGTACAAGGCGATCGTAATAGTCGCTCGTCTTCTAAATTTTGTTTCACATAAAAGCCGTTAAAAAGTTTGATTACACAGCTTATGAAACTTGTCCGTATCATTTCAGAAGGTAAAAAATATTTTAGCTATGAAAGAGTTCAAATTTCCAAAAAAGTAGCCGGCGAAATCGTGAGAGTAACCGGTCAATTTCGCCGGCTGCCGGCTCTTAATGAAACCCCTGGAGTAAAGACATTTGTTATTGCCATTTACACGGCTATCTATACGTCGCAGTATTTTTTATGACTTTAACTTACTTTCACTCAGGTAAAAACAGCAACTTGTGGGCAGAAGTCCCGCATGTGTCTGTCAGTAGACGATGGGTGTGGCAATCTAAAGTAAAGAGGGACCCAGCTGTTAATTTTAAATTGATCGTGCCCAAGTTTTGGCCAATCCAAGGCCAAGACCAAGGCATAAGAATGGTGGGTATCATAATAAAGGGGAAGAACGGTTGTATGGTACCTGCCGAGCTGAACAAGGTGAAGATTTACGTTTCCTGTGAGAGTAAGACTAAGAGTTCAGTTGTACTAGCTTAGCCTTGACCAGCTGTCACACAAGAAACCATTTCTTTGAAAAGAATGACAAAAGTATACTAAGTTGATGATATTTCTCGGTGGAGAAAAAGTTTACCATGAGTAGTAGCTAGCTACACTACCCTTGGTGTGCTAAATATTGACAGGTCTGTTCAAACAACCAATTGCTTAAGGTAGAATGCACCTTGGGGACAGATATCACGACCCTAAAATTTTACAATATCAGCTCTTCCCGCTTGTGTTGGCTCATTTTGAAGCTGTTGGAGTAAAAGTGTTAACTGTCTTATTTTTTGAAAATAGAAAATTTATTTTTCACCCTGGAGCTAGTAGATAATAGAAATTTTGTATTCTGGCCTTAGAGCTGATTCGGGGAAGGCAGCCATTTTGATTTTGATAAAATTGGTAAGGTAATTTGTTTCGCTATACCAAAACTTTCACGTTGACCCCCTAAATTTTATTCTTGATTTTGAAAGAGACTGGTTGAAAGTTTTCATGATGAAGGTTTGGGCAAAAGTTCACGACTTTCGATTTTGATGTGCATACTACCTTAACACTGCAAACATACATTATTAATTAAGGGTAATGCTTATGAACTCATGAACCCTGAACAAAACAGAAACCAGGTGAACAGTTTTTGAATTGAAGACCTTGGGTTGTTCTCAATTATTCTGCCCTGGGTAATTTGATTTTAAGTTACATTTATTTCCTCATAGCTACAAGGAACTGTGACAGTCATCAACACAGACTTTGAGTTTTTCTAAAATTGTCAAAGGGGGAAAAAAAAATGAGTGATTTTTCATGGCATGTTATAAGGGAAATTTATCAATTTGTGAAGGATGTCATCAGACAAGGCAACTGCAACTTTTCAGGAATTCCTGCTCTCTACCCACACTCAACTGACTGCCCAAATAATGAAACATTGACTGACTGCCCAAATAATGAAACATTGACCACCATTCCCTCGCCACTCACCAACACATTGCTTTCCCACTTACCAGGACCTTAAAGGTATTGAAATCGATCCCAGGGCCTAGGAGTGGCACATGTAAAACAGTGTGTATCTTTGCGTCAGAGGCGGAATAAATCTATTTATCCAGGAAATCTTAAT
>LD342775.1:300160-325544 GCA_001465055.1 Ptychodera flava | reverse complement strand
AATTGCGTTTATATTCACCAAAATAGTAGAGAATGACATTTTAAAACCAAAACATCGAAAAAGAATGGTTTTAATTCAACTTGTCGGTCACTTGTCGGTCCTTGTCGATCTATTGTCGGTGCTTGTCGGTGCTTGTCGGTGTTTAGTATGTCCGCATGTTTTTTAAAAGGTTCCGCAACTCGGGTCAAATGTTGTTCGACAAGCTTCGCCCGCGGATAAAAATTATTGACCCCGAGCTGTCGATATGATTCTACAACATTACACAGTTACTTTACCCCATTAAAGCTGTACCCACGACAGCAAAAAAGTGGGCATTAACTTGTCTGAAACAAGAAATGGACAACGTAACTTAGCTCCGTTTTGAAGTTATTCGACTAGGGTCGCGGGCCGAGGGGTGTCAATAGCCATATAGGGCAGCTCCTGGCTATTGACACCCGGGTGTCAATAGACACTCCGTATTTTTAAATTGATCGTGACCAAGTATTTGACCAATTCAAGGCAAAGACCAAGGCATAAGAATTTTGGGTATTAATTAAAGGGGAAGAACGGTTGTATGGTACCTGACGACCAGAGCAAGGTTAACATTTATGTTTCTTGTGAGAGTAAGACTAAGAGTTCAGTTGTACTAGCTTAGCCTTGACCAGGTCAAATAAGAAAAGAAATGACAAAAGTATACTCAGCTCAGTTGATGATATTTCTCGGCGGAGAAAAGTTTACCGTGATTAAATTATCTTATCACTCAAAATACAATGGTGGAAGCTAGCTACTTTGTGTGCTAAATATTGACAGGTCTGTTCTAAAGACAGAATGCACCTTGGGGACAGATATATATCACGACCCTCAAGTTTTACGATATTTATCGGATCTTCCTGCCTGTGTGGGCGCGTTTTGAAGCTGTTAGATTAAAAGTGTTCACTGTCTGAATTTTTTGAAAATAAAAATATATTTTCCCCCGTAAACAGAAAATTGAAATTTTGTATTCTCACCATAGAGCTAAGTTGGGCAGGGCAGCCATTTTGATTTTTGAAAAATTTGTAAGGTAATTTGTTTTGCTTAACCAAAACTTTTCATGTTGATCTCCCAGATTTTAATCTTGATTTTGAAAGAGACCGCTTGAAAGTTTTCATGATGAAGGTTTGGGCAAAAGTTTAAGACTTTCAATTTTGAGGTGCATGCTACCTTAACAATACAAGCATACATTATTAAGGGAAATGCTCATGAACCCATGAACCCTAAACAAAACTGAAACCAGGTAAACAGTTTGTGAATTGAAGAGCTTGGATGGTCACAATTATTCTGCCCTGGGTAATTTGATTTTTATTGTACCCTTGGTAAGTTTATTTCTTCGTAGCCACAAGTAACTGTGACTGTCATCAACACAGACTTTGTGTTTTTCTAAAATTGTCAAAGGGAAAACAAAGAGTGATTTTTCATGGCATGTTATAAGGAAAATTTATCAGTGAAGGATGTCATCAGACAAAGCAACCGCAACTTTTCAGGAATTCCTGCTCTCTACCCACACTCAACTGACTGCCCAAATAATGAAACATTGCCCGCCATCCCCTCACCACTCACCAACACATTGCCTTCCCACACACCAGGAACTTAAAGAGCCTTCAAACACCCTTTTTCGGTGAACAGCTTTGTTTTCAACCAGTAATTTTTTTAGAGTGTGCCAGAGAGTCTTGATCAGATGCAAAATTTGTCCGGAGTTTGAAGTGTTTGGAGTGCCATTCAAATTTGCTCTCAGATGAATGGGTGACCTCAGGTAACATAATTTGTTTTACATCAGTATTTGCCATAGAACATGATTTATCCATACCAAGTACCACCATAGGCCAGGACTACAGCTAAGAAGTCTTGCATTATTTACAATTATATCATTTCCCTCTGAAGAAATAGCCTTACTTTTCAATAGTTCATGACATTTGTACATAATGGTTCTATTATCCTCTATCAGTGAATAGTTTTGTTGTTACTAGTATTCCATGCATGGATGTATTGGCAAGGACAGGTTTTCTAACATTTGCTGTCTAGGATGCCTGTGATAATTGATTGTTACAGCTCTCTGAGAATCAAACCAGTGACCACAGTCCTTGATGTGAAAAATATGATCAACTTCAAACTTGGAGACACAAGTGTTAGCAATCAGTTGTTCATGTTAATTAATGATGCTCCTTATTAGTCCCCGCAGGGACTTACAGAGTGGGTCCCGTCTGTCCGTGCGTCCGTCTGTGCATCCGTGCGTCCATCTGTCAACAGCAATTTCTGTGTCACCCCTGAGCTGATTTTTTCAAACTGTGTACAAGGATAAAGTACTGTGGCATACTTATGCACATCAATTTATTTTGCACTATGACCCAATATGGTCGCCGAGCGGCCATTTTGTTTCGAATTTTTCATGTTTTTGAACCATAACTCAACTATCCCTGAACTGATTTTGTTCAATATTGGTACACAGATAAAGTACTGTGGCATATATTTGCACGTCACTTTATTTTGCGATACAATCCAATATGGCTGCCAGGCGGCCATATTATTGGATCTTATATTTCCCAACATTTAACAAATTCACCCCTCTCCTCTGTAATGAAGCTACCAAGCATGTAATTCAATCACCGTAATTCAAACACCATAATCCATCAGGGACTGTGTCATCAGTGATGACTTGTTTTTAGAGATAAAGAATTGGTGTATGCTTTCTAAAAGTGTCAAATCTTTGTATTTTGTACCAACTGTGATTCAGTCAGCCACAATATACACCATTGCTGAGTTTTCCAACTGTGGTGTCATTCAATCATCAATGATGTGGAACTGAAGCAAACAAGTAATTGTGTTTTGTTAAACCATAGTATCTTGAGGGTCTGTGGCTAAACATATTTGTCATCCTATGTTTGTTTTGTGTGCCCTCTGAGGCTTCATCGATCTCCAAGACGTAACATTGTTTTGCAAGTGGAGTAGGCTGTATATCATCATTGCTTCTTTCTAAAGATTTTCCAATTGTGTTTTGTGTCCCTCATTAAGCAATATGTCAACAATTATTACATTCTGTTCTTTTCAGATAATGAAACCACCTGCGGATTGTTGATTGTGCTGGAGTGGTGCAAAAAAAATGGAGGTGCTTAGGTTGGGGCTTATTCCCAATTTCATCAAAGTAGTGTTTGTTTGCGTTC
Organism: Ptychodera flava; assembly: GCA_001465055.1. NCBI lineage: Eukaryota > Metazoa > Hemichordata > Enteropneusta > Ptychoderidae > Ptychodera > Ptychodera flava. The sequence continues at coordinate 322,371 of LD342775.1, read as the reverse complement.
TCAGTGCCACAGTTTCCGCTGCACAGAGTTTTTCCAGTGTGCCTGACTATGGTGTGGATAATTTCACATCACCGGACGGATGGGAATTCCAGCATCTAACGGTGAATCGCAACAATGGCCAGGTTTATGTCGGTGCTACGAATTATATCTATCATTTGACGCAAAATTTGGAATTAAAACTGGAACATGTGGTCGGGCCAGCCATTGACAATCCCCGCTGTCTTCCGCTGACTGATTGTGATTACTATAAAGGACAAGTTCACAATCATAACAAAATTTTAGTGATAGATTATGACAGGAATAAATTGATTGCATGTGGGGATGCCCTGCAAGGGACGTGCGAGCTTCATGCCTTGGATAAAATCTCGCCTGCCGAGGGACGGGTTTTTGATGAAAGCAACATCGAAAATGATTTTGTGGCCACCACAGGATCCACAGTGGCTTTCATGGCTCCGGCACCACCCAATGGTTCTCCTGCCTTGTACGTTGCTACCACCTTCAATAGCGGACGGCCGCGCAGTCTTGCTACGCAGCATGCGGTCTCCTCAAAACGAATAGAGTACATGCATGGACAGTGGGCTTTCCAGTTGGCGTACAATGATGAACTACTTGGACGTCACACTTTCCTCGATGTCAAGGAAAAATACAAGGAGTCGTACAAAATTAAGTACGTGTATGGATTCACAAGCGGTGGATTCAGTTATTTTGTGACAGTGCAGAGGAAGGACATAGACGAATCAATATATCACAGCAGATTGGTCAGAATTTGCAATGATGACAAAGGTAAGTCAAATACAATTTATTATATAATGATCTCTTGTCTGTGTCAACTTTGTGAAAACTGTTTTATTTTTGTTCCAGAAAAGAAGTGCATTTCCTCTTTTTCTTCTCCTCAACATATTCTGAAAGATGAAGTATTAGCCTTGCCAAGACAGTACTTTGTGTAGTGTTTTGTTGACAAAAAAATTCTAGTCTGGACTAGTAGAATTTAGTGGTCAACAGAAACATCAGAATGCACTTTTGGGACAGATATTAAGACTCAAACTTTTACAATCCTTTTCTGATCAGACTTTTAGGGGCTCATTTTAAAGCTCTCGGTGTATGACAGATTTTCAACCTCAGTCTTAGTTTTTCTAAAATCAGAAATTTTATTTTTTCTTCATGGAGTTAACACAGGGATGGCAGCCATTGTGAATTTCTAATATAGGTGAATCTTATATAATTTGTTTCTCTAGTACTAAAATTTGAACAGTGACCCCCGAGTTTTATTCTTGATTTTGAAAGAAGATGGTTGAAAGTTTCCCTTAGGAAAGTTTGAGTAAAAGTTAAAGTCTTTCACTTTCAAGGTGCGTACTACATTAAACGTTACCACTACCAGTAAACACATACTATAGAGGCTGTGTTAACATGTTGAATACCCCTACCAGGCATCATGGTGTTATTTCAGGAGTAGAAAAATAATGCCTTTTCACAAGGAGAACAAAATACAATATTAAATACATCAGAAGTTGCAGCAAGTGGAGTTTTGATGTGAAATCATAACATTTTGTCACTGGTTAAATTAACTTCTCATTCCTTTTAGAGAACAGAAACAAGAAAAGGCAATCTGATAGCAAACATGGGCGTCGCAGCATGATTAATTATTAAATGGTGACAGCAATTCTCCACTTCTCTTTACTGAAAAGTTATATTATCTGGTATAATACGCATCATAATACATACAATAATGTTGAATTTTATCCCAATTTCGATCATGATCATAAAATACAATAAATACTATACCTAAAGAAAACCTAAACAAACGAATAGAAACATTATCAAAGGCAATTATATATGCATGAATTAAACACTTTGTTTCTTTTGGGCGCTGTTGGTGGTATCCAACTTGGCACTGGTTACATGTATTTTTGGTGTTTACTTTGTTGAGGCTAAATATTTCACCTGAGTTTGAAGTCTGCTAATGTCAGCCTTTGTGGTCAGTGGTTATGTCATCAATGTTCACAGAGGTAGTCAAGTGATTAAAAAAAATGTTACAAGCCCATGGCTGTGATTCCCTGGAGGAATGTTGTATGTGTTTGTCTTGAAGATTAGAATTATCGTGTCCAATCTCAAAGTGTTAGCTGCCAGCACATGTCATTGTTTATGTACATGTATGGCAGACTGGAAAATATGTAGAGTTGATGTTATAAATTGGAATAGCAGCTTTCAATCAGGGGCAGCTGGCAAGCCTGTTTTGAGAAAAACTGTATCCAGGCTGAGGGGTGATTTCACATGTTATGTTGTTCTAACATATTTTGAACAAAATTAAGAGGGGAAAGCGAAAGTTTTTTAGTTTTTGCAACTGTCCTCCCCTCCCTCCCGATAATATTCTCTTCTCCCACTCCCATAATACCTTGGAGCTTCCCCTTTCCCTATTAGGAAACTTTCCATTGCCTTAACCCCTGTAAAAAGCTTCCCATGCATGCCCATTCTTTGTTCTTTTGCCCTCCAAAAAAACAAATGCCCCAAAACAAATCAGATCTTTATAAACGTTGTCAGCCAAGTTGCCAGTGATGTGATGTCTCAGCCTGCTAAATGAGGAAACATTGCCCCCTTGCCTATTCCTTATCCACTGGTATGTGAAAAAATTGCCCTCCTACCTGCTATGTGAACCTTTGTTTTTACAAACAATTTTTTTAGCCATCCCTGTTTTATGTGAGTACCATATCCACCAGTATACCTTCTGAGACAATATGACACACCTGTATGAAGCATGGTGACGCAAAACAAATTTTTTGGTTTACATGTGAAGATACAGGGCTAATGACAAAAAAAGTTTCCCCAATTCCTCAAGTTGGCACAACATTTCCAGAAATTACAAGTATTTTTTTTGGTAAAGGGCATACTGAGCGTATACTCTTTTATTTATCCAGGAGGTTCTTTTGTATACAAATCAGTACAGTCATAGCATGTATCCTGTGTTATTGTGTCATTGTTTATGTAAGGATACCTGTGAGTCCCCGAATAGTAAGGTTTCCAATGTACATGTAGATAGTTGACCAATATATCATACCAGGAAAGACCATTCACTATTTACTGTATGTACTATTCAACATGAAATATGTGCTGTCCTGGGGGAAACAGCTTTTTTAATTACAGTACCAAAACAGACTTTTGATCACATAGCTAAAACAGGAAAAGGAATGTGTGATTTGATTGGGGCTCGAACCACTTCTTGTTTATATAACCCACACCTTTAGTACAGTGTAAACTCTATGAATGATTGAAAAACTGAAATCTGGTGTGCATTTCATTGTTGAGTAGTAGGCTTTGACCCCACGAAGATTCTGTGAAAATAAATATGTTATCTTTTAGTTGTGCAAAAGTTTGTAAATACATGAACCCTGATCAAGTTTCTTCTCATTGTGTTGGATTGAGTATGATTTTTGCATTTAATACTATCTAATGTCTGTATTTGCAGTGGATCATGGCTGCACATTGTAACATACAAAATAGCAACAACCCCTCCAAAAATATTTGTTTTAATATGCAAGGCATACAAAATACAGTCAAGCATTGCTGAAAGTCAGCTGATGAAATGTTGAAAGAACGTAGGAGTAGGGGATTGTGTCAGAGTATGCTTTCTTAAACCCCCACAGTAACAGTAGATGAGTCACTTTCTCCTAATCTTTCTATGCCTCACATCATACCTGATGATGTAAGACCAAATAATCCTTTACATTCATAGTAAAAAAGTACTGGAAGTCGCAGAGATATTCTTTTGACAGTGATCATGAATATCAATGTTATTTCCTGTATCTCCATATTCTTCCAAGTATATAGCTACCTACATACCATGTGTGTCTTCCTCTTGTTTACCACAGGCTAAAAACAAAAGCAGGAAATTTGTAATAGTCTCAAATGGGCATGTTTCATGCCTGTAAATGTGCGATGACCAATTTCTTCCTAAGTATTTGCTGGCAAATGCATTTACATTTGTTGAGAATAACACCTTGTCTGTTCATTTATGGACATTATCTGTCCTTATCAAGACAACACAAGCAACTTTTTGTCGGTTTGAAGAAAACTGTACAACACAAGTGTCTGACCTTGGTTGACATCCTTTTGCAAGTCACAAAGCCTGATGAGCTATTCAGGCTGTACACTATTGTGTGTGTGCAGTTTTTTATGACCGAGTTTGGATAGCTTGTACAGTGATGATGAAACATGGACACAAAAAAATACATGAAAAACACAGACTGGCCATTCTCCGTATTCAGTGCAAATGAAAGCTGTATGTACCAGAATATACATGTACATATAAACAGATTTAGTATCAAAAGAATCACCAGGCATGATGAAGTTAGCTTTGACATGTAGCATAAAAACATTCTCAACACAGCAGTGCATTGATTTTAATTTCTCTGAAGTCCAACCTTTGGTATGTATAAGGGGGAGTGAGGGTTGGGGTCAGCGGATGGATGGTGGGTGGGGTAATTCAACCCCCCCCCCCTCTCACAAACTGTCACCCTGTGTCGTGACAATGTTTACATGTGTTTGAGAAATTCAAGGAATCAATGTGACAAATAATCCAATTTTAGAAAGTAGCTGAGCCCATTTGTGATAAAAGGAAACTCCTCCATACGTCACGCTATCTTCATTTTTGGATTAGCGGATCTTCTCTGGTTTATGTGCCATTTATGGAACACCTTTTGAGAACAGCTTATCTCTACCATTGTCAAAACACGCCACTGAAAGTGAAATGATATGTGATTGGGTGGTCTTGTATGTGCTTAAACTGTCAGGGTCATCTCTCGTGGGAGAGACAGTGACAAAATCGTGACCAAATCTGCTTGATGATGTGGGCATTTCCTGTCTGTGGATTTTAGTGTGTCCTTGATTGCACTGTGGCAGATTTAACTCCTCTTCCATTTTGGAGTGCAATGAATGCGCTTTTCTGTTGTAATGCGTCAGAAGTAGCAACTCTGTCTGTGCTTACAGTGTACTGCAAAACTGTATTCATTTATTGTAGTTCCTTTTCATTCACTCTCATAGTTTACCATGTTAGTTTCATGTCAACAAGTTGAATTCAAAGAACACGGCTATGCTTTCACTTTCTGCAAGATGTGATTAAGAAAATGAAAAGATTGTCTACTAACTATTTGAATTACAAATAACATAGTGAAATGGAAAGTTACAGCCTGGCTTGGACTCTGGGCTTTGTTAAACTTTTGTTTACATCTAAAACTTAATAGTCATTGGTTGACCCTAAAAATCATTGGTGCAAGAAAAATCCTTGAGGGGTGGAGGCTGGTGGGGGAGGGGGGAAGAAACCAGACTTTTATTGAAAGCTTTTATTTCTGCCAGGCCAGCTGATGACTTTGACAAGTGTAAGTTGCAAACATTTTAATAAAACACAATCATGTCTACAACAACAAAATTATTGTTGATTTCCATATTGTCTTTGGCTGTAATAATGTCAGTGTGTTCTTTTAATACTCACAAATTAAAAATATTCCAGTGCATTTAGTAGTCTGCAGTATTTCACTTCCACTTGATATCAAGGTTAAGGGTCTTCGCCATGATCCAAACATTTAGCCTGTACTTTCTGCAAAGAATTGCACTGTCCATTTTGGAAGAAAAACTGGAAACAAAACATGAAAATATGGTCCTAAGCTGCAATTTAGTACCCTTTATGAAAAAATTTGTAGAGATTTCATGAACTGTATATCCACCGTGCATCTACAGTGTTCACAGCTGCTGCATTTCTCTGATGTTGGAAATAAATGAAAATCAGTTTGCCATGTTCTCATTTATGATTTTATACTCGAAATATTGGTCTTGAACATTCTGAGAGAGATAGGGAGTACTACGGTAACCATAAATACTCAATGCCATTCAATGCATCATTCAGATACTAACTAGTGTTTTGAATTGATCTTCTCTCCAGTAACACTAACACAGCCTTGTGATTTTAAGTGACTGTATCTGATATCTGTGTCAGAGACCAGGAAGAAAAGATGAAACGATTTGCTCATATCAAGTCATGTGGTGGTAGTAGTGTTTTTAAGGTCTGTGAAGGTCGTGAAAACTCATGAATATTTCATGCAGTGATTGCATTTACAGATATCTCATTTTGTGGCTCTGCTAAATTGTCTTGAAATTTTAGTAGCCGTAAAAAGGACCACTTATTCAATTTTTAATGCCTGACTGATTTTGATGGATTCTGTTGGTAAAAAGTAATTAGTATGAAATATATTATATGCCTATCTTAATTGTCTCTGGCTCTGGTATGTCTTGAGGTGTTCTTAAGAAATTTCAAATCTCCATTCAGTAGCAGTACTGATGATCAGCTTTTGAGTAAAAAGTAACCAAAGTGGTATCGTGGTGAGTTTATTGGTAATGCGATGGGACACATGATTCTTACTTCAGAGTCTTAAGATTTGACAATTTTACAATTTGACATGTAACTATCAGTCTAACTATTAGTGGTTTTGGGTGATGTAAGCCGTGCAGATATTATAAAAAGCACTTAGCAGCCATAAATGTTAACATAGCCATGCTCAATGAACTTTATATCACACTTCTACATGGCGTAAAAGTTCGTATTTGTTATAAGGTGGGGCACTCAGATAAAGTTTCCAGTGTTTCGTGTTTGCACAGCTTTTTGACATATGTGCAATGTGATGAAAGGAAACCTTATTGAACAGTCAGACATGTCCAACCCCGAGACTAGCTATGTCATCGACGTTTAGTCACAACTAATTGACTAATACCATTTCATCATGCTGAATTTTAACTCGGCTCACGATCTGATGTTGACAAGTTCCACACACACTCGGTATGCAAGTCAGAAATTGGAGTTAAGTAATCAAAGTGACGCCATGTATTTGATGAAGTAATCAATGTTACTTAAAATAGAAATGAATTGGAGAAAGGAATGCACCATAAGCTTTAATTATACACCTACTGCCATAACCTATGGGAGTTTGACCGTCCAATAACTTTCCGTATTTTGTATAGTACGCGGAGTCCCGAATACGGGAGACGCGCAACGCACCTGTTTGGGGTTTGTAGCAATTTTATTTCAACAATTGGGCGCGTTCCACTCATATCGCACGTGCCGCATCCCTCAAAATTTACCATAGAATTAGTTTATACAGACGATTAATGGAGGGAGGTGTAAAATAATAGGGTTATACACAAAATACGGCCCTGTATGGACTCGGGCTCAGTGAGTGACGTATTGGACTCGCCTTCGGCTCGTCCAATACATCACTCACTGAGCCCTCGTCCATACAGGGCCGTATTTTGTGAATAACCCTCTAATATTGTGAACCTTCATGTAGAGTTGCATCATCATTTAATAGATTTGACATTCGCACAACATTTCACTGAAAATGATTTGTTCTGGATTTATTTTGTGTATGGGGATAGTTTAATAGGGCAGTTTTGCTGGACCGTGTAAACCACTTACCTGTGATGGATGTACTGTACTATCATGACATATGTGTCAAAGTGTCATGAATGGTACGTGTTGTACACAACACGGAGCACTGAAAGCATGGTGGTGCCTGGGAGATCAAAGCGGTATCTCAGGGACCTCCATGGTGAGAATGAATACGAAACCAAAGAAGCAATACATGCTGTCTTGCTAGTAGTAGCTTACGAACAGTCTATGGGATATGAAAGATTGTGTTTACTCTAACCAATGTGAACCTTGCAAGTGTGTGTAATTGTACACCAGTGTCTGGATTTGATTCTCAGCTAACTTTAGGCTGTTTTCCTAGCTGTAAAAGAATCATGGCATCACATTGCTATGCAGGGTTTCTATTTGAACACTGCCTTTACTGTGCTGTTCATTGTTCTCAAAAGGACAATGCACTACAACAAAAAGTTGAAATTCTAAAACAAGGCCCGACACAGTGACAGTCAAGACTGAACATGTCAAATAGGATTTGTATGGGTGGCTGGTTTGGTTGACGATTCTTTGTTCATCAGCCCCAGGCAAGACTTTTTACTGAAACTGATTTTAATGAGTCTGCCGTCAAAATTACTATCATGGTCAATTACTAATTAGATTATCTATTTACTTTATGGTTTGTTTGTTTTAAAAAGCAGTAATTACATATTTCATGGCTGATAATATTAGACTGGTACATCTGTATGAATGAAGATGGACACATGAAAAGAAAAGAAGAATTCGAAAAAAAAAATTTTTTTGCTGACAAAGAAAGCAAAGATTATATGTAAATAATCAGCAGATTCCTGGATCAATTAGTTGGTAATTTGAATTGGCAGGTGTGAAATAATGGAAGAAAATTACAAATAGCACATCCCAGTAATGAGCTGGTGCATGCCGGTCAGCTGTGTGATTTGATAGTGTTGAGTCATTTCATCTTTTATGGCAATCTGAATACATTAAAACATGTTTTAAACTTTGATGGGGAAACCATTGGTTGCAACTTGGATGAAAATAATATTTTGTTCCCACAAAGTGTCGGTATTTTTGGTTGGTTACGGGACAAAACTGGGTAAATAGTAGAAGCGTACATGTACCAGTATGCAAATGTTATACTCAAATTGATTAAAATGCAAATCACGTTTTTGATGAATTCTTGGAGTATTTTTTGACAAAAATTGAAAGACTAGGTAGGGCCGCTATGTTATAGACTTATGAAAAACTTTAAAGCAGGTAGAGCACAAGTACTTCACTTCAATGGTACATTTTGATACATTGTTGCTATTTCTTCGCACCAGGTATAAAATCTGCAAATTCACTTTTCTCAACCAATGTTATTATCATCTGTTTAGCATGTTGACCGCTACTTTCTGAAAAAAAAACTCTTTCCTAGAAGCTTCTACCAGCCCGATAGAAAGGAAATGGTCATGCCCTATTAAAATTTGCAGTGCAGACTTAGTGCAGACTTTATGTTACAAATGTAGGATGTGGAACTGTAGTTAGTGAGGCACAAGCAGACAAAATTCATTTTACACAGCAAGCTGTGAAATTGAAAGTCTATTTGCTCCATTAGGGTGAAGTATTGAAAAGATTTACGGGTGTGAAGTTAACATTCGGCCGTGTACACCTACGTTGGTATGTGATCTGAATATGGCAAACGATAATTGATGGTCGTTTTTTAAGTTTATTTGCAAGTCACCGCTTTGTAACCTTGTATGTCACGAAAAACTCTGTCGTATATTATACATACTGCATGTTTAATTGCTGGGTAAAATTTTATCAGACTGACGTCATTTATTTGAAAAGTTGATGAATTACTGAAATAAAAATATAATATCATAAGTGATTCTCATGTGCTTGGATGCCCATTTACTCATTACAGAATGGTGTTCCAATCCAGCCTCAGCTTGAACTCAGCTCAGACACAAGCTGATTTATTTTACAGTTCCATGGGGAACAGTAAAACTAAAACACACAAAATGTATTTCAAAGAAGGCTTAACTACTTGCACTGTGTTGTTGATTCTCTCTGGTGGTACCCTGAGTTGAGTCGCATTGTTTCTTTGTTTTCAAAAGTGTTTACAGTAACAAAAATAAAGCCCACTGTTTGAAATATTGATTTGGCCCAAGGTGCAGCTCTTTATCTCTTTGATGCATTGTTGTAAGAAGTTCCTGTGTGTTATGGTATGAATCTTCTAAGAAAATGCCTCCGAGGAGAATTCTTGAAAAAAAAAAAAAATCACATGAATGCACCAATCAATTCATTCCTGTCAGGTTGTGTTCAGAAACCCCGTATGAAGTGAACCTTTTTGCTACAGTGCCAAAACGCATCTAATCAAATATTCAAACAAGATAGGTTTGAATGTTCGAACTCCTTCTCTTTTAAAATCAATGGATCTTGAACAAATATCCAGTTTTGATATCATCCGCTTTACATAAAAATCATAGACCCTAGGGTCTGTGATAAAAATTAGTAGTCTGTTCATGTCACAGAACAATGTAAACTTGACTTGGCAAATGGACAATCCATACAATGTACTGTGCGCTTGCATTTCCAGGCCTGTGAATCACTCACATCACAAACCAAAGAGTTACACATACCAGCACTGCACATGTACTTAGATTTCCTGTCAGGAAAAATAAACATGTTCCACGCAAAAGGTGTAATTTCCTGCTCCAGTTGCAGCATCCACAACCCTTCCATCTTCCGAGTATTCCAAATTAATTGTTGTCAGAGGAAAAGACAAATTAGCGCTAAGTGATAAATTGATATTCCCATGGCGATGACATTCAGGAAGAGGCAGGGAAACTGAAAGATGTGCTAGATATTGATTAATAGTCGGTAAATGTGTCAACTGGGCAACGTAATAAAGATGATGTGCAATTTATTACGCTGAATGCTTTATTGACTGACTGCAATGACGCAAGTGTTTGACATGTATATGTGTGTATTATCGCAAATTTGGACTAACTGATTGTTGATGTGAACAGCAGTATTGGACCCAAATGACACTCTCTCAGTAAGTGACGGCTATGGGGGAGAAAAACAACTGTTTTTAAATCTGGATGTTGGCAATTCAGGTTCCTATAAAAATGACTCCGATGAAATGCAGAGTTTAACTGGAACTAATTTAAATTTCAGAAGGAGCTTGTTCCGGCAGTTTCAAGGGATTAATGCCTTTTACAGGCGTCACTTGTCAAAGTCAGGGCTTACATCGAGGAGGCTCAATTGTATCTGTGGAAACAGATCCATTTTCTAAATCAAGTAAATCCACGTCTTGTCTATAGACTTTCAATTTTCAGATGTACAGAAAGTGTTCGCGTGACCCAAATATTGGCATTTTCCTATTCCATATCTATTTTGTTAAAATTGATCACTACTCAACTGTTCTGACTAGTACAAATAAAAATTTCACAGAGTGATCTCAACAGCTAACTCACGACGTATGAGATAAATCTTTCACTGGAACTGCAGCCATGCACAACAGTGGTGAAAATAACTGATAATTGTCACCCTCAGTTCCACATGAATAAATCTTCCATGATTAAGTATTCATTTAGCTATACCTGTAAGGACATACACAGTCTACTACTGCATGCATTGCCTTGAGTGTAAAGTGTGAGAAGTGAAAACGCTGAAAGTCGTGTGTGAGTTACAGAAAAGATTGCCTTGCCACCTCCGGGTCAAGAAATCTGGGAGGTGTAAAGATAAGTGAATTTCAAGAGAAAATATGTATAGCACTGTAGATTTTTGTAGATGAAATGATTTAGGGTTTTTTTTCATGCATCGTGAGCTCAGAATCTGACTTAAAGTTAAACAAAGGGTCTGTCCACTTTCAATGTGGCATGTATTCACATAGTGATATGTCAGCGCAATCATGCAGAAGGCTGAGACTCTAATAATACTGTCAATTCAATGTCTACGCCATCACACCTGAACTGCCACAGTTAATGCAGAATCCATGTTATAGATGTTTTTATACCTTCCTGTTACTTTTACTGTTTCGATTCGCCTCAAGATAGTCTTTTTATGCCCAAGTTGTCACAAACACTCAAATTTTAATCGAATGTGCTCTTTTCATGACCTGCTCAATTCAGCATTTCAGTTTCCTCAGGTTTTAGCTGAAATTTTGAAACTGGCAATGTTGATTCAACTCGCTTAGATACAGCAAACATTGTTATGTGTTTTGTTCCCAAATTGAATTTGCCGTATGTTACTTTTACTGTCTGAGATATGTATCAACAATACACCTCGCTGTGAGCCATAGTGGTGAAAGAAGTCCATTTTCCCAGGCTATGTACTCTTTCAATATCTCAGCTATAACCAAGAGGTGCCGCCATACTTACATTTTATTTGCCACAACTCCGCTCTTTACAGAGTCTGTCCCTTGGGTTTTCTAATGCTCTGTCTCTCTCTTCATGCTACAAACCCATAGATGATAGAAAGTGTACGTGCTTTTAATGTAAATTCTTCATGTAGACTAAAATATAAAAAAAACATTCTGGGTTTAATTAAAGATCACAATAATGTACACAAAGGGCAGTTAAGAATATTCTGACACTCGAATACTGACTTACCGGTATGTTTGTTTGTCATTTCCGAGCATTTCTAATTTTGTCATTGGAAAATATAAAAACCTTCAAATTCAATGCAATGGAGTATGTTTGATGTTAAATTAAATTATGTACAATGTGAAAATGGCAATATTTATCAATTCTGTCCTAGTGGTGTCTCATTAATTTTTGAAAAACACAAACTTAGTTTTTTGTGAGTGCTTATGCAATAAACTGACTTTGTTGTATTGTGTTTTATATGTTGCTCAACAGGGTTGTACCTTAATATTGCTGTGTTATTAACCCTTTTGAATGCCAAAGTCAATTTTTTATATACTATAGCCCAGTGTCCCAGACAATCTGTTTTTGCAGATCCAGGTAATTTTTCTCCAAATTTTTTCCAAATTTTGACCAAAAACTGTAACCAATGAAAATTGATGTCAGTATGATCCAAAATTATTAAAAAAATTAGAGAAAAATTAATAAAAATTGGTAAAATGTTGCACTAAAATTTTGGTGGGAAAAATTACAGCACTAGCAAAAGTTGACAATAAACAAGGTATTTGTTACTGCAATACACATTTTCATGTTACAGGAGAATGGATTGGGTTAGGGTTATCTCTAAAGGGTTAGATTTCAGTCAGGGCTTTCCCTTAGGGGTTAGATTTAGTTATAAGGGCTATCCCTGTGGGTTAGATTTTAGGGCTATCCCTGAGGGGTTAGATTTTAGTCATGGCTATCCCTGAGGGGTTAGTAGTTTAGGCTACCCCTGAGGGGTTAGATTGTGCTTACTTTGGAACAGGTTTATTCCTCGAGGCAGACAAGTGTTTGACATGTCGGTGGCCAGGATCAAAAGAATTTGATTATTACATCACAGCCAAGACTGATGGAATATTTTAACTTAAGTATTGAATAGCAAACTGTCATACAACACAAGTAACATTAGACACCCTTTGGGCAGGTACAGGGTATAGGCGTACAAGCATTTGTGTGTGTGTGTGTGTTTGAAAGACATCAGTCAGAAAGGTGTTAGTTACCCTTGCTGGTGATTACATGTACATGTGATTCATAGGGTTAGCACTGTACAGGTGAATTGCTTGTCATTGATTCATTGGAAATTAGCCATTTATACATGCTTACAAAGCTTTTCAAATAAATTCATCACAGCGGCTGGTAGATATTGAAAATGCCCTTTTCGAGAGAAGAAAAGAATGCACACTGTTTGAATGCATCAAAACAAATCTTGTCTGCATGTATTGTAAAGTGAAAGCATATAGTAATCACTCTCTCATGTCTGTATTGTTTGCTTTGATGTACTTCCAGTCACAGTCCCTCTATCAGTAAAGCAAATTGTTGTTCGTCATGGAGTCACATTGTGCTTTTGTTAATAGGGAGCTCCTTTCCTTTTGTATAGGAGATAAGATATCCTAAAACCATTTCTGGATTAATTATCAGAGATTATGGCAGATGAACGACAGATAATTTGATCATCATTTCAACCTTGACTGTGATGCAATTTCAACATCTGCATTCATCTCGTTTATCTACCCTGGATCAAGTAAACAGTTAATCCTAGTAATTATAGCTATAGCTCAATATGAAATATTGCAGTCAATCTGCTACTGTACATGTGGATGTAAAACCCAATGCCTAGCCCCTGCCAGTGTCTTTACCTATTTCACATGAGTGGCTGTTCACAAATTCGTTCAAGATCAACTTCTACAGCAAAAGCGGATTTTTTTATCGCTGGTGATGGTAATTCACCGAGATATTGATTTCTAGTCATTTGCTTGAAGGATTAGACCATGAGTGGAACAGATGCTGCAACAGACTTCAACGGTACAAGCTTTGGTTCAGATCTCCACTTATAATATTGATTTTCTTTTCCATCTGTTTCTATGCCCCACAACCCACTGGGTCTTTTTCAAACAATCAAAAAGAAACCACCATTGATTTTAGTTATATGCATCATAATGTAACAATATGCAGCACACATGCAAGATCAACAAAATTGAACCGCAGTGACTTGTGTCAGCAGTGACAGCAATTGTGAATCTATAGAGCCAGATATTTTGATGCAATATTTTCAGAGTGCCTCCCAGGCAACAATACTTTAATGGCAGTTTTATGAATTCATGTCGAATTGAGAATTCACACCCGGTTGAATGGCCTGTTTTAGTGAGGTGCTGTAGCTGTATAAGTTTAATAATGAGATAAAGCGATTTCACAGTGAAGATGCTGTCTAAATGATTCCAGCTCACTTCACAATGGTTGCGTCAGGTTTTATGTGAGGAAATACTGGCAGTAACAGGGGAGAAAAATGGACTCTGATGTAAGTTCATTCCAGCATAAGAGCCTAAAGTTCAGAAAGACTGTTTTGTGAGATGGGGAAACGAGAGACAAAAAATATCTGTACTTGCGATAACTACTTTATCACTTTGTAATTTAGCAAAGTTACTACATAAACCTATATTGAAGTATTGCTATGAATTATGAATGATGGGATATCGCATTCACAGCAGGGTTCAAAGGGCGGTAGCTGCCTGCGTATATTTTCCAAGCAGAGCCAGTGTGTTTAACCAGCACTACAACATTGACGTAGCATCCATAAATTTTACACGGATGCCAATGGATATTTGAAAAAATACAGTTTGAAGAAAGCAGCTGATATCACTGTTAGGGTTTATAATGAAACAAAAAAGAGAAAGATATAGAGAGGGAAAATGAGATGCAAATCTGAACGAGCATTCCAGTTAATCTCGTCAATCGTTCATGCAGTAAATTAAATTAGTTACGGTATAATTGAAAGAATGGAAATCACTCCCAAGATAATATTCACTAGCAGGTAAATGTATAAAGTAAAAAGATCAGAGTCGGTGCGTCTGGCATTATAGTTGGAGTATTTTGGAGACAGTGTATCTCTGGGCAGTGTTATTATGAATTACTGTGAGCGTAACCTTGGCGCAACATCGTTTGATTGGATGGATGCCTTAGTTAGAATCATAAAAAAATATCCTAAGGACAATTTCTTCAATAGTTGTGGAGTAGGGTATTAAGTCATGATGAAAATGCCAAACATTTTGAAATTTTGATGTGATTACATTCATTTGTTGGATTTATTTTAAAATTTTAACAGTGTGCAATTGCGTACAATGATTTATGCAGGACATTGATGCAACATTCAAGTGAAAAGAGTGGCGTAAATTGGTAGTGCATTTTAATTGTTTTATTGCTATTTTCCTGAAATCACCAGGGAATTTGACTACACCTGTTCTAATACTACGATACCAACCTTTCTTCAAATAGCATTAGTGATATTTTCACTTAATGTTAACCAAATATTGTAGCAAGCAATTTGTGGACAATTAACTTGGACAAAATATCTTGCACAAATTTCATTTTCAAACTTGGTCCAGAAAATTTCACTAACTGCATTGCAATACTGTGACAAAAATCTGCTTGCTCCCACTGTTTTAATTAAAATCCATCTGAAAGACAACTAATAAAGTCATTCAGGTAAGAGTTTTATTTTCACGCTCCGTTTGTTGTATGTCAGTTGAAAGCAATAATCATTAAAAGTTAATATTGCACTTCACACTCTGTTAAGCAGCAAGTTTTCAATGGCCGTGAATGAAGGACATCTGAACCATACAAAAAACATTTTGTATGACCACCATCATAAAACAAGAGGATATCAGAATCATTTGGCCATCCAGTGATGAAGTGTTGAAATTTGCAAAGTAAATAAAAATGTACACAACACTTGAGACACTGAAAGGCTTCAAAGGTGCCTAGTTACCACTTGTACCTGTTCAGTGCAAAATGCTGCGTTCAGGATGAAATGCCGAAACATGGATATTTCTTGCCTTAATTTTTGTAAGTATGAACAGAAGAATAGGTGTTTGTGTTATCTTCATTTGTGGAAAGATTTTAGCTGAGCTGATATTGTTTGACTTGGCAAGGTTGACCCTCTCATCTCATAGTATTCTCAAAAGAAACTGATTTCAGTGATGGATCTGAAGAAAATCAGCATCAACTGACTCTTTTTGCAGAGACGACTTTAAATGATGATCATTTATTGAGGAGAAAAAAAAAAGTTTGAGACAGAATAAAACAAAGCCATATCTGTTCAACAAACTATCTGCTACCTGCATATCAATTAGGGAATGAAAATGCCATTACTGTAACTGTAACCTTTGATATATTTCCAGCGTGTTTGATCTGTTCGTGAAATACAGTCTTTGAATTTTTGTTCTTCTCCCCAAAACCAGATTGAAGTATAGTGTTCAGTTTTATAGCAACACATTCTGTATGTATGTGTGTTATGTTCAATGATATTATGGAGGCTAAACTCAAATTCATTTGTGAACAGTAAAATTGTATATTGTACACAATATTACATTTTGTTAGTAATGCTAATACTCAATGCGCCAATAATACAAAAATCTACTTTTTCACAGAACACAGATAATAAAAATTTGTCAAATGATGCAGCTATAAATGTTCATGATCTATTTAAGGATTTCTCTTATTGGTCCATTTATCTTGTACATTGATCCAGTCAAGATGCACCACACCAGGTAGTCCCTATTACAGCAGTGAGAATTATTCCCAGCATGCTTCACTCAACAGGGGCTCATGAGAGCCAACAAATAACTGCTATGAAGTAATCATTATCAGCACTCATGCATTTTCATGTTTCTCAGTCATTTGGGTTTAAATGAATTCCCAAGTAGTGCAAAGTCCCCTTTACAAAGATATTACCACTAGAATGAAGACAAAAATACCGTCTCTCGGTAATTTCTGCTGAAGAAATGTATGAAATCTCCAGAGTATTTAGCATGGTTAACCTAAAAATTGCTTGACATCCAATAAATGATCACATATTGCATTTCACTTTTGCTGCAAATTGATTTAGTCTAGATCCTTCAAATCAAGATGATAATTCAGATTGTTTTTGAAATGATACCACTGATACTCTGGCTTTATTTCATAAACTATTGAACGCTGGTTTCTCTTTCCGTTTTCCTAAGCTGTGAACCTAATTAAATTACGTCAATAATTCAATATATTTATTCTGAATGTACCGGTATGCTGTACTCCCTGGACTGCTGCAGCTTCTCAACTTGAAGTCATAGACCCCCTAAGTTGTTAAAAATGTGCAAATGGCAGTTGTTGGAGATGACTGTGTGAAAAATCTACTTTAATATCAAGAGTCTGTGATTGATATTTTATTCATGTTATACATATGAGTAAACTGTTGTGGTTAAAGTTATTGTTGAAAGAAATTATCAGAATAGATTGTGCATCACAGGTTGGGTTGACTGTGATAGCTGTGCTAATTCTGCAATCAGCTGTGTCAGAAAACACAGCACCCTGTCAAGTACAACCCAATGAGGCTTCAATGAATTTCATCCCTGTATTATGAAAAACTATGGACATCAAATGAATCTTGTTAGCTTTCTGTGTGATAGTTCTACTCATATCCAGTACACATAACTTTAAATTATTCTTTAAATTATTCCATTTGTCAAACATAATATTGTGCTTACTTGTGATTAATAATTGCAAATTTAATTTATATAGAGAAGAAATAATCTACCAGAGGTATCAATCAAAGTTTATTGACGTGACAAAATATGAAAAATAACTCCAATAGCATGAATGGTTCCTCTGGTTTGTGTAATTGAAAGGTTTCTGTCAAAGAGTTTATTTGCTGTAACATTATTTTCTATTATTCTATCAGCTTTGTAAATAATAAACTTTATGTAGATATGTAGGAAAACAACATACGTTGTTGTTACTGAAGTGTGTTCAGATCTAACAAAATAAACAAAGAGGGAGATAATCAAAAACAAAAACAATCTGTCTTTTTCTAGTTAAGAGTGGATCATGTAAATTATCCAATAGGGATCAAGGAATGATTCTAATCCAGGGTTGAAAAGTTGAAGAAGTACTCAGAGATTCTGTGTAACATTTGATGAAGATTAACATTTGTGGTCAATTTGCTTTTCAGGGTTCTATTCCTACACGGAACTTCCACTAAGATGTACAGATGACGATGGTCAGTATGACTATAACCTGGCCCAGGCTGCCTATGTCGGCAAACCCGGTGAAGACCTTGCCGAGTCTCTGAGAATCGGAGCAAATGATGACATTCTCTTCATCGTTTTTGCGATGAGTGAGGGCAACACTGACATACCGTCCAACAAGTCAGGTCTGTGTATATACCCACTGAAGAGAGTGACGAAAAAATTCACCAATGGACTACAAAATTGCTTTGATGGGCAAGGAACTCAGGGATTGAAATTCTTTTCCGATGACGAAAGTTGTAGTATTCTGACTGTAAGTAATGGTAGTATTTCTGTTATTTTTCAAGAAAATTTTCCATGGTTCAATATTCACCACATTTTCCATGGTTCAATATTCACTACATTTTCCATGGTTCAGTATTCACTACAAAGTGTCAGGGTCACTTCATTGTGGTAATTTTGTAAATAGTTTCATTACTGACGAAATTGTTTTAAAAATAAACAGCCAACCAAATGATGCTAGTCTACAGGAACATACATGTATGCACAGTAACTTTAACACGCCTTCCCACCGCAGTCCTGTGATCAGGCATCAGTGTATGTGTCTGGTTTTATTTGCCACTAAAATTCATCAGTTTCCACAGTAGATAACAAACCAGATATACCGGTATACAATGAATGTATAGATACAAGTAGTAATTTACTGGGAAAGGAGAAGGAGAAGTGAAACACAAACACTGAAACTTGGACAGAACAGGTTAAGTGGTGTTCAGTATGTATTTACTGTTTTATTAATGGCAAAACATTTCTGTCATACGCAATGCACACCTCAGGAAGGAATTACAGAAGAGGTAAGTGTGGCCCCTCTGTGAAA
The DNA here is from genome assembly GCA_001465055.1 of Ptychodera flava. Lineage (NCBI taxonomy): Eukaryota > Metazoa > Hemichordata > Enteropneusta > Ptychoderidae > Ptychodera > Ptychodera flava. The sequence continues at coordinate 303,471 of LD342775.1, read as the reverse complement.
CCCTGCAGTCAACCTTTGACCCCTTTGTGAATATCCTTATCGTCAGTATTGATGTGTAGTGGGAAGTTATCAATGTCAGTGTGATTACGAACAATGGTAGTGTCAAGGTACCTGTACCTTGAAAGCTGTTTCTGTGGTTGCATGTACCTTGGTCCAGTGTGTTACACTATCTTTAATGCATGACCCTACATTGGAGCATTTAGAGATCTCTCCTTTGTGAGATGTCTGCATATCTCCATAAACCACTACAACTCTGTCATCAGTTTATTCTTGCCAGTTGCACTTCCAAAACTTTGAACTCTGTACCGAGAAATGGAGTTTAAAAGATTGTAATCCATCCTTTTCCACCGTGTACCAGATGTACTGTCGATGAGAAGTCTTCTTCTTTCTGTGTTTGTAATTGTATCGACCATGAATTTCTGTTTGGAATCCATATTCACTTCTGCCATAGATGTGCGTGGAATATTTCATTGTAACTCTGACAAGTAGGATAAGTCAGGCTGCATGATATTGTGGCATGTTTCAGTCACATTTCAATTTGTTAAACAAAGGGAGACTCTCAAAATGCATTAAAAAAACAAGGAGCAATTCAGGTTACACTTTGACCCCATGTATGCACATGCCCATACTTACTTGTCGTGGTATGCATGAATTTTATGCTCTTGAAAGAAATCAGAATATTATAATAAATGTCTTTGCAGAAAAATTATCCTTTATTGTCAATCCATTACATGTTGAATTTGTTCTGAGACAAGTCATAATTTTCAAAGTTTGTCTCATAGGAAAGTTATTGTGTTAAGATATGTTTCCAAAGTTTGTCTAATGGGAACTTTATGTTTGAAGATATGTTTTCAGAGTTCAAAATGTAATAAGAAACTCAAACAAAATATTAGGACTTGTAGATGTGGTACCTTTATAATACCCTTTGGTAAACGGAAATTTATTTTCTCCGTTAAAGATGGTTATATTGAGTTTGGAACAAATGAAAGTCCTTGAACAAAGTTTTACTTTCTTGAAGTGTCGTGCAGTGATGGGCCTGTCCTGTTTCTTAAAATATCCACACATCTCTGGTTTCGATTGTTTGAAATATGTTTATTTTACAAGCAAACGTATTTATGGTGACTCAGAATCAGATGCAGGGTCATCTAAGTCTTACTGCAATCATGCAGTCATGCTTACGGAGGAGGTTCTTTACAGTTTTCCATAATGTATGTAATCTATTTTCGTCATCCATTAGATCTCGTAGCTTAACCTAGACATGATGTCATGATCCGGCACTCAAAGAATTTTTATCCACTGTAATATACTGCCTATAAAGTAATGTGTTTCCTAATGTATCAATATTTTCTTAATACCTGAAAATCTGTCCAGCTTTTCAGCTCATTTCCAAAAATCTTTATGATGTTCAACACGGTAGTCACCATTGACTTTGAGGAAGTTCAACTCACAGTCTTGTGGTTTGGAATTACAGGAAGTTTCCATGGTGACAAATATACAGTTCAATCCTCATTTGGATCAACTCATTTAGACCTTATGACATGACAATGCATTTTTCCTTGTAGTACAGTATACAGTATACATTGCACGCCTCTTGAACAAATTATCAGACTCACAAATAATATTATAATATTATACCTGGAGTTGTTTTGATGCTACTCAAACTAATAAGAAAGAAGTTAAAATTTGACAAAGTAAAAGCTGCTTGCAATGTCTCCCCTCTGTAATTTAAAAAATTTCCCCTTCCCACAATTCCTCTCACCTCCTCCCCACTATCAACTTCACGACATCCCTCTTTCCACTGTATGACTTTCCCTTGCCACTAGCAAATGCCCCAAAACGACTGAATCCTTCTACCTGCTGACTCCTTTGGCTTCTTTGAGTCACCTGCTGAGCACAAGACTACATTTGTAAAATGTCTCAGACTGCACAGCCTATGGTAATACAGAATTTGCCTGCTTGCTCTCTCCCAACCAGCTGAAGTTAAAAAAATCCCCTGCCTGCCTTCCAAGAAACTGCTTTGCATGGAAATACCTTTTTTACATGAACAGCTGTTGGCTGCTTGAGCTCCTGCTTTGAGCAAAGTGTGACTATTAGCGAAAGTTTTAAATTCTCATTTGAGATCGCCATAGTTACAGCACCATAATCATTGTACTGTCAGTGAGAGACAGCAGATGTTGATAGATTTTAAAACCCTCTGAGGACAATTATGCATCATCACGTAGCATTGGCCAACTCACTTCCTGTACAAAAGCTAACAAAGTGTGTTTTCTATTTCCCCATCTTAACATAAACGCTGTCTCTTGTCTATCCTGTCTTCTTTGGGAAAGATTCTATGCCATGCAAAAGAGTTAGGGTCAAAGATTAGCCTAGACAGTCTCAAAGGATCCGTTGCATTTCAAATTTTTGCAAGAAATTATGTTCAGTGCTATTTTTAACTTATACTGCCTTTGAAGTGCAGTCTTTGACGCAGTTCTTAAAACTACCAGTCTACATTGAAACAGCACTGAAAATTCAATAGGTTAGGACAATTGTTCATTCAGGGGGTCCATGTACACAGCCTCCCTTCATTGTGGAGTCAGACAAGTCTGACATCAGTTCCTTGAAAGAATAATTACCCTGTCATCAGTGCATGCTGTAATGCTGTGATTGAACAATCCTCATGAGAATGTAAGATGGATCCACGGTAATCCTATGGAATCTTACAAGGAAGTTTCGCCCTGTCTGTTATCAATATCCAATTTGATAGTGGATTCTTTACAGACTGTCACCAGCAGTGATGTTGTACCTCAATCAATGATGTCATTTCTCAATCAATGATATCACACCTCAATCAGTGATGTCATTTCTCAATCAGTGATGTCATACCTCAATCAGTGATGTCATACCTCAATCAGTGATGTCATACCTCAATGTCAAACCTCCATCAAGAATTGCAGCATAAAAATTTCCTGATTTATTGAAAAAATGTCTAATAACAGTTATAGTGTGTATAATTCAAGCAAAATGTTTACAGAAAGAACATACACAGACCTGAAAGAGATACGGTAGAGTCTTTATGGGATACTCAACTCTGTATAATGGGTGCATAATGATATTACTTCACTGTATCCAAAATTCCAATTTTGAAGTTTGCTGTATTTCTTTGCAGAAGAAACAGTTATGAAAAGTGGTTGCCATGGTAATGGGGATATCAGTCCATCTAATTCTTTATACCAAACATCATAGTTTTAATTTATGCAAAATGTATTAATGAGTATTGTTGTAGTATGCAAATCCTATAGATAGTGACTCGTTATATCAATGACGGAACT
>LD342775.1:277691-297996 GCA_001465055.1 Ptychodera flava | reverse complement strand
TGGAAGTCAAGATGAGTAATTCAGAACTTAGAGTAGGGACAGGTTGTGTATGTTCCTTGTAAGTTCTGGAATTTTAGGGAACTTGTGGAACGTCCCAGAAAAATGAAATGAACAACTAAAAAATAAATTTAGTAATACACCTGACAGTTTGCAAAAGTTTTATGTCATTGTGATACATTGTCAGTTTTTTTTTGAAGATATTTTATTTTATGCCTGGTGTAATCTGCAATCACACCTGAAAAAGGTATGAGTCTGCAGATAATACTTGAGAGTTCTGATTTTTTGAGGCACTTTGATTGTACAAATATTTTAACTTAATATGTACCAGTACATGCATTATACCGGTATTGTTCCCAAGTTCTCCAAGCAATCATTTGCATATTTTTCAAGGAAGAATGTTACCACAAATCAATTTCCTGTATTGGAGAGACATCATGTCCCAGACTGTTATGCAAGATGATATTGAAAAGTGTTACCATATTACATTTTAAGCATTTGGAGTTAGTGTTTATTACAAGTTAACATGTGACTGTGATCAATGGGCATCTCAGGGATGTATGAAATTCCCTCTGCAACTAGACCTGAAATAGTCTAAGGATGTGAATTGTGGCAGCGTGGGTGTCAAATCTCAGTCTGACCTGTTTTTCTGTATCAGACCCTGAAGCTTGGCGGTTTTTTCCCAAAACAGACTCACTAGTCATCTGTACTGCAGCTTAAATCATTTATATGTTCGTTTAACAAGCCATGCTCCTGAGAGGTCAAAGGGCATGCCTCTGAAAGCTCCAAGCATCATCATTACATGTTTCTGTTCCCCCCATAAATTTTCTTAACTGTGGGATAATACAATTTCCCCTGATTGGCTTGGATGTGATAGCATCTTCCAGAAGTCAACCAGGATGAACCTATGAGGACATTACCGCTCATTACAGAACATGTACCCCAGGGTAAACTAGGGTCAACCGCTTCCTGTCTGTCTGACAGCTTAGGGAAGTTTGGAGATTGAGATGATATGAAAACTTCAGATGTTGATAAATGATGGGCCAATAAAAATTCACTGATGGTTGTACTGTGATGAAAAGTAATTTACTTAATTACCCCCTGCTACCATAATAAAAAAGGGAACATAAATTTAAAAAGATGTCGAAGCCCGAATGAAAAGTACTCAGTAGAAATTTTGTGGGAATCTTTATAGCATGCCACAATTGTTCATCACTTTGGTGGATGTAAACAGTTGCTAAATTTTTTGTGTATTAAACATTTAACAGAGATGAAAAGGCAGCAATTGATAGTGTTTAAGAAATCTTGATGCTTGCCATGGTGGCTGCTGAAAGGCATAAAATCCGCCGGTTGTGACATTTTGTCTGTGGGAATTAAGAAACAGTTTCCCATTACCTAGAAGAATATTGATTATGCGTGATAAAACTAGAACATACATGTTTGCCGTGACATCAATGTAATAGGTGCACTGCCATTCCGGTTTTCTAGGAGTGATCATTTGTAGTACATGTTGTCTTTTCCACACACAAACATGAAACAAATATGCCCCCATTTGTATTTTTTTCAGTTTTCAGGTCCTCAGACATTTTGCAGAAATTTCTCGCTAGAGGAAATATCCAGATATACCGTAATTTATCCACACTGAACTGAAGTGAACAATGTAGCGCAGTTTGTTGCTCTTAGCTCATAAGCATGTTTTACATGTAATATGGTAGACACTGTACCAAGTATTGTTGTATTGTAATACATGTTCTGCTTTTTTAGAAGGATTGAAATTGACGGAGATGAAATACCAAAAACAATGACTGTATCCCACATTCTGTAGAATGTAACGCTACTCACTATACACCTTGCATGTGTATGGAGCATGCCTACAAATGCTTGGCTGTGCTGTATGTGCTGAGATTTCCAATGACGATATTGTTGAAAACCATCACAGTCGTCTAAAGTCAGATGATGTCATCATCTGCTGTTCATGCTCATGTAACGTTGTCCATGTGCTTACTGGAATAAATATTTTACATGGATGGAGTAAGTCTAATTGATCTTGTGTTTCTACAAAACAGACAATGGTCACTGTATCAAAGGAATCGTAGGAAAGTGATCAGAAAATTCCCAGGGTTAGAAAAATTCCAGAACATTTGGATTCGTGCAAACAAATCAAAAAGTCTTAAGTGTCTGCACACAGATGCTAGTTTCCGCCACTGTTCAGTCCCAGCTAGCCTCTCCAAACTCTCACTTCAAAGATAGTCTAAGTATAGACACCAATTTTCCCCAATGTTCAGTGCCTACTAGTTTCTGCAAATTCTTACTTTAAAGATAGTCTACAAAGTATAGACACCAATTTCCACCACTGTTGACTCCCTGCAGGTCTCTTTAGACTCTCTCAGCTCATTGACATCAGTGATGAGCACGTAAACTCAGAGATCATAGATGCACGCAAAGACTGGTTGCCATGGAGACAGGACAATTATACGCACATTGAGGTAAACTGATACCCTACTGTGAATCTTCCAAACCATAGGGAATAGATTTATCTGACAGGCATGGAGCTCTTGGATTGCTCCTTGGCAGATAAGAGCTTGGCAAATGCACGAGTCTTGGATTGAATCAACGTATTTGGAAATAATCTGGACAATGACAATATCCATAATGTGCTTGAGAGTCTAAGCTATTGCCTGTATGGCATATTTGCAAATGAAAAGTTTGAAAGACAACCAACTTTGAATTCATTCAGTGTTCCATCAAATGACTGCCCATGATGATTACCAGATATCATTAAATTAAATTGAAGTTTGTTAACAGTGGTTATGATTGATAGCTTAAGGTATAAAAGCTGGTTGACTGTGGTTATGATTGAAAAGGCATAATAGCTGGTTAACAGTGGTAATGATTGGATAAGGCATATAGATTTGTACATGTAATGGAATCTAAATACTATTCAGTGCTATGTTTAAAGAATACTTAAACGGGACAACTTCTATGCCAATAATCAATCTTACACCAAATTGCGGATCTTTAGTTCCATTGATGTGTTGTATGGATGATTTTTGAGGTGTTTAAAATAAAGTCTTGAAAGCCCCGTTGCATGAGGTCAAGCCCTGCACCAATTTGACCAGTGACGTGTGATTCAATGTGGATCCATGAGAACAGTAAATGAAGACATATTGAAAATTGAAAAAAAACCCAGAGATTTTACAGTTATACCGGTATCTTCTTGCTACTACTGGTACAAGAAATTCTCGAAATGGTATCACTGATTTTGTATGCAAGTGACTTGAGAGGAACTTTTTCTGTGTATATATTACATTGATAGTCCATATTTTGAATATCCATGGCAGTGTAAAGTTTTCATCTCTGTGGTTCTGACATCAGGAAGAATTATTTGGACATTTGAATCAAAAGATGGCCCTGCATGCAGCTTAGGGGTAATGTAAGCAGAGTTTCGTAACTGAGGAACTCATTCAAGTTTGGTTACAAACCATGAAAAAACAGATTAAACCGTCTGAAGGAGATTTTTTTATCTCCACTGGTCAAACACAGGCTGCATGTAGAACTACTCTTTGGAGAATAAAAGAGGTTTGATTGTTGCTGATGAGTTAAGGTTCTGAATGCCAAATGTCGCTGAAGGGAAAACTCAAGCCCTGTGTTACCTCAATTTATCAGGAGTAATTAGGCATCAGCATTGCAGTATCGGCTGAACTGATTTCTTTTCTCTGTAATTTAGACAATCTGTACACCCCTAGGCTTGTTTTTAGGAGGACTCCCACCAAGACCAATGAATAGTTTGTTTGTGCAATGCTACATGCTATATTACAATTCATTGTTGTCCTTCAGGTATGGTTCTATCTATTGGCTTTGAGAGGCACCCTGATCCAAGCATGCATGTATCTACCTTATCAAAAACAAGATTAAACCCAGTATTGTACTCCATGCAGAAGGAATGTCGGGGAAAAAAATCTTGTTCATTGTGTTTTGAACAGAGAAATTAGTTCTTAGCTTTGTGTTAGTTTTTATCAAACATTAAAAAATTTCCCAGTAGTCCACCCTGTAATGAAGGCAGTGTAGCTAAAAATCATCATTATTTTTGTGGAATAGAGAAATCAAACTTTGTTAAAATATCTATCAGCTGTTGTCAGGTTTGACAGCATCATTTTATTTAGTATTAGACCCCATATTGAAGGGATTGCAAGTTGATAAAAATCATCTCCATTTTTTTCATTGGGGAAATCAAATTTTGGCCTTTATAAATCATTTCCAATTTCTCATTTGACAAGATTTTTTATTTTACTCGAATCAGAAATGAAATGTGGCTTTCGATAGCTGCACCACAGGCCTTGCATATAAACCTCAGTGAATTTGATGAATGAGATTACAAAAAGTTGTCAAACTTGCCAAAGGGTAAACTTGTTTATCATCTTGTGAACTTTTAAAAGTTTAAAAATTCATGATTACCTAGCTGTCTTGCCTGTAGGCGTCCCTTGATATTCAGTTGTGTGTGTTTAGAAGTTGGCAAATCTGTTCAATCGCCTTAAAAGAGAATGAATTGCATGACTGAAACCTCGTCTTACATCAGCTAGAATGTGAATTTACAAAGCTGTGATTAACAATATCCCAAACACGAACCCCAATAGTTGCACTACATGTTGTTTTTCTTCGAAAAGCTAGAAAGTGCATCATATTCTTTTGTAAGCAATGCAGAGGAAAATACACCATTACGTCTGTGAAACATATATGGCACAGCCTGTGTATAATACATACTTTAACACCTTTGCCCAGCCGCGCTGTATCATGGAATCACCATGGTAACATCACATCCAGCACAGTTCTTGGAGTCGGAAGACTTTGCTTCGACGTGTGCCCAGTGCGTCATGTGGCTTTTATACTTTTGAAATAACACTTGACATGTCAGCGTAACCTACAAGATGGGCCTCTCAGGTGTTAGTTAATTCAATTACCCTGTATGTAATACACATACCAGCATACAGTTTGCTTCTGAGCTTTGAATTCGTATAGGCATTTAAGAATCTAGATTTAGTTGTACCACTATCGTTAGTGTAAATGTTCACTTTCAGCGTCTTTTAGATAACCCAGGTAATAGCGTAATTTCTGTATTTCTGTTGAATTGATCATATTTACAGTGTGCATTCCAATGACAGGACATAGTTGAACCAACTGTCACCAAAAATAAAAACTACAGCACCATTTTATACTTAGGTCAACCAATCTAGCGTTGAAATGTATTTATTATAATAAATGTCCATATCTACACCGATACATGTTCTGTGTTGTTTTGATAGAAGTGTCACATGGTGGTAGTTGTTGTTTTGATTATGATTAATCAAACAAACATCAACAAAAGCTCAGGCTAAAGATTTATTATTTTGTAAAAATGAAAACCTTGATTAAATATCAAAGTTGGCTCCATTTCTTTGAGTTATTGCATTGAAAAAGGAAATTGCCCACCAATGGCTTCAATTACATTGTGCTTGAAATAGTGTTATGCAGTGTCACATTAGGCAAGCCAACGTGCTGGAGTAGAATTTGTTGATGTTTAATTTACATATAGCTTCTTATAGAGGGGATAGTTGAAATTCAGCAGTGAAGTCTCGGTGAAAAGTATAATTAGAAAGAAATCTGGCATTATTTAAAGATGTGACAAGTACAGTTTGCAGAACATCAGTCGGCCCAGCCCCATTGCTACCAGTGAGTACTGGTATGTTGGTAGAATATGAAGAATAATTTCTGGTTATTCATACCAGCTAAAGGTTCATGCAGTGAGGGTATTTAAATTAAGATGTCTGTTGTATGGAGAAACTGGGTGGCAGCTTTGATGTCTCGTCAATCAACATTTCAGTACAGCTGAATGTAGATATTAAATAACAACCATAATTAAAGATTGCTAAAATATTATCAAAACACAGTATATTTGTTGCCATTGTGTAAAATGGGATAATCCTCTATGAATACAGTGTGCAGCACAGCCCATAAAATCATGAATTGTTCACTGCTCTGTTACTTATCAATTGACGTATCATTGCAACATCCACTCCAAGTCTTCAAAACCAGATAAAGATCTTCTTTCTCTTATGTATCTGACATCAGCATTGCGTATGAAGCACTCAATACATCGGCTGGTGAAATGTATATTTTGCACCGGTGATTGATTGCAATGAAATTTCAATTGAATGGTGCATCGGTGTGTAATGTTTGCAGTTCAGCTCACTCCAGTGAATGTTATTTGGTAGTAATCCTGGCTGTAGGGTTACACATGATGTCACTCAATCAAAATTGTTGATTGCGACTTTGTTGATTCAGATTTCATTAAGGTGTTGTGTTTATTCCCATATCTTGTTTATTATCAGTAGTAACGCTATGATAATGGTTAGTTTTATGTTCCTCTCTGTTTCTTTCACGGTGTCGCCGCAGAGCGCAAGAAAATTGTATGGAATGATACGAAACTAAGATCAGTTTGAACAGCTCAGTTTTCAGGAAGTGCTTTAGCAGTTCAAATTGTGATGAATGGATGTGGCATTGTCCTGAGTGAGAGTGACTGTGAATCACATCAGACTGTCCTAATTTCCTGTCTTCATTGAGGGCTTTCAGATGATTTCACTGATGCAGTTGCTCGGCATCAGTTGACAACAGAATTCCCATTAATCCATAAAATCATTGTGCTAGTTTTTGAGTTCAACGTTAAAATTTTCACATCATTCCTGCCAGTCACCCAATATACCAAGGTTAACCAATACCAGATCAATAGGGAAGAAGTAACTTACAGAAATTATAACAGTATTAGTTTGTATGGGTGATCAGGTCTTCATGCTGCTCTGTACATATAATCACTTAATAAGTGTTCACTGTATAGCAGGGTAACTTTTGCTGTTCCTATACACTGAACACTGAGCGCCTGTGTCTGTCTAGTGTCAAAGCTTGTACAGGGATACAAGCTGTTGAGTCAGACATGTTTTTCATGATCTTGGTCAACGTTTTGTATGAAAAGATATTTTATTTTTTAATACAAAAGCTGTCTTTCATAGGTTTTTGCTTGCAAAACTTTTGCAACCTTGGTTGTAGGCAAAACATGTTTGTAAAGCTTCCATGGACTCTGTTGAGATAAATATTTCAATTTTCATCATTAACAAGAACTTCATGTACTTATTACACTTATAAAAGTCATGACGGCATCCAGTACTTCAATGAAATGATGATTTATTCATCTTTTAGTCAACTGAATAAAGCAAATAAATTTTGCAAGGAAACAACAGCAGCCTAAATAATGCTTGACTTTGCCATGTAAAACCTTTAACTTTTGCTCACTTTTTGTTGAAAAACTTAAAAAGATTCCCGTTTGAAATCAAGAATAAAAAGCGGGGATCATCATGCAAAATTTGGTACCAGAGAAACAAATTACCCAATTTGCCAAAATTGGAAATTCAAAATGGCTACCATCCCTGTGTTAACTCTGCATGGAAAAATATAAAACAGTTACTGTATTTGATTTCAAAAACATAAACCACTTGAAACTTTACTTACTCCGTGAGCTTCAAAATAAGCCCTCTCAAGTATTCAACTGAAAAATATAAGTTTGAATGTCCACATGTCTCTCCCAAAGGCACTATCTTAATGTAAAGTCTTTGGTATGAGGAAGTTCATCATGTGCATTGTAATGCTGTACTGATACCGTTTATTCATTGTATTTCATCCAGTGAGCTGAATTACTAACTGTGCTGCATTCCTAGAAAGTATCGTCTGCACATTACTATCTGTATATAGTCATTATTCTGGCTTTCAATGTTTCCATTTGTTATATATCATGGCTTCAGTTTCCCGCATTGTTCCAAAATGCATGCAAGACAACAAGGCAAGAAATAATGCATATATGCTGTACCAGCTATCTTGTAGTATAAGTAATTTATTTGCTAAACATTTGTTCTTTCTTGTTTAAGCCTTGCAACATACCCTTGCTATATAATCTGTAGTGACACTGTCTTTCCATGAAGCAATCTGAACCTTTACAATACAGTCGTTGACCATACTGTTTTGTATTATTTGCTCTCTGCAGTGGAGACCGATAGAAGATGACTTCTGTGGTACAGGAGCATTGCATCCGATAGCCATCCCGACCGCATTGCAGGCCGTGAATTTTCTGTTGCAGTCTGGGCATGGCAGCACTTTTTCATCCATCCTGGTGACAATCAAGGACAGCCACACCATCGCTTTCATTGGCACTACAAATGGAATACTCATGAAGGTAATATTTGTCTTACCATCCATGACCCTTCATTCCCAGGGCAGTTGTTTTATCAAGACTTGAGTGAATACATAACAGGGGATTACTCTTCAGAAAAATATGGCTTTTGCGTGGGCTTAGAGGGCAGTACCCAATTGGATATTTTGTATGTGCCTACGCAAAATGTGTTTACTAATAGATTGTATGCAGAATATGATTCAATACATGCAGCCTGCAGCAAAATGTTATTACATGTGAATGCATGCCTTTTCACTGTTTCACCATTAAAAGATAATACAGATATCATGAATATTTTTCAAAATATAGATCATGACTTGTAGCAGATCAAAATGAATCGTTAAATTTTCAACAGTCATAGTATAATTCTCTTTTGAAGTCAATTCTCATTCTCTTCATTTCAATAGAAGACATCTATTTTACGGACGTGATATACTAGTCATGATGAACTAGATTGGAAAATCAGCTGTTCTCTGCCCCGCTTGGTAATTCTGACCACTACTGATTAGATTATTTAATTATAATTAGCAATCATGGAAAGAATCTATACTGACTCCAGCCTTAACCCTTTCACCACCATGGTTTGTCCCGAATCCATTGTTCTCTATGGTAAAGTTGGACCTGTATACAGGGAACTGGGGGTGAAAGGGTTAATGAGCTTGGCAATCCATGAATGACGTAAAAAGTCTGTTCGGAACAGGAGATGGAGTTGGCCACTTTAGATGGACAGTGACAGCAGGACTGTTACTGTGTCAGTGTCTTGCCTTTACAATGCTTGTAGAGATGCTGGGTTTTTTTGACAAGCAGCACTATAGACCCTCGTTAGCTCTAATGGTAGCCTTAGAATGAATCGATTCAGTTGCTTGGAGTAGCAATGAAAAGCCATCAAAGGCCGATGGCAATCTCGCCCCTTGTAACAAACGGTGCATCTCAATGAACTTTCCAGTAAATTCTGCTCATTTTTGAAAACTCAGTGTTTTTGCCCCATTGGTATTGATGATATATCATTATTTTTGTTCATTCACTGTGAAAAATTTGGACTTTCTGAGAAATGTAGGTTGTAATCCAGATTGAATCAAGGCACCCGCTGATGGGGCCGCTTTATGATACATATCAAGAACTGTTGTCGATTCGTTTGTCAAGAGCTTTGATAAACTGACTATCGGCTGTAAATTGCGATGAGAAAATCACATCGCTGTGTACTGATGCAAGTTTTACAATCTCTTTGGTGCAAGTTAGCGTGTTCACTTCCCCAGTGAGTGTAATTGTGTGTCCTCCAAGAAAGCAAAGCGCATAATATTTTACTCATGCTGTCAAGACTTTATGTAGTAAAGCATTTTGCCCTTCAAACATGACTCATTAAATGCATACAGCATTTTTTTCCTGCCCACAATTATATTTGTATTTCATTCAGACTGAAGATAGCGTACTTGATTCAGAATATTTCAGAAAAGGTACTTGGTCATTGAAAACTAAAGTGTTTAATTGACAAATGTGCGATGTCAAAGCATTCTGTTGGCGATATGAACACAGTGGGACTCTTACAACAGACAGAAACCGTGATGAATAGTTCAGGTACAGAGATGACCTAGGGCTAATATGTCACCTTGTAGTGTCAGCTCCAGCATCGTGCTGTGAGAACTCTGCTCTCATTTTGACACGCTGATTAGCAAGGTTAAATTTGGCGAAACAAAAGTTTTGTTTCCTTGCGTGCACCACAATTCTCTGTTGATTTGAAGTTGAAGTTTTGGTCATGTCATCGCTGCAGTAGCTTGAATAATTGTTAATCAAGAGAACATAACATTTGACATGTACCGTCAGGTGTGCCGTCCGTGAAAATACCATCTTCATTAACTCGCGGTAAAATCAATGCACTAGTCTAGGAGCCTGAGTCTAGTGGAATATTTCCAATTAGGAAAGGACAGCATCCTGATAAAGACATGATTAAATAACTTGGATACCTTCGTAATGAAATTTAGATTTTGTCATTGGAGACAGACGTTATCGGGGCACTTCAGGGATTTCAAATTTTTTGCAGTCTCTAGACAGATTTACTCAGAATGAAAAACATACAGTCAGCTTGAATCTTTCAGATTTAATGATTTTAAACCTCTCTTCACCAGATTTTAATATGAACACAGTTTTCAATAGGGTGGTTTGATCCATATACAGAAAAATGGGGATGACAACATTAAAATTTTGTCAGTTTTCAAGTTCCTCAAATACAAAAAAATTCAGCTTCCATGTCATACATATCAAGTTATGTCTGGTGCATATTCACAAACCTCATATACATTTGCTTAAGGTAATATGCACCTCAAAAGTGAAAGACTTAAACTTTTGCTCAAACTTTCCTCAGTGAAACTTTCAACCATTCTCTTACCAAATCAAGAATAAAAATCAGGGGTCACCGTGCAAACTTTTGTACTAGAGAGACAAATAACTTGCGATTTCTCGATATTTGAAATCCAAAATGGCCGCCATCCCTGTGTTAATTCTATGAGAAAAAATAGAATTTTCGATTTTCGAAAAACTAAGACAGTGAAAACTTTTCTTTCGCCAAGAGCTTCAAAATGAGCCCCCACAAGTGGTAGGTCAGAAGAAAATTGATAAAATTTGAAGGCTTGAATTTCTGTCCCCGAGGTGCGTTCTACCTTAATAACCTTTTGACTTTTTGCTGATTCTAGGTGATCATAGATGCTGAGGGGGACGACTCACCGTATGATCTGCGTAGACCCTACCAGAACATCACGCTGAGTGAGGGTGTACCAATAAAACAAGACATGGCCCTTGACATCACCAATCAGTACATCTACGTGATGACCCCACAACAGGTGAGTGTTCAAAACATGCACTAGATGTTGCATGTGTTCTCAATGATCAACGTTGTGAACCATCGATGGTGTGTTATGAAAGTAAATATTCCATTAGAATCCTATGGGAAAAAGTCTCACAGGGAAAGAAAATATTCCATTAGTATCCTATGGGACAAAGTCTCCCAGAGGGAGTCTCCTTTGTTTGCTGTATGTGGGATATTGGTAATTTTGAATATATAGACCACTGTACATCCATCTGTCATGTAGACGTCCAATATTAATCCCTAAGTGTACTATCCTACATAATTGCTAATTGGATATTTCTTTAGAAATAAACTTAAAAAAATTATACACCCATTACAATTTGCTTTTCAACATGGAGTCAGCCTGTTACTTGTTGATCAGTTAAATATTCACATCTTGTATTGATGAATTACAGAATTTGTCTATTCCCAAAGTGTAAAATATACTTTTAATTATTATTCTGGTTCTTCTTCCTGTTTTCAATGACAGTTGTTCAAGTTACCAGTCCATGCATGCAGTTTGTACACAGACTGTTCAGTGTGTGTGACCACACCTGATCCAGTAGGGTGTGGCTGGTGTGATGGCAACGCATTCTGTTCAACCCAGGAGGAGTGTACTGGAACTGGTGTGCTCTGGGGTAGAGGAACCTGCCCACCGGCAGTTCACTCGGTATGTGATCAGTTGCATTAATATCAGTCAGAAGGGTATGTGGTGCAATGGTGGTACATTTGTTGATGTATATGAGCTTCTGTATCAACATCTCCATTCTGATAGCAGCAATAACAGTAACCCCTTTGACTACCACAGTATAGTGAATTCGTTGTACTGAATATGCAGGGAAAATGACAGGATCTCTTTAGAACTTTCCATCACCCAAGGAGTTATCAGTCTCAATTGTCTGTTAATTTATGATCCAACCATTTGGCACTTTTATGAAAAATTACTGTGAATTGTTGTTTCAAAACAATGAAAAGTGTATTTTAACACTTATTCCTCATTTTCTAGTATATTATATTAGTAGCAAAATTCTGGTGATAACTGACAGATAGCAAGGATATACCTATTTATGCAATGACAGTGTGAACCCAGCAGTCATTCAATACCCAGAGATGACTGCTTTGCATTTAACTGATAACAAAGTTTGGTGTCTTGAACAGTGAAAGTTCCGCACTTCTGTTTGTGTAATTTCATCAAAATGGTGCTCTTTTACCCTGAGAGTAAAAGCAAATGAGTTGAAAGTGCAGCTGTTGGAACACTCTGGCCTGAGCTGACGTAGCCCAACATTCTGTATTCACTGTTGAAGTCGAGACATTAGAAAGAAATCAATAGTACCCAGGCAGTATGAATGGAACATCTCATCGCGTTGATTTCTCAATATTTTACCTTCAGATATCACCTCTAGAGGGCCCAGTTGGAGGTGGCACCATAGTCAGCATCAAGGGAGATAACCTAGGTGTTGGTATTGGGGAAAACACACACCATGTTACAGTGGCGGGTCAGCTGTGTCTACCACTGCCAGAGAGAAGTAATCTTTTTGAGTAAGTATGGAGTGTATGCATATCAGAGAGGGCTCCCATCTGGCTGACGGTTGGCTTGGTAGTTTGAATAACAATTCTCTGTCAGCCAACCTTGGCAAAAATTGACTTAGAAAGTTATAGAAACCAGAGTCATGATTTGTCAACACCTGTTTGTTTTTTGTTTTCTCAGGGTCCTCTTTTCATCATCACAATTTTCCTTTCAACTTTGATCAGAGTGTCATGTAATTTATTAAAGTGCATCGCACAAGAATACTACATCTCAGTATTCCCATAATTTGTCTGGCATAGCCTACTGGCTTGCTCCATCATTGGTGATTTTATTAATAGTCTTCAATCCCAAACCCCACATTTCAGGCTGCAGTGTAACACTACAGAAATCAGCCAGTCTGGTAGAGGTCCAGTCGTGGTGGTCATCTCAAATGTACAGGATGACTCAATACCATACATTGTAAGAGGAACGCGGGGATCTTCTCAGATATTCTCCTATGTGGTGAGTCACTTTTCTCTACCTTGTTGATCCATAGTTTACCTAAGCCCACTCACTTGCTCACCTCCCATCATTACGCTAGGCTTGTCAACCTGAAGTATGGTGGACCAAATCGTTTGTGGAGTGTTGATGTCATAGGGCATCTGTCATGATGAATAAGTGGCAGTACTAGTATTTCCTCTCAGAAGGAAGTGTTCAATCGTTAGAGAATGAAATGTGTCCTGAACAGTCTTCCTGTATGGCCAACCACACCAAGCATAGAATAGGAATACATATAAGAAAGTACTTGTTGACAAGAACTCGGCCATATATGATCATTTTCACTTCTGCATCTGTAACTTATTTTTGTGTCATTTATCTTGCAAGTTAGTGTCAGCGCTGTCTCCCAAAAACCATTTCCTTTCATTAGTATTTCCTGATAAACATCAGAACATTAGTTCCAGTGGAAATTAAACATCATCAGAAAACAAGGAAAGCAATGAGAAAGGTTCTTTACTGTGTAACCACTAAAGAGAGGCACTGTGAATTGACCTACCCAATGTTTTCCTGTCTATTTGAATTTGAATTTCAAGGTTTGACTCTAACAATCCATAACTGCATTTCATGATAAAGAACTCACTGTTCGCTTCAGGAGCATGTGTGTTATTACAATTTGAAGTTGAGGAAATTAAACTTGCGACTCATGCATTTTAATTTCTCGTTTTTTCTTTTACTGTCTGAAGGAACCTGTTCTTGACAAGTTTAGTCCTAAATATGGCGCCCAGTCAGGTGGAACTCAGATGGTGATCTCTGGCGAGTATTTTGATGTTGGTACCAACAGAGCTGTTAGAGTGGCTGGTCATCCATGCCATATCACCTCGTAAGTCATGGCTTACACATCACTGTGACTGAATTCATGAAAGAGAATGTTGCTTCTGCAGTTCCATAGGCAGTGGTTTCTCATGCACGTATTGACTTCTTTCTCTGTTTGTGATCAAATGAATCATTTTAGACACATCCTTTGATCATGAACCGAGACTTTGACATTCCTCTAGTGAAGACCATCATGATTAGTCTGTCATATTGCGCTATGATTCTCCAGGTTTGTGAAAGATTTTTCCATACCAAATACACATGCATGTACTCATGATGCATGCATCTCAAACATATCACATTAAATTTATGTTACATGTATTAAAATGCAGTGGAGTTTGGAGATTGTATGAAGTTCATTTAAGCCTCAATAAGGTAGTATGCACTTGGAAATTGAAAGACTTTTTAATTTTGCACATACTTTCTACAAGAAAACTTTAAACCATTCTCTTTCAAACTTCAGAATAAAAATCAGAGGTCACCATGCAAAATGTCATACTAGAGTAATCAGTTACCCAATTCTACCGACACTTGAAATTCAAAATGGCCTTTAATGATGCAAAATAAAATTTTAGATCTTCACCAAAAGTAGTCAGTGAAATATTTTCACTCCATGAGCTTCAAGATGAGCCCCCGCAGGTGGTAGACAAAAAAAAATATTTCAAGAGTTTAAGAGTCCACATCATCTATCCCAGAGGTAAATTCTACCTAAGAGAACTCCTGTTTCCCGCCTGTATGGTTGTCCAATATATAATATGCAGCAAACAGAAGGCATAGACCTGTGTAACTGGTAGATAAATAGACTAATTCAATAGGTATGAAGTCTGTTCCTTCAAAGCCTATCACTTTACATTGGTCAAGGAGAATTATGAAGTCATAAACTAACCAACACAAATCAATCCCCTATTTTGATCTAAATTGACAGTATCGAATAAATCTTGCATGGCCCATCTATACTTTGTGAAAGGACAATAAAACCGATATATTCACTGATATGGCATTTATTCACACAAAATAATTCCCATAATAATGGCATTATGATGCATGCTTATACTCATACTCCACTCTTTCTCCAACGCCAGATTTACGTACAACCAGATTCTCTGCACTACGTCAGCTGCCCTGGACATGGCCTATGGCCCTGTAGAGATCAAGATAGACAATTCAGTTCTAGTAAGTGAGAGTAATTTCAACTATACAACCAACCCCAGCATCACAGATGTCTACCCAAGGAAGGCATTTCTCAGGTGAGCTTCGAACCAGTAGGGAAAACTGACAAACTTTTAGTGTGTGTGTTCTCCTTTTACATGTAGGTAGTACGCTTCTTGAAAATCAAAAGATAAACTTTTGCTCGAACTTTTCTCAAACTTTTCTCAAACTAAAGGTTTGAGAGTTTGAATATCTGTCCCTGAGGCACTTTCTACATTAAAAAAATCTAAATATCTTGTGGAAAGAGTTGGTACTCAAGACTTTATTATGTTAATTAAGTGCAATTTTCTACCTAATGAGGTCTAGTATTGTAATTGAAACAAGACATACAAGAGTGCAGATAACTACCATACCTACATGTACCACTGTCAACCCCACACCATGACATTAAAATCCAGCATCAGATAGCTCGTGACAAAATGATAGATATAGTGTCAAGTGGTTTATTGTCACCATCAATACCTACAAGGCCAATTGCTTCTTTTGTAGGTCATATCTGACACACAATCCCACAAACACAGGTTTCATGCTACCGTCAAGATGTCTTTCTTTTTGTAGGGTCTATGGTGCAATCACACAGTTTTGATCAATGCAATATCTTTGTCAAATAACTATTGCCATCTGAATTCAAATATCTTTGAAAACTGTCACACTTTGGCGCTTGCACAGGAACATCATCGTAAAAATTAAGAATCTTTTGATTGATTTACGTCTTGTTCATTTTGTATTAAGCGGTGGAACACCTCTCAATGTCATAGGTCATAATTTACATATTGCGTCAGAGATGATCATGGTTGCCAACGCTACCACAAGTTACGGACATAGTACTATTACTGAGGTGAGCATCAAAAAAACACAATAAATAGGGGAAAAGTTTTATGTCTGCAGTCAAAACCTGACAATTTGCATACTTGGTGCAAAGCCTAATGGTCATCACTAAAGAATTGGACTGAAACTACAACTTTGTTAGTTTACCAGGTCATCTTTCTTTTGAGTTCTGAATCTCAGAAAAATGAGTTGTCACAAAGTTTGACAAGGACGATTACACAGAGCCTATCAAATTCATGAAGGAAGATGAGTTCTGTAAAATATTTTACATCATAAAATTTGCTTTCTAAGTCATGTACTGTGTGCATTCCTAGCGTATGTGAACTGGTAAATCATGGTTAACCATCCTCTTTGTTGATCCCAGTGAGTGCACCGTCGTGCAATGAAACTGTAAGATGTTCAGTCTATGTTGTTGTGTTGTAACTTTTTTACCACAGTTTGTAATGATGTGACATGAAATGTTCTGTTTGTTTCTTTGCCTAGACTTGCAATCCTGCTGCTGATGGTATGTCAGCGTTGTGTCCTGCACCCAATGTTGGACAGACCGGCATCATGGCATCAAAGAGTGAGCCACAGAAAGTTATCATGTCATTTGTGCTGGATGGTATGGTGATCGGCTCTGATGAAAACAAGTCAGTGGACTGGGACACTTTCATCTACTTCCCAGATCCGGTCTACTTCAAATTTCCTGAACCAGAAAACCTCCGGAAACTAAGTGATGACAAGCTTTCCCTGTACATTGATGTAAGTGACTCTACATGTACGTCTGTTCACCTTGGCAAGACATGGCAGGAAAGCTGCATTCACAGAGCCTTGTACATGTCCCCACTGATTAGCCTATCTTATGGTTGAACGGTTGGTGCTTGCAGCAAAAAAAACGAGTACACAAACATATTTTTATCTCACCATGACTTCAGGCAATCTTTTCCGTAATTGAAAATTGTCAGGATACACTGCTGATGTTTACATTTCATTGAACTGATAATGTTCAGAATTTTGGTTTTACAAAAAAACAGATAAGCACAGTAATGGGTTTTCCATCTCCAAGATATTGCCATGGAACTTTCAGTAAACATAATTAAGCTGTATATCACAACTTACACATTTCTCTGACTTTCTGTTTATTTCTTGTTATTCTCTTACACCAGGGAATCCATCTGAATCTGTCCAGCACCAAGGACGATGTGAAAATCGTAGTTGGCAATCACCAGTGTAATGTCACCCAGTTACTCTATGACCTGTGTATATGCTCCCCTCCAAAGAGGGACAACCACACCAGAATGAATGAACCAAGGAGAAAAGTAGAGGTGAGAAAGTGACCTAAAGATGAGATTGAGAAAGGTTTAGAAGCAATGAATGACGAATATTTGAAGGAATCCTAGGTTAACACACGTGCTGTATGCAGTATTTGTGTATATACGTGTGTTTGTGTTTCTGAGGGCCCATGTAGGAAACTTAAATTGTAGTTGTATTGATTTGCAGAGTCACTTCCTGGTTACTGCTTTGTTAGGACTGCCATCTTTTAACCCCTTTCACTGCCAAATGAATTGTTTACAGTGCCATTGCTTTGATAAAGATGGGTTGAACTACATGCAGGGAAATAGGGGTGAAATGATTAGAAGTAAAAGGATGACCCAAAGCCTAGACTATGATAAAGCTCACTACTCTATTGAATTCTGAGCACCCAGTTTCCACACATCATGTCCACTTTTTAGCGCACATTTGGTACACCAATGTGAGGTTATCGTATAAACTGATTTTGGTGGCATCTGTATGTATATGTATATGTATGTATGTACGTATAATATGTCCGTCAACATCAAGAACTCACAAACTGCTGCACTTTTCAGCTTGGTATTAGTGTGTTGATGCATCCTGGGCTATAGATGGGATTTTGTTCAAATGAAGTTTTCATTGCCAAAATTATGCAAATGAGCTTTAAAAATGTGAAAATGGTCAAGAATTAATAACTTAAGAATCGCTGTTTTGATTACTTCGAAAATTTGTGTGCAAGTACCGGGTACCTTAGGTGAGCCCTATACAGTTTTATGAATATCGTGAAGATATCTTGAATTTTGTATTTTGGTTATTTTTCTCATTTTAAGTAAAAATTATTCTTCTCTGAAACCGCCAGCCAAGTTGCTCTCAAATTTGGGTTAGATGTTTGCAAGGGTGTTACCCTTCTAATTTGTTGAAATTGCGACAAAATTGGAAAAATTACTGTTTTGGGGCAATTTTTGTCATTTTTGTGTTTTAAAATTTGTTATCAAACAGTATACCACCCCACCAATGGCAGCTACAGCAAACATGAAAACACACAAAAAGTTTTATTTTTATCGCAGGTGTAAGTTTGCAACCTACAAGTTGAATACCTCAAAAATTTTATGTGTTGAACAGGTGTACGTTGGCAACCTGGAGTTTGAGATTGGCTTCTTGCAGTATGTGGACTGGACGGAAAATGGGTTCAAGTGGCAGTACATTGTAACAGCCATCTTACTGGCTGTCACCCTGCTCATCATCGGCGTTGTCGTCTGGAGATACAGAGAGAAGAAGAGGATGAAGAAGAAAAAAATGCTGATGATGCAGGATGAAACTGACTACTCTGTGATGTATCGGGCAAATCCTAGTGGTGTTGATTGCACACCACAGAGACCGGCTAGGAATGGAAGTAGAAACAGTGAGTGGCAGTGTTCTCAAATTTGTAGAATATAATAAGCTTCTATACAAATGCACACTTAAAGTATAGGCTGCGGTTCAAAAGTGAAAGACTTCAACTTTTGCTCAAACTTTCTTGGAGAAAACTTTCAGCCATTCTCTTTCAAAATCAAGAATAAATAGCTGGGGGTCACCATCCAAATTTTGATGAAATGCAAACATATTTGAAATTCAAAATGGCTGCCATCCCTTTTATCAACTCTATGGAAAAAATGAAATTTTTGATTTTCACAAACAAGTGGTTGATCAGTAAAGTATTGTAAAAATTGAAAGAGCAAATATCTGTCCCTGAGGAGTATACTACATTTAAAAATCCAGAACCAGATCAAAAGTCACTAATTTTCTAAGATGTTGACAATATGCTTAATGTAATATTGTGATGGAAATCAAAGGGATAAACACGATGAAACATGGTAAAACTTTTGTAAATAGGGATTTCTGTTAAACTTAAAGCAGTCTGGTTATCTTGACTTTGTAGTTCCACATGTTTGAAATTCTTGATGTGACTAAATTGCATAGATTAGAATGTTTACTGATGGTAGGTTGAGAGCAATGAGACGTAATTGCTGACAAAAACATAGATGAGGAAGTGTTTAAAGTTCAGCATGGCTTTGTTTATCCAAACCCTGATATCGTGGGAGGAATTATGCGATTGGGTCTCTTGTGGTTTTTAAACCTCTTTCAACTCCATTTCCTGTATATGGATCTAAAGACAACACCACAAGCTGTGAGGGTTAACCAAAAACCGGGGCAAGTTGACAAGGGTCGTGGCAGGAAGTTGTGGCTTTCATTCATTCACAACAGTCAATACATTTCATCAATAATATACACAGTTTCAGGTCAGTTCTGCTGATGATAAGATATTGAAAGTGTCAGGAAGGTAATCTGTTTCACCAACTGTTAGGGTCAATTTCGAATGAATTGTAGAGTGAAATTCTATTAATTTACATATTAAATACTTTCAGTATGAAGTACTGCAGTTAAATTCACAGCATATTTTTATAATGAGATCACAATTTGTGTCTACAAAGCCATCACTTCATGCTCATACTGCTTCTTCAAACGGAAGACATATTGCAATGAATTATACAGTGCTTCATGACACACATTTTGTCAATTTCTGTAGCATATTTCATGGGACCAGGAGGGGTGGGCGCTAGTTATGATGATGACACGCCATTGCTGTCACAGATTGATAAGGATTTAGCTCTCCATATTAGTGATGTCACCGTTGAAAGGAGAAATCTGGAACTATTAAAAGTGGTTGGCAGAGGTAAGTGCATGTTCGTTGTCATGATTAAATTTGAGTTGCAAAATACAGGATATGATGTCACCACCATATTTATCTCATTTGTCTGTTTAGGATTGTTGGTTTCCAACAGACAAGTTGATTTCCTTTGAACTTTTTGCAGAGTTAGTCTTCAACCGTTAAGATGAGAGGTCTGGAAAATATCAGTACCTAAAACACTGCCAAAGGATTTAATGTCAGTAGATTATGGTCAATTTACAGGTAATTCCTGTGACTCCAAAATTAAAAACAACATCAAAAGCCAAAATGAACCACAACAAAGTCTACAAACGGTCCTTT
>LD342775.1:213616-261977 GCA_001465055.1 Ptychodera flava | reverse complement strand
GTATGTAATGATCAATGCTTTGGAATTTGGTGTAGGTCAAGCTATATCACTCTCATCAGAAGTGTACACTAACATTACGGCAACATGATTGATTATTCAAAAATATATTCAAAAATATAATATATTTTTATTCTGAGAAGGAAGTACTTCAAAATCTTGCTTTGCAGAGGAATAATTTTACGGCGATTTCACCTATACTTCACATCTGAGGATTGTATAAGAATACTCTGTGTTACAGAAAACACAAGGCATAATTATGTATTTATTGATGCACTTACTGCTGATGTGGGCAGTGTTGTCTTTACAAGAGTTACAGTCTTTGTTGTACCAGCAACTAGCCTGGACACTATCTGTGCCTGAGAAGCTGTCATCCCTCCTGTCTTCTGCACTGTAATAATTGGCTTTGTCGTGGCTGCCGCTGCCACTGTTTTCAGCATGGCGCTGGCTGGGGCGTTCACCACGGTTACAGGGGTCGTGAATTTCATGCCGCCCACAGATGAGAGGATGCTAGAGACTGTTGTCACTGCCCCACCGACTGCCTTCACTATGGTGGGCACTGTCGTCCCGGAGGTGCGGTATGTGGTTATTCCCGTTGTTGGAGCCGGGATTTTCTGTGTTGCTGCAGCTGCAGCTGCTAATGCTGCAATACCGCTCATAGCGGGTTGATTGGCAGTTGTAATGCCCTGTAAAGAACATGGCATCAAAATCAGTGAAACTTGACATTGCTGCTGCCTGACATATTCACATACTGTAACAAATGAATAAATGTGTTGGTACATGTATGGGTGTCAATCTAAAAAAGCTCTCTTAACACTTTAATTTTACATAGGTAAGTTTTACTTTTTGGAACAAGATGCTTTGGTATCTGCAAGGACAACACATCAGTTAAGCGAATACTTTGCTTCAAGGTGTGTGCATTTCCACTTACATGAGGTCCTGTTTTGATTATAGTGCCCGGACCAAATTTCAACTGACCACCAGCACCGACGATTATTGGCGACTGTGGTTTTCCTGGAAAAGCAAGAAACAATCTTGGTTTAATGAATGAATACTATACGTAAGAGCATTGGAGATAACACAAAACTTACATGACTATTATGAAAATTGTTGATTTCCTCACTGAATTCTTTCAACATAAATCCACATAATAAGGGGGATGAACTGATACAAGCTATATCATTTACCTCTAACAATGGGAGTCATGTTACACTGCTCCTTTTAAGATTTAATCTCATTTGTCTTTGCTAACAGGTATGTTATAATGCTGTCTCAAAAGGTTTACGTTTCACACTTATTGTGCATGGAGAAATTTTAATCAACGATAATTAATATTCACAGACGTCTTCATCAAAAATAATAAATACAGAGTCAAGAATGTTCTGCAAATTATACAAAAGAAAACTGGGTTGTGAATGATAAGGAAGCCCATTGCTTGTATAGCTTACCTCCTTTTGCATTTGTAGCTCCAACCATTGATAGGGTTGCTGTGGTTGCCGTGCCAACCGGCATTTTAACTTGTGTTGCTAGGCAGGAGAAAAACAAATTTAATTGTCTCATCTTGTTCTGTGACCTTTTCAGTTCTTAATGGTTCAATTTCAATGCAAGATTTATGCACTGGGTCAGTGAAAATTTCTAAAATTTTTGTGCAGAATCTTGCAGTAAGAAATCACCATAATTGGGCCTATGCATGCTGATAACTTCTGTAATTGCAAGAATCTTTGTTCCTTCAATGTATAATAAATCTTCAAGCAGCACCTTTTAACTTATTTATTGCTCTCTCCCACACTTTTGGATTACTGACTCGTAATTGTATTTTATAAATTCAACACAAGAAAGACTTACTAGTTGTAGCTGGCTTAGCAGGAGTTGCCTGTGGTTGTGTAGTGCGTAGCGGACTCACAAACCCTCCTGGAACTGTTGGGGTGGTTGGTGTAGGAGGCATGTCATATTTCTGCAGCTGCAGTAAGTATGCATCAGCTGAAATGCAATTAAAACAAACATCCAGACAGTCAGTGGAGTTTCAGTAGGCAACACAATTCCATTCACATTCAAAATATTTCTTTTGTGAAAAGTTTTAGTTGAACATTTTACATTACTGGCCAAAGGACTAATCAAATACACATATTATGCAGATATGTCAGTAAATGCAAACACCCTTGGCAATTCCTTTTTCCTCTTTGCTTTCAAGTCTAGCCTATTGCAATGTAGGGCTTCATGGGGAAAAAGCTGTCACATCGTGATGGTAACTTCCAATATGTTTCAAAAATATATTTTACTGTCTGAAGTACTACCTGTAAATGAGGTACAGCAAAGTTATAAAATAATTATGAGTCCAGTCATTTATTCTGTCTCCATTTTCTGGTAAAAATGTGTCTTTGATGGATTTCAATAAGACGGATGGTAGCATATGTTTGGTGAAATGGAAAGGTGTTATACTCACCTGTTGCAACAGCTCCCCAGCAAACTTCCAGGGTATTAGTACTGGCTCTCACTAGTTGTACACGAGTTGGTGCAGGCGGCTTCTCCGTCTCCAGAAACCAAAGATCCTTGCAACATACCTGTTCAAGGAGATGACATAAGATATGTAAAGACAAGAAAGTAATTTAATCTGATTGGCTACATCCTCTTGCAAGCTACTATGCTGCACAATACTGACATCATATATATATAGTAAGTGCACTTATTACTGCTCATCAAGGCATCCTTATTAATATCTAAATTAATGCATCTGTACATAACAATAAATATTTAGTATTCACTCCATCAATGATAAAGATTCCAAACAGTAGCCATGACAAAAATATCTAATATCAGAGTCAAATTCTGACAATTGAATCTTAAACAAAATTTCAAAGTTGATGCAATACCTGGTTATTCCATGCTTTCCTGTATCCATCTCTCCCACTCCACACATAGAGTCTTGTATTTATTGCTACGGAACAATGTCCGGCTCTTGCTCTGGGCACAGCATCCTCAAACACTTCCATTGCTAATGGCTCCCAAGTCATTGTTTCTGTTGATGGAAATATAAAGTAGAACTTTTTGGTGTAATAGTTGGTGAATTACTGTGTTGGTAAGATGTTTATCTTGGTCAACACTGCTGATGACTTTACAGTTCGGGAAACATAACACATTGTTTAGTTTTCATTGATGCTAATTGGAGCTCCCTGCAATTCAAACTTTCCAAGGAAAACTAACTGATAATGTATACTGAACTTTATCAATGTTTGGTCTCAAAATTTATTCATTTGTTTATTAGTTAGTTAACAGTTGTTCTCTTGATCGATTGCCAACTTTGTGGGTTGCTGTGCATCTTTCTTAACTCTGTGACAGAAAACTCTGCAAATAACAAAGTTTGTTTTGTCCCAAATTTCTCTTCAGGAAAAATTCAAATGGCAGCTATTTTCTTCAGCTTTGAAGTAAAACAGTTAGCTTCAAACAAATGTGCCACAATAAAGTGTTAGATCTCCAATTCAGATCTTGTGTGAAGAGACGTAAAAACTTCTTATACTGTCCTGTAGATGTATCTATCGCTTTGTCATTATTCCCAAGTGACAGAACTTTGTCAACACTTATCAGAGAAGAAATATGTACGCTGACAGTACCATGCTTCATAACCATATTTACCAATAATGAGATATCTTACCTAAATTTAATGAAGATAATGTGTTGGTGCATTTCCATTCTTTTTCATGAGTAGCTACTTTCTGGTCGTCCATTACCAGTGGAACCCATCCACCAAAGACAAACATTCTACAAGACAAGAAAGCATAAGTTTATCAAATCCATTTGTGAGTATTTATGGCATTGAGTGAAAGTATGTTACCCATACTATCTTGATGACTCTAAAGCCATGCAGTCTGCCTTCAGCCCAAATGTTATTGAATCTTGAAAAACCACAAAAAATGTACACTTTTTTCATTTTCATTCATTCATATTTTTCACACACTTTTATATTTTTGTTTGATTTAATCAGTTCTTGGGGAAAGTTATTCAGAAATCATAGTGTGCTTTGCATAGACCATTGCCATGAAAATCAAATGATGCAATTGATCATTTAATATTTCTGTCATTTCTATATGCAAATGATGATTAAATTTACTCTCATCCTGGCTGTTAGTTATTTTTAAAAGTTCTGGGCTAATGACAGATTGTAATTATTCACAGCAATTTAACCCTTTTCCTGCCAGACTGCAATAACTGTATCACTTCCCCACCAGCCAAGTCAGTAAAAAGCGGTATTGAGCCAAAACATGACGTATTTTCACCCACTTGGCTTGGTATGTTATAGCATCTTTTGTCCAAAAAAAATCAACTTTACAGTATTATGTTTTCAACAGCCTTCAAATGTACAGTATTATGTTAAAATACATCATATGGAATACGTTGTGTTTCATTAATTTTAACCATCTTGACCTGGTGGTGAAATATGGACTTGGCAGGAAAAGGGTTAAGGAGTCTGTAATTGAGACTGTTTTGTACTTGAAGCTGATAGGCTGTTTTGAAATGATTCATCAATGTCAATAATATTCTGACATCCAATATACTACAAACTTCTTAGACACTGCATTTCAACTCTTTGTCTGAAAATTTTCATTTGAGCATAAGAAATGTCACTATGGTTGTCAATATCACAGCTGGGCTATTTCATTACAATGGTATAATCTTTTAACAAACCTGTGTCCAATCAGAGTTGCTGAGTGCAAGCTACGTGGTAATGGCGGTATACCATGTACCATTGGTTTCTGCCACGTTAAGCTGTCTACATGTAATTGCCATAGGTCACCCAGCCTACAGCCACTCATACCACCATAGACTATCAATCTGGATGATCTGCCATGCTGGTCGTAGTAAGCACATGCTGTGTGTGATTCCCTAGGGGGCGGTGGATCACCATTGATTGCTGGAATCTCCCAACCAACAACACCTGAACCTTGTTTGAGTTCCAATACGTACAAATCATTTAGGTACCTGTAGCAAATAGTCAAAAAATATACATGCAATAAATAAATAAATAGTATGTAACTGATTTAAAACCAAAAAAAAAAAACTTTTCCTCATCTTGACTTCAGCACACGTTTTCAGGTAAAATGAAATACCATTTTGGGCTTAAATACTGTTTGTTTTACTATTTCAATATGGAATGAACATTCATATTCAATAAAAGTTAATGACAAAGAATTGCTCAACAAAAAAAACACACCCTTCAAAATGTGCAACATTCACAAAAAAACACAATCATACTTATCACAATGTTTGAAAAGGCCGAGTCAGCATTTTCTGCACATTACGTAACATTCTGTCTTTAAGAACTTTACAAACCTTTCCAATATAATTTACCTTATTTAAAACAATGCTTTCCTGTCATATTCACATACTGTATTTCATAAAAACTGAATACTTATTGAAAATGCCATTACTTTGAATTTGCAATAATAAAACAGTAAATTACTGGATGAATATTATTATTTACAAGGTAAAAGGGACAGTCATACCTAGGTATGTTGTTCTTTGGATCCTCGCTATCATTAGCCAGTCCACCGAAAAGATATCCTTTCTGACCAATCAAGGTGAAACTGTGGCCAAGTCGCGGACATGGAAGAGGACCATTCTTGGGTGCCTTGGGTTTAAGCCTCTTCCATTCCCACCTGCTTGCTTGCAATTCATATAATTCATTGGAATATTTGCCATACTCAACCATACCCCCAAACACAAGCAGTCTGGTTCCATCGCATACAAATCCGTATGCTGCACATCCAGGGGGTATATCTCCCCTAACTGCTGGTACAAACCACTGATTGGTTGCTATAACAACAAAAGTTAAAAAACCTTACAACTATGGTTAAAGTTACCTGCAAGACTTTCTTTAACGGTTCACACGGTTGTAAGTAAAGTTTGATATCTTTTCACAGAATAAAGATAATATTTATCGAAATGTTGAGATCTATCTTCATAAGTTACCGAAGGAGAAAATCCTTTTATAGTACTAAATAAATGATGGACTGTAAGATTGACAAGAAAAGATATGAAATTCGAATTATGAATCTTATTATTCTAAATCACTTGAAAAGAATTTTTTTGAATTATGACAACGTAAGGGCGATCATGCTTTACCCTTAGACACTATATAAAAAATGTTGAAAAATTTGAAACATTTTAACACAATTAACAAGGTAAAATTAAAATTTTATGCGCAAAAAATGCACGTCTTCTCATCATTGGGGGAAGCCACACAACTGCGTCTCGGAAGCTAAGCCTAGACACTGCAAAAGCGCGCCTGTCATTTTGATGCGAATTATACACACACCCACCGCTTCAATAACCATATAAACAACCGGCGCCATATTGAATATATACGCGCGTCTTGACGCATTCCGTCGGCAAGGAATATCTTCAAATCTACTGACGAACGAGTGCAACAGACAATTTTCTTTGACCCAGCTTTAGCTCTGGCTTAGAAAGAAATCACAAAAATCAATTTCAAAATGATTGGGAGCTTTCCGCGACAGACCTTTAAACAACATCGGCATCTTTTCATGCCATAGACTGGGCGCCGCCATATTGGAAATCACAAAATTACGAGTTTTTCAAATTCTAGCCGTGATTTTACACTCATATTTGTACAGAGAAAAAGGAGTGATATATTTTTAATTTTTCCATTTCTTTTTGAAAGAATAAAAGAACACTTCACTGTTTATGCGCTGGGCGCCAAACGCTTCAAAAATAACAACAATAGAGGCCGCCATCTTGAATCGCACCAAGCGTAACAACAAACCATAGATTACCTGTGTTATAGACGTGTAATTCATCTACAATGCCTTCATTACCCCCGCCAAAGACAACCATAAGGTCTTTGATGGCAACGGCACGATGTCCGTGCCTAGGTCGCGGGCAGGGACCGGTCGTATTGGTCACACGCTTCCACTTCAATATGGGTGCCGCCATCTTGCTTCCTACCCACAATGCTGGGGGTGCCGTAAAAAGAGCCCGGATGCTGTCAACATCCCTCAACCTCAGTTGCATGTACTAGAATCTCCACATTCTTTGAAGGTAAAGTTTACTCATTTTTTTCGAAAATTATCCATTGTGTTTAAGCTATAATGGTAGATTTATATTTTTAAAAGCTTGTCACAAATCTTTCATCGTATTCAATTCAAATGGCGAACCTACGTAATAATTCTAACTGTACGAGGCTAGAATTTTTCATGAAGGCGGGGCTGCCTTAAAAAGAACCTTGAATAAATAAGTTTTGCCAATAAGACCAAAAATGCTGGGGAAAATGTGAATTATGAACCTGGAGATTACAATTGTTACCAAACCATAATACCAATACTTCTTAGTTCCTAACAAAAGTCAATTTCACAGAATAATTATCAAAATACCCGGATGATAAATTAACATAAACATGGCGGCTCTCCAGGGTAGCCGTGGGTTGTCATGCAGCTGTAGACCCGAAGTCTCTTCGGTCTTGCGTACAGGTCAAACTTGGTTCGTATTGCAAGGTTCTCGACTGCTTGTGTTGAGCCTTTTCTTTTGAAGTAATCAATAATTTTCGACTCGATAATCCAGCTGTATAAGATCTGTTTATGTCTGTGAATAGGGAATTATGTAAATTAGGAAGTAGGCGTGAACTACTACAGACAGTTGTCCAATCATGGCAAACATGACGGCTTCATATATTGAATTGATTATCCATGCTCGGCTGCTCTGCTTTGGAAAAACCGCGTCTCGCGCGGCCTAATATCTCGTTTGTTGTTCTATTGGTGATAACAGTGTAAAACACTGTCGCAGGTAGGAATCATATCGGATGTATATGATTTACTCGAACACAATACTACTCCCATATGCAGCATTGCAACAGTTCAGTTGCTGAAAAATCCCGAAACCATATCATATAACTCCTTGCACCATATACTAAATGTATGTTCCCAACTAGCCCTGCGTACGATGCTGTGTGTTCCGCTACAGCTGATAGCCCCGCTCACCCGTGGTGAGCGGGGCTATTAGCTGTAGCGGAACACACAGCATCGTACGCAGGGCTAGTTCCCAACCAACAACGCGACGATGTGCATGTGGTGCGTGGGGATCATCTGGTGTCAGAGCGGGGGGTGGTGCACACCTTTCCCACGATCACTTGCTATTCCCCACCACCAAAATCGCCGGGGAAAGTTGTCAACGATGGAACTGCAGCCATACTATGACAGCTTCGCGTCCACTGACCCTGTCAGCTCTGTGATGAACAAATCAGAGGGGGATGTAGCTCTGCGTGGCAGGGCTGTGTGTTACCGGCTTGTTGTGGGAGGCCGTAACGCCGGTAACACACAGCCCTGCCACGCAGAGCTAAGGGGGATGTAGTTTGGTGAATTTGACAGCATTTCGGAACATGCTTTGCGATTCTATGGCTTCTTGGTCGCTGCGAATTCTAGTAGTTTGGCCAGCAAATAGCATAAAGGTCGCCTGTGCAGAATATCTCACCTCACGTCTGTACTGCATACTGTGTGCTGCTTGTTAAGGGTTTTGGCATAATTTGCAAAGCAACTGAATCAAAATAATATACATAATGGTATGAACTATAATATAAAGTTCACGCCTTATTATAATTTATTGATAATTTGTCAAATTACAATTAAAAACGTTTGATCGTTTAGTGTCGTCACTGTTTTGTACTAAAAAAGAACTGAAAATCAAAATTAGTGAAACATTAATGATCACTGTTTCATTTCATTGTGTATCAATGGGATTGATTGACGATATTGTAATATTTTATGAAAATAAATATTTGTTAGATCTATTTGAAGAGGCTTTCAGAAATTGTTAGAATATTAGAGCCAAACCCATGGTGGATGTTTTATGTACATCGCTTGGTGAAATGTGTACAATAACAATGGCAAATGAACGAAAATTACCGATCAAAACTTCCCTTTACAAAATTAAAAAATTAGGAACAAGTAACACTTCCTGATTACGTTGAAGATAACCATCGCTCTAAAAAATTTGCAACCGTATCTCATATGAATTTCACAGTCTATATTCACAGTGAGCACCTTGAAACACAGGAAATTGTACTTATAAATAGCAGTTACTTCCTCTGTACCACAGATGTTCGCTATGTGTCTAGTGGAATCATCTGCAGGTGACATTTTGACATTTAGACTGTTTTAGCATCAAGCTGTGCGTGATCCACAAAAATAATGTTTGTTGAATACCTCAAAACACATCTCTGTGCTGTATCAGAACTCATTAAGTTGACCTCTCTCTGTTAAATGCACACGAAAACTTATAAACTGCATCTTGAAAGTGCATGAACCACAAAATGCACTGGTTGTAACTTCCTGTCTTCAATTTGTGTTTTCTGAGCTCGTCAATGTGACAAGTTATTAATTCTAAAAAGGTATATGAATCAAAGCTAAGTTTGAAAAGTTGAAATAATATTGAAATGATAGACTATTTTCCAATGCCACTGCTCAATATTTTGTGAGTTTTAGAAATCATTTTCACTTGATTCAAAGCACTAATTGAAGACCACGTCAAAGTGTAAATCTGTGAAGTGATATTTAGAGAGAAATAGATCCTCTTTCAAAAAGCTGAAATAAAACCAGACTAAATAACTTTATTGCAAATGTGCCTATGAGTTTCAAGATAAATGATTTTGATAGCGTTTTTCAACTGGTCTAGTGATTAGTAATTGTTCATATATGTTTTTGTCTCTTTCAGTTTCAGAGTTTGTTCTGTTTCTCATCCAGAATTTGCAAATTGGCGGACATCTCACTCTGTTCCCCAGTGGTATCTTCAGAAACAAACAGTGAAGTCAATCAAGCAATGATGAACCTGGTGATACAATCTCTGCTTCATGTACTGATTCCCATCATCATTCTTACAGTTCTGGTCTTCAAGGGCCTCTTTGACTCCGCACATACGGAAGTTGGATACGAGCACTATGCTGAAGAAGCCAATCCAGACTGGGGCTTTGTGCGTTTTCCTTCATGGCTCAAAATGCCAGGGAATACCATAGTTAATGTTGGATACTGCATCGTTGGACTTACATGGATCTATCACATTATAAAAGAAAAACAAATCAATGAAAGAGGTCGATATATGTATTATATTTTCTGCTGGCAGGCAATTATGTACGGTGGAGTCCAATATGCAAGGATATCGACTCAGCTACATCAATGGGCCATATTGGACCAATGGTTTACTCTCCCGTTCTTTGCATGGGTACCAGTGTGGAGCGGATATCTCATGCAAGGATGGAATGGACCTATGACATTCCTCACCATGTTAATGTCCATTTTGAGCTACTTACCCCACACACTATACCATCGAGGATTTGAAATTGCCCTTGGCATTCACATTGTCTTTGCAGTGGTCAGTGCAGTCAGAATTCATAGAATGTATCCAGTACAAGCCAACCTGACGGTGTTTGTCTGTGCTGTTTTATGCTGCAGTGGATTTGTATTTCTGAAGCTCGCTGATCACTACCTCGCTAGCTTTCTTCTGTTCAGGTATCTGACAGGACATTTTTGGTCAAAAGTTTGCGATTTCTTACAGATTCATTTTGTTTGTCAGTTTTTCTTCAATATTGACAAAAGTTTACGGAGCGTGAGGAAAGAAGAGTGATTTTTAAGAGGTCTTCTAAATTATCATGCACTTAGAACTGGTGTATTTTAAAGTACACGGACATTACATTTTACACAATGATTTTGATCTGCAGTACAGATCATTATTTTGTAAATTCTGAATTGTGGATGTCATCTTGTGAATTATAATAGGGGATCTTGAAGGATTAATCATAAAAACAGGAATGTAGAAAGGTTTTAATTTGTCCCAGTTAAGGTAGAATGCACCTCGGAGACAGACCTTCAGATTCAAGCTTTTACAATAGAGTTTTGTTCTACCAGTAATGGGGCTCATTTTTAAGCTCAAGGAGTAACTAAGTTTTCACTTGCTATTTTTTGTGAAAATTGAACATTTTATTTTTCCCCAAAGATTTAACTAAGGGATGGTGGCAGTTTTGAATTTCAGTTGTCAGTAAATATTGGATAATCTGTGTCTTAAGAAGCTGTTTGTTTGTGCACAATGACCCCAGAATTTTATTCTTTATTTTAAAAGGGAATGGTTTATATTTTTCTGAGGGAAGTTTGAGCAAATTGTTTTGTTTTTCAAGTTCGAGCCGCACACTACCTTAACCCTTTTCCTGCCAGACGGTAATAACTGTATCACTTCCCCATCAGCCAAGTCAGTAAAAAATGGTATTGAGCCAAAACATGATGTATTTTCACCCACTTGGCTTGGTATGCTATAGCATCTTTTGTCCAAAAAAAGTCAAATTTACAGTATTATGTTTTCGACAGCCTTCAAATGTACAGTATTATGTTAAAATACATCATATGGAATACGTCGTGTTTCATTAATTTTAACCATCTTGACCTGGTAGTGAAATATGGACTTGGCAAGAAAAGGGTTAAACTGTGCCCATATCACATGATGTATTACAGTGTTATGACTACCTAGGTTTTTGATAAAAAGATGGAGGTCAGGAGGTCATCTCTTGGCTTGCATTTCACCTCATACAAAGCAGAAGACCTGACATGTTGACATTTAGCCAAACATAAGACCTGTGACTCTTTTATACACAACATGATTGTTAAAGTTAATGCAAAGTTACTGATATTGTAGGCTGGTACCACATCCCTGTACATGATTTTGAACAATTTGAAACGTCCCAGTCTTCATCACAAGACCAATTTCGAATGAGCAACATCTCTCAGTGTTTGCCAGCAAGCTTTCTCAATATTTTCTGAAGTCTATTCAAACCATTATGTGTTAATGCAGATATGCAGATATTTACTATAAAAAGTTCGGACTCATAAATTAAATTTGAATTTATCTTACAATGGGCAACAAATTCAAGAAAGTGAATGGCTTTGGTTAAACTTTTATTGAGGTCAGAAAGAATTAAGAATTCATTCTCAGAATATTTCTTCAAATTTATTATGGAATGCAACAAGTGCTTCCACATTGCAATTTTCCCTGGTCCCTGTTGAGTGACTCTGTTCTTGCTTTAAAAGCCAAGTGGATACAATTGTGAAAAAAAATGTTCATTCTATACTTTGGCTAGGCATTTAACATGGAAAAAATTATCCGGGAAAGTTTCTGGTTTCTTAAAAAATTTAGATTTGCCACTGTTATTGCTTCGCCCTGTAATCTCAAGGTGAAGAAATTGCTTTTCTTGCCTTGATATTTTGAACTACTCACCAATTGTCAAACATGGTCTCAGAAGTATTGTATTGTTGCACTTATAGTTACTTCACAGAATTCCATGGCTTGTAAGTTTCTGAACTTAGAAGCCGTGGAATAGAGAGTTCAGAAACCTAGTTTGTCAAGGATGGTAATGGGTAAATGCTACCAGCGTCCACCCAGTGATTTTACTAGAGTTCTGTGTGGTATATCTGTATCAATGCAATTGTATTAGAGAAGAGCAGGGAAGGTTTCTGTACTTCCAAAGGCATTTACCCATAAATTCCAAGATTTGTTATGGTACTGCACAACATATGGGCAACATATGTGTTTTTGTACAGTAAAACTCTCAAATATGTACAGGTTTATACTTTAGGTTACAAATGAATGTAAATGCAGATGTAAATAAATCTGACATTGATCCAAGAGACTTCTCAATGTCTTATCATCCTAAGTGAGTGTGAAATTGTTAAATTGCATAAGACTTTCATGGGCTAGACAATTTTTCTCAGCTGATATGTTGACCAGATCAAGAAGACTGCAGCAGCATATCCAATACTTTATCAACAATCAACCAACAAGCGTAGCAGTATTATCTGTTAGGAACATCTTTCAAACATTTTATTGTTATAACAGCAGTCTATATTTGACCTTGCAGTTGCACTAGATCAATTTGATTAAAAAAATAGTTGATGTTTTTGTAGAAGTGAGCAGTGTGATGCCTTACTGAATTTTAGGATCCGAAGATTGAACTTTCATCCTTGGCACTAGTATGATCTGAGCCAGGAAGTACAGACGTGTTCTACATGTACCAGTAAATGCAGTGAGCGTACAGCGTGGCTCAGTATTTCAGTACACGCCTAGCTTCTTGATGGACTCTCCAGAATACAATCTGTACGAAAATGTATCTTCTGTGTGTGTCTATTCGATATTGGAAATGGAATGGTTGTGAGCTGTTAGATTCTTTGTTGCCTATTTTGCACACTTTTCTCATAATTCACAAATGGACTGTTCACATCAAAACAAGTTGTATGAAAATGGCACGTAACGAACAATGCCACTTCAGCTGTGACCTTTCACCTCTCTGTAAGATTTTATGTGCACACCCAGGTTTGTTTGCAACTTTAGTACTGATTGAAATATGAGATGCCAGAAAGTGACAAATGTGTCGTTCACCTAATTACGTCATGAAAAATATTCGACAAGTCCAAGTGAGCAAATGATCAGGGTAGAATGAAATCCAAACAAAGTAAAGTACTATAGTATAAACAGCTCCTCAGAACACGATTGGAACTAATTTGGGATAATTGGGTCGTCATATTTTTCGAATTTCTCAAAAGTGTTAGGTGCCCTATCGCTGAATGATACAATATTACAAATTACTCATAAAAACGAGTGTGTAACTTACAAAGAAAAGCAGATGACATTACTTTACCATCCAATTATCCCAAATTAGTTCCAATCGTGTACCAGTCACATTCAGTCAAATGTTTTTGCTGATTTATAGGGTCACCAGTGTAACCCATATATCATGCCAGTGCTGTCATCTTGAACATCTGCGGAAT
The DNA here is from genome assembly GCA_001465055.1 of Ptychodera flava. Lineage (NCBI taxonomy): Eukaryota > Metazoa > Hemichordata > Enteropneusta > Ptychoderidae > Ptychodera > Ptychodera flava. The sequence continues at coordinate 248,172 of LD342775.1, read as the reverse complement.
CTGCCACATTATAAAGTTAAATTACAATGTAGGCCACAGCACAGAGTCAAAAGAAACAACAATTAATCTAAATGAAGATACTTTTGATATTTCCTTGATGCAGAATGCTAGCGATATTCTCCATAACCTGACTTCAAATACTTGCGCAAAAGTCGACCAGGTCGCTGTAACTCTAAACGCAAGACAAAGAAGTTATGTCAGCTATTCGGTGCAAGAGAACTGAGTAACTGAGTTTGTTTACCCGGCGTTTACGAACCCTATTGACCCCAATTATCTTTTGTATGACCCTGATTGACCCTTGAAGCGTGATGAGGTGAACTATCTCGTGATACAAGTACACGCACGATGATCAGATGATAAATTGTGTGCAGGCCAGATGCATGTTTATGGTACAGTGTTTATCGCAACTGCTTTCCAGCAAAATATTGAAAGAAGCGTTAATTTTAATTTTAAAATGAGCGTGCGGTTTTGGTAATTACTATAGCTGATAGCACCCGGAGCGCCACCGTCTGTGCCTCCTTGTACACATAAGCTTATGGCGTGTCAGTACTGCGAATTTTTTTTGCCGCAAAAATCAAATGTGCCTGTTATCCTAAATAACTTTCTCTTCGATCTTCTCTAAAATTTATCTTCGTTATATAATGAGCGCGTCACAAATATTCAAGTTCTCCCTGAAACCGTGTATCGTCAGCTCCCGCGTGCTGACACATTTACGAATACTCCTACCCTAACAACCTAAACGAACTTCAAATGTGTGTAATTCGCACATTGGAAGGTATTTCTCCTTTTTACCTTGCAGTGATTTGCTCCAAGGTAATAATAAAGCCTACTCGATGCCAAAGTATAGGGCCTACATCTGCTCTAGAACATTGCTGACCTAGATATCAGTAGAGTATGTGTGGTCGAGTGGTAAAAATGAATAATACCGTGTTTCACTTTTATTCAAACGTGGATCTTTATTTGTGCTGGAATCTGAGAGATGTGCATCAACAAATTTCCAGTTTGAGACAAAATTTGTTTTACGGGGATGATTTCGTCCATATTTATTATAATAAATCTCTAGTAATATTTGTCATAATATTATACAATATGCTGCTGGAAGCGTTAACAGATTTACTGTAAAAACGATTCTAGAAACATTCTAACGCGATGCCCCGTTTTCGTTTCTCTGTATTTATACATTGACCTCAATGTGAACTTCGTTCAGCCATGCGTTGAGAAATTAATTACTCAATATTACTTATGTCGGTATTTTATCCACAGTGATGAATGTAGGTATAGGCGCGTTCAGCGTTGGAATGTATAAAATCACGGGCCCCTGGGATGACATCTACGTAAATGTGCTGTATGAGACGTAGTATACATCGCGCAGTGCAGCACTTTCACTCGGAATATTCCGGTAAAAGTATACCGGCAATGTAAATAAATAATGTAAGTAAATCAAATTGTGATTTCATGACACATCCTCAGAGGGCTAAAGAACAAGCCAAAAAGGCAGTGATTAAAGCGATTTTCGTTAAACTGGTCGTTGAAATACAGAAATCGAATTTGTGTCATCGGTATTTCTGTGATACGAGTAATGCATATCGTAATCCATGACTTTATAAATTTCAGGGTCACCGCCTGGTACTAATGGGGTACGTTGCGGTGGTGATTTGCGGCATTGTAAAGGAAAAACTGCGGCCTCATCACTTTTCATCGGGATTTCGAAAATATTTATTGAAGTTTATCTCAAATGAAGTACAGTGCAACAATATTTAGGCCAGTGATTCGATCAAATTCATTTGAAATGAGCTGTGAGCAAAATACGACAATGACATGGTGTGTTTTCTCGCCACGCTTACGGTATCATACGAGATGGTACAGGTTCCCATTTGACGCTTGTGTAGTCTGGGTGTACATAAACCGCAGACTCTGCGAATAGGGTATCAGAGGGTACCTGCGACAACCTCATTCATTTCAGTTTGTAGGAAAAAACCACTGCGGTCCGTTGTAACTAACGGTCTCGTATCGTACAGCCTTACAAACGCCGAAGACGTGACGTTTTCAGAACTGCTAATTGTCACAGCAATTATCTGAGGTTGCTAGTTTAATCTGTGTAATTTTTCCACGGTACAGACGAGTTCCGATCACCTTCATATGTATTACTAATCAAGGGGGGAAAGAAATTTGAAATTTACAATGATTTATTGATTGAAAAAATGGAGAGATCAACATCACTCCTCCTACATAGGAAAGCCATGCCTGTCGGGTAAATAGTGAGTGCAGAGATGACAATGGTATATAGATACCAAGAACTGCCAACCTGCCCGCTGCAAAAATCAATAGATTTGAGCCAGTTGTAGTTCTAACCAAATAGTTCACAAAACGCTCATTATAATAAGGTTATATTTTTAGTCATTCGAACACACGAGTCACCATGACATATAATATTATTACCATTTTCCGATCTCAAGCTCCGGTCCCTTTGACTACCGTCGAAGCGTTACATTACTTAGGACCGTGATGTCTTGGATGCATTCTAATCTTTACCTAAATCAACTGTGACGACACTACATAGAAAGAAGCATGAATATCAAAGTTATCCGGCTTCATTCATGGAGGCGATTAGTCGTGAGAGGGGAACCTGAAAAACCGTGGAATGAAATTTAATCAATTGAACAGCGGCCTCGAACTTTATCTCTGTTCAACGCACAATCAAGACTTGGCCCTCTAAAAAACCATTGAACATTCCCCGTTGGCATCTTTCGCCCTGTTTTAGTCCCTGAGAGACTTTGACAAATTATTTTTCAAGCACCTCAATAACAAAGTTCGCCGGATTACGTACTTTATGATGTTACTGTAATTTGTACTTAATTAGCATAATTATACATGTGTGAACGATTGAAGTGATGATTCCTACACATTATCTGGTTATCTTTAATAGCTGTATACATGAAAAGGGGAAGAGTGATGCCATACGATTGCACTCTTGTCTATGTCGATATCGTCCTATAATTTAGGACGCATTTTAGTTCCACGCGCCTCTTTACTGCGCACAACAAATTGTCGTTTGGTTGTGTGGGGTTGGATATACCAGAAGCTAGTTTGTTGCATGAGCTCTATGGCTTCAAAAAGGCAAGCAAAGTTACCTCCACCTGATTCAGACGACATTTTATGTACAATTGGACGGAAAGTGCATAACAATAACGGCAAACAACACAATTGCTGTTTTATAACTTAGGCCTATTTGTCATCGGGAAATGGAGTTGTTCACGGCGTCGGCGACTCTCCGGATCTGTTGTGACTATACCGTATACCGTAACTTAATAAGATGGATACTGAAGTTTTGTCCGGAGAACTTAGAATTAACGAGTTAAATTGATGGCAAGATCAAAATTGTTGCATGGTGCTACATCCTTGCTTTCGGCCCTTATGTTGAGGGTCCGTGCATCATCATTATTATTACTATCATGAGCACAAAGTCGCGACGTGCTCTCGGTGTCATAATAATATCGTGATAACAGTTGCTAGGTAATACAAAAATGTTGTAGGGGAAAGACCCCGTTCTCTAGATGCTGCTACAGTCATGACAGTTGGTCAGCTTGCACGCTGGTCTTCAAATTTCACACGAAGACTCAATATTGATTATTGACTTTTAGGATAATCTCATTGAACGCCAGTAGGGCCCTGAGCTTATTCAGTGTAACAACTGACAGTCATTGTACTCTGGTCCGTTATAAGCTTATATAATGTTAGTCAAATTAACAAAATCAAGATAGCTTTCATGCATATTACTAAAGATGCATAAATCTGTGTAAAAAACTTTCTGAAATATGCGCCAAAAACTTCAGCGAACTTGCCAATACACGGCATTCTGGTATTTGAAAGAGTCTCGCCCAGAGCATAAGGGGCTGCAGTAGAGATGCGCGAAAGGAAACACACGCGAAAAAGCGCGTTCGAAATTGAGGAGTCATGTAAGAGCAAGCAGTTTGACAAGAAACATTCAATTTCGCATTTTGCATAAGTTTTAGTGCGAACAAACAATGTGATCTGACAACAGTGAACTACTTCAAAACATACCAGTGAGAGATTAGTGGCTTTCGAACCACCTGTTGAATGCATGTGACGCAGTGGCCGCATACCAAGCACCAAGAACGTTCAAAGGCTTTTGCCGCAGTGATGGAAGGCTCGTCGAAACGGCGCGACAGGTGGATGAAACTCCCCTCATAGCCTATCAGTGCTTTTACAGACCCTGGAGTGAGAAAATATTGTTTTTTTTATAAAGTGTGGTTGTACTTTACGGAATCTTAATGGGATTTCCAAAGTGTCTTCGTATGACCAGCCCTTTTAACATAAACCCACTAAATTGCATATTTGTGGACGTCGGCGGGAAAGTTCTCCACAATAAATGCAGAACCTTCCATCGGAAATGCTCTTTGCTTGAAAATGAATTTGATGAAATTGAACCGTGACGTGTAGAATGTTTTGGAGTAGGATAATTGGGCATGACAGGGACAGACAGTTCTGTAAAAACTTGTTCAACTTTGCATAAAGCTGATCAGCTTATGACGAGATAGCTTGATTACCATCGTTGTGTCAATTTGACGTAAAATGTTTTCATTGTTGCGTATCAAAAGAATACTTTCCAATGCATCAGTGACTTCGAACAATATCTGGTTGCACGCGGGCCAAGGTGCGTGACCCGCTATTTCCAAAACCAGCGTTGATTTACAAAGTCTGATCTCAGCTTAGCCGATACACACGACTTGAAATCCCGACGGTACGCTACGTCAACAGCCGACTGATCTTACGTGTGCACTGCTCACTTGTATAGAGTGCTTATATTTAAGCAAATGGAAGTTAAGGATACAAACGTCAGGATTCTCGGGTGTGCTGGAGGTTCCGGTGCCAGGCCTTTCACTTTCTATCACCCTGGACAGTCGCTTAGCCGACTAGATGCCTGCGCCAGCGACGAGTGCGTCAAGGGTATTTGGGCTACACTGACGGATCACCAGTGCGCGACGTTGGGCACCAGAGTGGGCGATCACCGACTGGAATGCAAAAGTTACCAGTTTGAACCAGACGAGAAACTCACCGAGCTCACCATATGGGAAAGTCAGGACGGTGATCGCATCGGTCGGATCGAGTTCAAGACGGACAGATGCGGGGCTTTCATGATAGGACCCGGAGGAGGGAAAAAGCACCGATTCGAAGTGTCGAAGAGTAAGCCTTTAGGTTTGGCAGGACAATACGGGGCGGACATTACCCGGTTTGCTCTTATCGTCACCAAGGAAGACACTGTAAATGGAGTGTAACTTTATCAAACTTTGCAGCAAACTATCAAGAAACTTCTGCGTTGAACCTCTTGCGCACTTTGTTGTTTATTTTCAGGATGAAGCAAGATTTGTTTAAAAGCGCACCGGTTCCTCATATTTCTTTTTTTACAAACTGTAAGATATCTGAAGTTCAATGTAGCATGTCGAAGACACAGTTTTCACCATTTCAATAACAATCCGAGAGCATTGGTGCATTTCCCCTACAAGAAGTGATTTCTATGGACCTCTTCTTCAGTGCCCCAGGCTAGGATCAGTGTGTAAGGTGGAGATAATCTCCTTCGGTTTGTCATTGAATCCATCCATTGCGTCGGTGCCACAGGCGACACTTGACACATTTTCATCTTTTCAGCTTTATGGAATTCTCAGGCATGTAAGGGTAGCTTCGAACTTCAAACTCCCGAATTCCACCATAACTGAACCTTTCACCACACTGTGGGTTAGTCTGCCAACATAGTCGAAAGAAGCCGCGATAATGGGTTAGAACATCAGCCAGGACTGCCTACGGTGCTGATATACTATAACACAGTCCCTCGGTGATGGAGGGTCTGTGACTGTAATAAAAAGCGTCACAGACAAAGTACATTCATACAAACAAGAGGGTAATAGCTTCTCAAAATGTTAACCGCCTACTATATGGACTTCTAAAGTAAAAGTAACTGACAATTCTTATACACGGCATACTTATTTCATTCTGTGCAAACATCAGACGAAAATTTGGTAATTTGGTCTGGCATGTCCAATTAGGGTGGGTGTGTCTGGCCATTGGTGTATTATTATTATACTCAACTTTTGAATTAATCCATCAGCTGTAACTTATATATTTTCTACAGTTTCTTTCTCTGATCCAAACAATCCTGATGAAACACCTTGTGTAAAACTTGTCAACACTACCCTGAATAAGAGCTGTGTTCAATGCTATTGTTGAAGAATGAATGAAAGTCTGGACTAGAATTGACATGATTTGTCAACAATAACATTGCATACTACACAATGCGTTCTGTTCAAAAGCCAAATATTTTGTACTTTAGAGACAGAAGGCAAAAATATTGAAATTGTTATCAAACGTTATGGCTATTGTCCCTTTTACTTGAAATATATTTGACTAACGGACCACACTTGCTTTCAGAAATACAATTGACTAATGGACCACACTTGCTTTCAGAAATATAATTGACTAATGGACCACACTTGCTTTCAGAAATATATCTTTTTAATTTCAAAGGCAAAAAAAACCATGATATTTACTCAAAAATCCTTCACACTGAAGACGAGTTTGTAATGATTCACAAACAATGTTAAAATGAAACCTTTGATAGAAATAAAGAATATTTTATCTCAACAACTTTACAGCATTACTTCAAAAGCTAACCTTTTTAAAAATTTTATAAAATAAAACTTCTACTATTCACGATACTTACAGACTGTAGTCTTTGACATATTTGGAATACCTGATTGTCTTCACTGAATAGCCATCACATGCAAATATGTTGGATATGGTATTCGATATTGTAAAGTGCAATTTCCATCCATTGTAATCTCAGAGAGTTGCTAGTGTTGCACTGTAGCTAGGCTTTACAGTACAGTTCACAACGACATACAGGTACAATGTGCCTCAGGGACAGATATGTGGCCTTTACAAGTGATACTGTTATAATGTTTTGCTGATCTGCTGCTTGTGTGCACTTGCTTTGAGATGACTGTTAAGTAAAAGGTCTTTCATGGTTTTGCCTTTTGTTAAAATTGATAAATTCGATTTTTCCTCATAGAATTAACACAAGTTAATTTAAGTAATTCAAACTTCATATGGTGATGCCTGATTTTTTTTCTTGCTTGAGAAAAAGAATGGTTTAGAGTTTCCCTGAAGAAACTTAAAGCAAAACTTTTAAACGTTCTGTTTCAAGGCACACCATCACCTTCAAGTTCTCTTGATACTTGTACAGTGAATTCACACATGTTATTGATATAAAGGTCTACGCAAACATTTCCACACGTTAACTTGACTGGGCTGGGTATTACTTTCAATAACATCCTACCAAAGTGATGGCGATTTTTCGAAATGCATACAGGATCATCATAACCCTAATTACCAGGGGGCACAAGCCACTCCAATGTGCCAAATACAGATATAAAGTACACTCACTGGGGGCATTGAAACGCCCTTGGACGAGAGTTTTGACTGCAAAATGACATGTGAAACAAAATATTGCACATGAATCACAACATACCAATTTACAACACAAATAGTCTACACTACTGCATGTTAATCCTTGGTGAATTATGGTCTGATAACAGCATTTTAAGGTCTATATCTACATGTTGGAGAAAAAAAATCAACATTATTTAATCTTCCAACCCTGGTTCTATGGGTAAACGCCTAAAGATTCTCTATCAAGAATTACCAATTCACCTACATGGCACTGAAAAGGAAAAAGAAAATATTCTCACCATCACATGGCTACCTTGGATTCAATTACATAAGTTGGCGTAATCATGCTACCTACACTTTAATGAGATGTTTGGAATTTCACACAAGGTAAAACAAACCTGAAGAGATACTGAAGTATGTGAACTCTCACATGTCATTTCATGTTTGCCACAGGCATTCAGTAGAAATGTCACCATGAGAAAAAAAAACCTCAGAAAATATTCTTGTCAATACATACATCCATATTATAAATAATAATGAAATGAATCAAACATGTACTGTAAACAACCGATCTATGATATTACAACATGTTAATGCATTTCATCTGAATATGTTAGATTAAACATCTGTTGATCATACATACAGTTTGTACAAATCATAAAATGTACACAGTTTGGTGTATAAAAAAAGGCTTAAACTAAAACTAAGTGGCAATCAAATTTAGAACTTACTATCAGTATTGCATTGAAAAGAACTCACACAGCCAATCAAACTAGATACCAGAGGCACATCATGGCTTTTATACACCGCTTTACATCTGATGTATCAAGGTCAAAATTATACTATTGGTAAATTTCAACATTTACCTTTTCTGTATAGATACACTGAATAACAAAAATAAAATAACACAGAAATACTTGTAGTATTTCTCATTCATTTCTCACACGTATAGATTTCTTACATCTTTGACACAAAGCAAAACAAAAACATAATATTATATCCTTCTGTGATATGTCAGTTAATGAATTTGTAAATAGATACTCAATTTGTGTACCGGTAGTGTAAGCACATTATAAAAGTTCAGTGTAGCACACATGCAAATTAGTAGTATAAATATAAAAACTTCAAACATTTGGGCAAATTAAGGCTCATTGACATGGAAAATGTCTAGGACAAGTTAGATGAACAGACTCAAAGATACAAAATCTCTAGAAACTTTTGAAGCGTTTCATCTTTTTAGTGCACAACACACAAACAGTTTACTGAATTCACCAAAAGCTGCCTGTTGGGTACTATCATAAATGTAACGTTTACACCTTGAATTCAGTGATGGCAAGTAATATATGGCACAATTATCACACTGAACTGAAAGTCAAAAAGTGATTTTCAAAAGCAATTGACGAAAGTAACATGATCTCAACCACAAATGGTCAAAGTTCTCTATCTTTAAACACAATTGAAACTGATCTCTCTTCCTGACACTGACTTTCAAACTATAATTAAGAATATCCAATACAATGATTAACTATTTCAGATTTTACAATTACCTTGAGTATATTTTTCAATCCAATCCTCTTAAAAAAATTACCTTTAAAAAAGCTGTCTTTTTTATTAAGATTCCAAACCATGCACCACTGTACGTATATTACAAAGTACACGCTAAAGTTATCTCATACTAAAGCACACTAGATGGTGTTACATGTCAAAAGTGTAAACATAAGCTACTAAAACATCTGTTTGACAAAATTCGTTGTTAGAGATGCTGGGTGCCAGCTTAAAATACATTTAGTCACCAAACTTTTGTGAAGGTCTGGTCAAAATGACACATGGCTACGGGACAGATCTGACCAGGAAAGAAAACACAAAGGTTTGCAAAAGTTTACGGTTTACTGAATACTTGCAATCTATTCGATAAAAAAATTAGTTGGAAGTGGAAAATATTGTGTGGTCACTAACTAAACTACAACATTCACTGAAAAGCTTTCTGTTTTGTTTACAGAATTGTCTGTCCTTCAACAAAAACGTACTTGGTACTGTAGAAGTATGTGCTAGAAAACACTGACAAACAAAAATGGTGTCAATATATCATTTTTCAAAATATCGATGCAATGACTACACTGTAAATGAATCAAGGAAACCTATTGAGGAATTAAATTTTGATGCTATAACTTTCTGTGGCAACAGCACAGTACTGTAATTGCATCAGGTTTTGAGGTACAATGACAATGACAAGATGAGACTGAGTTTTCACATTGGTATGTACACTGAAAAAATTTCTGGGTAAATCTTGATACTTTCAAAAGCATCTTCACGGCATCATATGCACTCTTCGGCAACCTTTCTTAATACTGACAGGAAAAAGGTATACAAACATCTGTGTGACACGGCAAAGTACTGATACTGAAGACATGGCGAGAGATCAATCTGCAGTGTACCTAGAGTGCAGTGTCTAGTTCAATTTTGTCAGACTGTATTCCACTCACGTCTGCAGACGCTCCTTGTTCTTGTTCCTCTACAACAGTATGGATGTGTGTACGAGTTCTGCCATCAGTGACATCCACAAGTACCTGTGGAAATTTTAGAGAGGATGATAAATTGTTGAACATTGATTAGGTAGGTATCGATAATCATTGTTCTGAGTCCATAAATGTGATGTCAAAGTTTAACACCAAATGATTCTTTTACCTCATTGAGATCACTTTCCTGGACTGCATAGAGAACAGCATCATGGATAGTGACAAATAAACAACTCTGCCCTTTCAGGTTAACTTGAGAGTAGAATCCAGACTTTGAGATTGTGTCTCGAACACGCCCTACAGTGAAAGAAAGCAAGGAAGGAGAAGAATGAGAGAGAGAGAGAGAGAGAGAGAGAGAGAGAGAGAGAGAGAGATTTTGTTAAGAAAATGAAGATGTCTTGGTAGGCAAATATGATCAGGAGCATGTATGTGATGCTATGATGTTATGATGGTAATATATATTTAAGCAATAATGCACACCCAGTGATGGTATACCACGAGATTTTGACCAGTTTACGCACACCCAGCGATGGTATATACCATGAGATTTTGACCAGTTTACGACATATATGCACGAGCAATAGCGAGTGCATATATGAAGTGAACTGGTCAAAATCGAGTGGTATACTACCGTCGCTGGGTGTGATTTATTGCTATTATACCATAATAGTATATTGAAATTCTGGCGTGCAACGTCATAAACGGATTTTTGCTCAAGCTGAGAGCATGCGCATATGCCAGCCATGGTATATCGCCAATTTACCACAGTTCTTTTTGCATCTCAACCAATCAGATCGCTGCATTTGCACCATCAATATACTGGTATGATATAATTAAGCAATAAAGCACACCTAGCGATGGTATTTCACGAGATTTTGACCAGTTCACGACATATATGTACGAGCGATAGCGAGTGCATAATGAAGTGAACTGGTCAAAATCGAGTGGTATACCATAGCTGGGTGTGATTTATTGCCATTATATCATAACAGTATATTGAAATTCTGGCTTGGATTGGAACGTCAAAAACGGATTTTTACTCAAGACGAGAGCTTGCGTGTATGCCAGCCGTAGTATATCGCTAATATACCACGGTTCGTGACCAATCAGATTGCTGTATTTGCACCATCAATATACTGGTATGATATAATAAAGAATATGTAACATGTACACACTGATATCAGATATAACTAAGGGCGAAAAACTTCTTTCAATTTCAAATGGCCAGGGCAATGGAAATGACTACATGTAGCTTTTGTTATTTTTCCGTCTCCCATTACTCTTTAAACCCAGAACATGTTACAGTATTTCTGATATGTTATATTTGCCAAATAGGGTAATAAAGTGCTGATTGAGTGATTGATTGAAATTATAGTTTGTAAATTAATGTGCCAAATGACCTGCCTTTGCACAAATTAGTAAGTACATTCATATCTTAGGTATAAACTGTGATGGAAGGAATAAGTGAAACATTCTAGTATGAAGTGATACACACTAGCAATTTGGTTTGTGAGTACATCTTGAATCTCTGAGCAACATTGCAAAAACTCAAAAAAATTGAGCACTAGTTTTGAGAAGGCTTATTGGTAAAACTGACATTGGGACATGGAGAACATCCTGATGATCAACAAAGATACACCATGCAGTTTTGTTAAATTGTGAAAATGCTACATTGAAGGTATACTATCACCTGTTCCAATTTTGCCACAGTTACCATGGAAAAAGAAAATCTAACCAATCACAGATTTTAAGCGGGTGGCCGCTTTTTAAAAATAGCACCCTCGCAGGGCATTTTGAATACAAAGGAACGCCCCTTTGACCATATATGGGCATATTTAGATTACAGGTGACTGTATACCTTTAACTCACTATAGATATATAATGGAACTAGCAAAGTACTTGAATAACGAAAGGATCAAAGCCTGGAACTAAGCTGTTTGGAGTCCACTGGTGACTGACTGTGTTTCAACACCGACAATGAAAATAGATACAATTTTGCTTACTTTTTGCCTGAGCCATGAGTATCTTCACGCCAACTTTCCTGTAAGCATTAAATATCTGAATCAATCCACTCACACCGCTGGAATCCACAAAGTTAAAAGTACCACAGTCCAGAATGATAGTATGGATGCCACCCAATTCTCCTTCTTCAATTTTTTGACCAATGTGATCGTCGTCTTCATCATCATCACTATCATATGCATCCCTATTGTAATGATTACCAAAAGTTTCAGTCTCAGATTGAGAGTTTGTTCGTCGAGTGTGATTACTGAGTTGGTCAGCTTCTTTATTGTCATCGTCAGTTTCTTCTGCAGTTTCAGTGTACGTGTGATCATGCATCCAGTCATCGCTGACCACTAGAGCCACTGGCGTACGAAGCTTCACTGAATTTTTTCTACTTGCCGTTGTGTTGGAACTGCTGGCCTGGGACTGAAATAAAAAATAAATGACCTTTGCAAACAAGGAATATTGGTCACAGCTAACAGTCAGTTTTTTGCCTCTATACAGTACGTGTTTTGTTGTTTTGCTGTATACTAGTATTACAGTCTGGGCTATGGAGGGGCAAAGCTTAAACATAATGTGAACTATGAACACCAGTTTTACTGTGATCCCTACTGATACTCTGCTCAAAGCTACTGTAATGAATTCTACACGATCGAGAATAAAAATCAGGGCTTGTTGTGCAAATTTTGCATGAGAGAAGCACAGTACAGGAAATGTATATTTAAGGTAGAACGTGCCACGGGGACAGATATTCAGGCTGATATACCACTTGTGGGGGTTCATTTTCAAGCTCTTGGTGTACTAAAACTTTTCATTGGCTTAGTTTTTCGAAAATCTAAAATCTTATTTTTTCTACATGGAGTTAACACAGGGAAAGTGGCCATTTTGAATTTCAAATATCGGTAAATCTTGGGTAATTTGTTTGTCTAGTACCAAAATTTGCATGTTGACCCCCGATTTTTATTCCTGATTTTGAAAGAGAACAGTTGAAAGATTCTTTAAGGAAAGTTTGAGCAAAAGTTAAGGTCTTTCACTTTTGAGGCGCTGCCCCCTAGTGTTGAAATCATAAAATTTTAGACTTTCAATAAACAAACATCACATGATGAACTCCAGCAAAACATTATGAAATATTGTCAATACAAAAGTATTTCCCCTTTTACACATTTCACCTTCATAGACTTTTCAATTCTGTTGAATCACTTAAGCATCTCTGTTGTCACCATTTTTCAACTTATCTTTATTCAATGACTTATAAAGTACTAGTAATCATTTGTCATCAGAAATACATATTTTGAATTTCCTTCATGATATATGCACTTCACTTTTTTAACATCCTCCATCCATGTTTTGTTACCTGCTCAGGTTCCTGATTTGTACTCTCATCAATTCCTTGTTTTTTCATCTCTTTCCTTCTCTTTTTCTCTTCCATTTCTTTCTGGAGTTCCCTCTCGGCTCTAGCCTGCAGTATTTTCCTCGGATTGACTTTGGTCAGTTTGTGGAGGGATTTCTTGAAATGATCTACATTTGCATAGTACAGGGAAGACATCATACGGAATATCTTGATCCCAGGAATTTCTTTAGCCTAGGAAAGAAGAGGCAAAAGATAGTGCGCTATTATTGACAGAAGGCCTGAATAGAGTAAGGAAACCCAACAGGAAAATATACACAAAGCCTGATCTTTGACATGTCATACAATGGTCACCTAGAACCAATAAACGCCCAGTGTAGTTGTGACTTTTGATGATAATTTTTGGTGTTTTTGTTTTGTATGTCAATCAGTCAGTCCATAACACTAAACTTCTAGGAATGTTTATGTAATTTAACTTACTGAAGGAACATAGGTAATATCTTTGTAGATATCAGTTCCTGGTATTCGACCAAGCAGGCAGCAGTATGGTTCCTGGGTCCTCCATACCACGACGAAGATTGAAAAGCTGACACCGATCAGTAGGCCGATATCAACGTCAAAAAGAAACACTCCAAGGCAAGTCACCCACCAAACATTCTGAAATCAAAAAAGTAATTGATTTTAAATTCAGGCAGTATGCCCCTCAAAATTGAAAGACTTTAACTTTAGCAACTTTAAATCATTCTCTTTTGAAATCAAGAATTAAGTCAGGGGTCAACGTGTAAAATATAGTCCTGGAGAAACAAGTTACCCAATATTTACCGACAAAGTGGGTGCTTTCCCTGTGTTAACTCTATGGGAAAAAATTAAATTTTTGATTTTCACAAATATAAGTCAGTGAAATTTAAACTTAATTACCGGTAGTTCCTCTATGAGCTTCAAAGTGAGCATTAAGACCAAAAAGGTATTGTGGTAAAGGTTTGAGAGTCCACATATCGGTGCCAGAGGCAAACTCAATGAAAGGACTAAGTGTATTCTTATAGGCATACTCAAGTTAGAATCTGACTGTGCATTTTACCCTCTACAAATTCAAAATTACCATCATGCGTTGCATGCTTTATGTCAACATCTGACAAGCAATTGTACGCTGGCATTAGGTAAAGCCATGCCGCCATCATTGCACAGGAGAACTGAATTTACTGGAAAATAAATCCAAGATGATAACGTGCAAATACAAAGTCAGTGTTTTAACTCAACAGATATTACACACACATGTATACAACTTTACTAAATATGCATTGGCCCAACTGAAGCATGAGATGTCTAGGTAGACCAGAATGAATCACACTACCCTGTGAATTTTACTTTAGTCCATGGCTCTGCAAAGCCAAAACTACTGCCGGACATGCATAGTGCTGTTAATATTAAAATTTTAGCAAAGATGGCAGATTTGCATGGGGCAGAACTTTGACTGTGATGTCATCTTAAAAGATAGCACCAAAAGCATTTAGAGATTTGGTTGAAAATTAACTTATCCTGTAGCTTAGCAAAAAGTATCAATTACAATTAAACCAATACAGATATATTTACAATCAGTAACTACAGTGTTTTCATACTCTGTAGAAGTCAGTACCAATGAATAATCTTCTACCAGAGTCAAATTTAAAACTTTGTGATAACAGATCCATCATTTTATTAGGTCTTGGACAATGTTTCTCACACAGTACCTCTAATACTTATTTTGCATTTATCAGTGGTACTTTCTTTTCGTAAACAATAGGCTAAGTATTTTGCAGGTGTACTAACAGTATTTTACTCACAATGGGTCAAGTCTCCTTTCAAAAGATAGACACTAATGATACTTTACTTTTGAAAAGGAGGAGATTAAAAAGAAAAAACAAAAGTTTTTGATACTTACAAAATCTATGATATCATATTTCCACAGTTTTGGAAGATCCGAAAACTGTCGGAACATTCCTTTCAAAGCAACCACAATAACAGATGCCAAGACAGCCTGCAATACAGAATAGTGAAAATATATCAATGAGATAGAAAGGTTTGGTCTGTATTCACACTGTTTTTGAATCTCCAACTTCTCAAGTCACTTATAAACCTCAATCTCAGCCAACTGTTAGGGTGTCAACAGGGCCCAGGGCCAGCCTAAGGCACACAGTCCATGTAGCCGACAATGAGATGCAAATGATATGCGGTAAAGGTCACCTCGACTAACTTTCAGCTGGTTGCTCACTTTCTACTATTTTTATAGTATTTTATACAAAGGCACAGACTTATTCTACCTTCAACTTAAAACTGACAGTGATTTTGTAGCTCGTTCTTTACTATTTTTCATACTTTTTGGTAGCCGGTAACAGACACTTCGTGTTCGTGTCCGCTACATGGACGATCTGCCCAGCCTAAACCATAAACACACACAATATGTGCCTGTTCTAAAATTTATGTCAGCTCTGAACCCCTACCCTCAGACTGGACATAACACAGCACATTGGTTTTTTCAAAAAACCTGGGCTGCCTCACTCAGAGGCGACCTAAATTCTGTAGTGTGAATGAAGTAAATGTTTGAAACAAAATATTAAAATGTTGAATTTATTACTGTAACAGTAAATATATGCATCACAAAGGAAATTTAACAAACAGCATTTCTCAGGGCACTGGGACCACTTCATGAAGGCAGCAGGAAAATTATCAAGCTTTAGTGGTAGAAAGGCAGTTGTGTGTAGCTTTCAATTTCCCCTTCAAATTTTAACATTGTTTGAAGTGCTCTGGAGTGGTGTATTTATGAGAGTCAATCACCTCTAGTTATACAACCCTTTTCAGAATTAGAGCGCGAAGCCACTGCAGTGAACTGCAATAAAACTGCTTACACTAATTAGTTTCAGCTGTAGCCGTGGTCACTTTGGTGTTGAACAAGGCTACTTGATGAAGACCAAAAAGTCTGCTTGTACAAAGGAAAAACTAGCTCTGTCTGAGGCTCGAGTTGTAATGAGAGTTTACGATTGGCACCCTGAGTTCAAGATTAAGATACAATGTAACATTACCATGCACTGGTCCATGTACAAATCTTTTTTATTTCAACTTCCCCAGACAAACTGTCTGCATGGGACATACAACGTTGTCGATTTTGCCAGCTGGCTACAGCTGAAACTAATTAGTGTGAGCAGTTTTATTGCAGTTCACTGCAGTGGCTTCGCGCTCTAATTCTGAAAAGGGTTGTAATATCCTGAATTCAGCTGTCTTTTTTTGATGTCTTGTTTGTACTTAAACCATTGTATCATGTTGTTTATTAGAAAAAAGGAAAATATCACTGTCATATGTTTGATACACGTATTGGTTTCAGACTGGACAGGAGATAAGATTTCCTTTCATGAAAACTGAAGTAAAAATTTGCTATGCATTGGAAACTTAACAGTTAAACACTGTACAAGATAGAAAAGTTTTGACTTTTTATTGATCTGACCTATTTTTCAGCTGTCATAGTTTTGAAATCTACACATCAGTACGGAACAAAAATAATTGAAAATCGAACATTGCAGATGATGGATATTTAATAAGATTTGCTTTCATGTACAAAACTTGCAAGACATAGGATTGATTGAGAATCAAATACACTCAACATTGCAAAATTCAATGAATAACTTGTACAGGTTTCAATCGTTTGTGAGTTTTCATCATCTTATTACTTCCTTCTGTAATTTGAAGCCTTGAAAATACTTTATTATACAAGCCTGTAAAGTGAAATATCTAGCTTTGTTTAGTAGCAAAATGTAATCTTACCTTTGGCAGAGGTTCAAAGAGTGGAGCCAAAAATAGCAGAACCACCAACATCAATGCACTATTTACAAGCCCTGCGATCTATTTGAAAAATAACAATACACATTTCTTAGAGATCAATGAAACAAAAAATACCATGCCGTGGCCACAGCCCAAATTTGATATGTCTGAACTAATGTAACTGAATTTTATGTGTTGACTGAGAATGATCAAGTTGTCTGTCATATATGACAAAGATGTTAATATACAAGAGCTACCATCTTTTTTTGAGCATGAAATGAGTAGGCATGAAGGTGAATTTGTTGCATCATTTTTTCTGACCATCTTGTTTCATTCATTTAGTTCAGATCTGTATTCACATGCAACTTCCTTCACTCTCAACGTTCCCTCTTGTTATCAGTATTCTTAAAGTACAGCCACAGATCAAAAAGTTCATGTTGAACTACAGAGGGCACTGTTCTGTCTTCAGTTTCACAACATCAATGTTTACTATGCTACATATGTATATAAATTTTGTTTCCATTAATGTTGAATATTTTTTCTCAAATCTATAAGGAAACAACACATGTGTATAAAATTTTGTATGATATGGCAACCCAGAGTGCAACCAAAGTTTCTCACACACAAACGATGCATACCGTACACCCACACTCACATATTTGGCAATACATGGCCTGACAATGGCATGGGCCCCCCTAAGGCGCCAATAAAAGGGGGAAAGATATATACTTGATGTGTATATGGATCATAAGTTGCACTGAAATTCAGAAATAAGATATATCATTTGTGAATACTACAGTCTTCTAGATCATTCACCTTCAGTTTTTATTTGGATGTCGGGAGCTATAATGTGACATGGAAACAATGATGGAGGAGAGCTTGGTTCATCTCAGGATGCTAGAATACAGACTGAATGATACATACAGACAACTAATAATGTAGGCATAACGTACACAATTATATCACAGCTGTAACTGTCATACCGTACCTGCGAAGTCCCACCACTGTTTTCCTGTACCAGACTACGGGACATAGAACAGCTGGATGGATAGCATGAAAAGAAAGAAGTGATTGTATTTGTACATCCATAGGCAACCAATTCCTGAAACAGCAAAGAATAAAATATGTAGTTAGAACATGTATATGGCCACTGTAGTTGAAATAGCATTCGACATATTAAACAATACAAGACAGCATAGTATATTTTCATACTTCCTACATTACCCCATCTTATTTTTGCCGTATTTATTATTAACAATCTAACACTTTGCACTGAGAAAAATATACTTTTCTCCCTGAAAATCAGTGCAGAAGTAGTGCAGTAAAATACTCGATGTAAATATGATCGATAAATAAAGAAAGCCCAATAAAAAAGACAGATTCATACTAACTCTTGAAGGGAATGTCAAATAATGCCAAATATGCATATTGAATAAGCAGATTCTCAGTCAGGAACTTAGCCATGCTAGCGAACTAGTTTACTACTTATTGTTTAGTTCAATTAGAAAATCAAAGATTTCAAACAGGAGGGTAGTGTCAATGACACTGTACCTTAAACAGCAATGTTAGTGTTACACAAATATGCTGAGATAAGGAGAGTGGGGTTCTGTAGTCCATACATGTATATATAACATGTTTCATTTATGAGAAAACTTTAATATATCATAGAAATGTCAACCAGTCCAATCACTGTACATCTAACTTTAATAATGTTTAACACAATCTGTGAAAATGTTGTCTTGCTTCAAGGAAAATTAATTTTCTGAACAACAATACTGTACATATAATTTTAATAAATCAGTGAAACGTAAAAGTTAATAATGCTTTATAAGAATGCTTTATTGTGATATTTCATAAACACACTGTCATGTCAGTTCATTTTAAATCTGTATTTTTATATTGCTTTATTCAAAGTTGCAAAATTCCACCATGAAAATTTCGAGTTTTCCGATTGGTACATGGTAAACAACAGAGGTCAAATGTACCCTGGTACATGGTTGGCATTGTGAGTGAACATTAGATATTGAGGATGATTGGACAGTCCCAGCTTGAGAAAATAGCTCTAACAGCTAGCTATGTTTTTAAAATTAACCTGTTCACCCCTATCCCCCGTAAACAGGTCCACAATCACTATTGATACCATTGGTTTTGGGCCAAATCAAGGTATGAAAGGGTTAATATAGCAATATTTAGCTCTGCTGTCAGCTGATTTTCCATCGTCGTCCGTCGTCATCGTCGTCCATCCGTCAACAATTGCCTTCTTCTCTGAAACCGCAAGTCCAATTACTTTGAAATCTGATATGCAGTTCACTTGGGGTGACCTCACTCAAGTTTGTTCAAATTGTGGTGAAATTTGCATATTTGTATTTTTGGGGCATTTTTTGCTGTTTTTGGTAAAAAAATCTGTGAAACGGCATGTCCAATTGCTTTGAAATTTGATATGCAGTTTACTTAGGGTGACTTCAGTCAGATTTGTTCAAATCGTGGTGAAATTTGCATATTTGTAGCTTTAAGGCAATTTTTGTCATTTTTGGTCAAAAAATTTTTAAAAATCTTCTTCTTCAAAACTACAGGTCAGATAGCTTTGATATTTGGTACATAGGTCCCTAAGGATGATCTATTTCAGATTTATTCAATTTGTGCAGAAATATTTAAATTTGTATTTATAAGGCAATTTTTGTCATTTTTGGTCAAAATTTTTTTTCATCAAAACCGCTTGTCTGACAGCTTTGATATTTGGTATCCAGGTTTATAGGTATGAGCAAAATGTGATACATTCAAATTACGATAAAATCTACACTTTTTGTAATTTTGGGGCAATTTTTGCCATTTTTGGTAAAAATGTGTTTCTATCTTTGAAATTTGGTATACAGATTCCTACAGATAAACTAAGTGTGACATATTGAAATTATGATGAAATCTGCAATTTTGTATTTTTGGGGCTATTTTTGTCATTTTTGGTCAAAAAATTTGTTTCTGCAAAATTGCTCATCTGATAACTTTTTAATTTGAAATACAGGCTCCTACAGATAAACTAAATGTGATATATTGAAATTATGGTGAAATCTGCAATTTTGTATTTTTGGGCCAATTTTTGCCAATTTTGGTAAAAAAATATGTTTCTCCAAAACTACTCGTCTGATAGCTTTGAAATGTGGTTTACAGGCTCCTAAAGATAAACTTGATGTGATATATTGAAATTATGATAAAATCTGCATTTTAGTATTTTTTGAGCAATTTTTCCCATTTTTGGTCAAAAAATGTCTTTCTCCAAAACTACTTGTTTGATAGCTTTGAATTACGTATACAGGCTCCTACAGATGAACTAAATATGATTTATTAAAATTATGAGGAAATCTATAATTCTATTTTCTGTGGGGCAATTTTTGCCATTTTTGGTCAGAAAATTTGATTCTCAAAAAAACTACTCGTCAGATAGCTCTGGTTGACATGTTCTTAGAGATAATCTTAATGTGATGTGTTCAAATTATGATGAAATCTTCAATTGTGTATTTTTGCAGCTATTTGTGCCATTTTTTGTCTGGCCACTGAAATGAGCTATCAAAGATTTCCACCTTCTTCATCTACACATGTGTCAAAAAAAGTTGTTCTTTACATAACGCAGCGGAGCTATATTGGCTGCTAGGATGCTTGTTTGTCATGTCATTTTGAAGCAAATCT
The DNA here is from genome assembly GCA_001465055.1 of Ptychodera flava. Classification (NCBI taxonomy): domain Eukaryota; kingdom Metazoa; phylum Hemichordata; class Enteropneusta; family Ptychoderidae; genus Ptychodera; species Ptychodera flava. The sequence continues at coordinate 227,370 of LD342775.1, read as the reverse complement.
ACTGCACTGCAGCGACAAATATTTCTTTTTTTCCCAACATTTGGCCTGCGTCAATGTCTTCTTTCCAAAATCCACCAGTGCCTTGGATATCATATCATTTACCATTTACTTCAAAATCAAGTGACCTAGGCTGTCTGACTTGATTGCAAAAGTTAATACTGGTTCTGGACTTCTGTTAATATTTTATCATCTAGTCACAACATTAAATCATGCTTGTTTATGCTTAGGCAAAATCTCAATCTCTGTATGGAAAACCACACCTCTAGACATTATATTCTATGATTGTAATGCATGATTTTACCTGTCAGGTGAACTGAAAAAAAATACACATTTCTTTTTGAGGATTAAGGCATGTGTTTACACTGACCTGGTTGGCATCCACTTTGTAGTTGTTTTTCTGTCCAAAGAGTGATGCCATCGACACCGATATGGCAAATATTACGATGGCAATGGCCAAGGCATCTGTGAGTAGAGAAGCCATATACGTCGTTGTTGGTGGCTTTGGAGCTGGTAACCTGCCAGTGTACAACATTATTATGAGATGAGGAAATTCTGCTCAACATTTTGTCATTTCCATAATTTGCAATGAAGTCAGTCTGGCATATGGAAACAAAATTTGATGATGCCTATAAATCTTTCGAAAGGAAATTCATGATTCTGCTTTCAAAAAGGTTGAAGACAGGCAATTCTTAAACTGCTATAACTATAGTGCACATTTGGTTTTACATGTCGATTGAGACAACTGTTTTACTTACCCTGTTGGGATGTCACCAATAATGTCCACACCATAATCTTCCAGGCCTATGAGGTAGGATGTTAGCGCCCCTAATATCACCTGGCAAAAGTCAGTAAAGTATGCACAATTTCTTACCAACATTACACCAAAATGGCTATTTCATCTTGGAAGATACCCTTATTTCTAAAATGAGCTTGTATGTCACCATTTTATGCTATATACTAGTAAAATTGAGACTTCAGGTACAATAACATGTGAACAGATCATATTTGTGTAGATAGAATTTTGTTGCCTGGTATGTACAAAGATTTCTGATATTGTTCACAGAACTATCAGTACCCTAAATCATACTTTACATATAGCCTGCATAACAAGAGTAGATCAAGGGTGTTCCCATAGTGGGAACTATGGGATGACACTAATGCGCATGATTTTCAAGCCTGATTGAAATCAGATACAGTGATATCGTTTTAATACACTTTGTAGCTTCCCTACATCTGGGAATATATAGGGGCATATGATATTTCCCTGTCTGATTTCAATCACACACACGTTAAATTTCTATACACTCCTAACCTATACTATCCAAAGAAGATTAACATGCGTCAGCACTATCAAACTGCCCTTAGTTTGACATCTGTTGAAAAACAACAAATAAAAGATACTATCAAGTCTGATTTATGCCTGGTGATTATAATACAGTTGCAGATTATCAACTGTTTTCAGTTTGGACAATCAGCTGCTGAGTAATGCAAGGTGTGATTATAATCATCACTATATAACTGCAGAGTGTACTGCTCTTTTATATGAAACATGTATATTGGGCTGCTGCACAGAAGTTCCCAGAAACTTCTGAATTTACTCAAAGTTCATATAAATGTCTACTGCTAAATGGCATGCTGCATTTGACACACTTCTGACATGCATACTTTATTTGTATCCTCCTTACCACTATTAACTCTGCCCCAAGTGGATATCCTCGTAGCTGTTTTGAAAATCTGCTTTCAAGCATTTTGATGATAATCAGAACTGTGATGCAGCTTATGGACAGCAAAACTGTGACATAGTTTGCATATTTGAGATTCAATATGATGTCACGATATTCCTGAAAGTTGAAATAAAGTTTGTAAAATATATAGGTATGAGAAACAATGGATGTAAAATACTTTCTTCTCGAATGACAAAAAGTCACTGTGGGCCGAATGACATATTTTAGTCCGGCCCCTAGATCAACAATTTTTGGGAGGTGTTGCTTCTTGTTGCTGATGACTTACAGGTACTTGAACAGTGCATAGCACAGTAGTGACCTGGAGGCCATATGGTCTGTACGAGGCTGCAACACCAATGTATATTGATCATTACGCAAAAAACAAAGTGACATGCGAGAAAAGTGTACCAAAGCTGCCACCTGGTGACCACATTTAGCTTGTATTTTGGCACAAATTATACGCATTTTTATGTTATGGTACCAAGTTTGAATGAAATTTATTCTAAGCACGTTTATTGGATGTGAAAAAATCGTAACTTAACAGTCGCTTGGTGGCCATATCGGATTGTACGTATCACAAAATGAATCGACCTGTATATATGTACCCGATGATAAATTGTCCTTGTACTGAGTTTTAACGAAATCGTCAGCATGTCTCAGTAACAACTGCAGATGGACGGACAGACCGAGCCAAATGCATTAGTTCTCAGGACATTGTCCACTAGGACTAAAAATAGACTACGACTGATATACTTACATAGATCAATTTGAATGCCCCACTGTAACTTGGAATATCTATGCCTAGCAAGTCATCAAGCTGACTGGTGAAGACGTGAATGGCAGCACCAGTGGTGTAGCCCCTGATAAAGGGATCCGACAGGTAGATAGTAACCCAACCCAAACGCAGAATACCCATCAAGAGCTGAAATCATTGAAAAACACAATATAAATTTATCGCAATGTGTAAAGTATGCCTAAAGTATGCATCACTATATGCAGATATTAATGGATGACAGAGGCTATTGTAAAATAATGACAGTTACCAAAGGTAAAATTGGCCCTCAACTAGCATAGAAGGTTAATGTCAAAATAAATGGCATTTAGATGACATGGAAAATTGGGGGTTAGAAAAAATTGAATGATAAAAAATTAACATGTACTTAAACAGCAGGGTTTTGAATTGTGTTTTTAGGACTGCTGTATTGGAACATTTGCATGTTCTTTGCCAATGTTGTCACTTTATGGCGTTTAACTCTGCTTTACTTCAACTGTCATCCCCTGGCAGATAACCAGGTAACATATTCCCCTTCTTTAGGATGTTTGGTTCCCAGCTTTGAATTTCCATTTCAGAGCTGATTTGATGTTGCGAGCACAATTTAATATCTGCTTTTCTTTTTGTGGATACTTAAATTGCTGACAACAACCTTGAATATGCAAGAAACACATTTGTTGATAAAATTTACAAGCACTAAGCCACTCTGAGTCAGTACATATGATTTTGGGTACAACTGCTACCACAGACCCTGCGGAGACAAGACTCGATTGCTTAGCAGCCTTTTCTGTGTGTTGCGCACTGTGCTGAAATCTCCTGCATACCTGTGTGTGTCAATCACTGTGTACATAATCATTAAATTTGTTTTAAATGTGGAAAACAAACCCAACAAATTTATGAAAACAAAGACAGCACTGTAGTTTTTACCAAGGGAAGGTAATCAAAGTTCATCAAACTGATAAAGCTTTTGTCTCAGCAGTTATCAAATCCATGATAAAACACAGACAGAAGGCACACACAAACGGGAAACAACATCTGTACCGATACTGAAGAAGCAAAGTGAAAAGAGTCATTGATTCAACCTGAAAGCCATATTACAAGGCGAAAGTAAGAACCCGCAAAGCAAGTAACAGCAGACAATGTCGGAAAATGGTGAACAATCTGACTGAACAAAACAAAAAGGTATGAGATATGTTATACTTAGATTTCGGGGAAAGTGTCCCCTAAGAAATAGCCAAGCCAATTACAATCTTTTTATCAGAATACAGAATAACAAATTTTCACCATTACAATGCGATATCAAGATACATTCAGTAGTACTTTATAAAAAGGCTATTACGGTATATTCAATATCTGACACCTCTATGGCTTTGCTAAACTGTTGAAGTCAAAATCCAAAATGATGGTCCAGATAAGACATACAAAATGCAATCCTGAAGGAATTTGTGGAGGAATTTTCCATCGCTCTGTTGGACATCTCTAGAATGCGGCATGAAAGTGAAGACTTAAAACTTTTGCTCATTTTTCCTCAATGAAACTTTTAACCAAATCTTACCAAATCAAGAATAAACATGAGAGGTGTCCACTCTCTGTGCAAAATTTAGTACTAGAGTGACGAATTACCTATTAAGATTTCTTTATACCTGAAATTCAAAATGGGGAAACATAAAAATTTTTGATTTTGAAAACTAAGATGATGAAAATTTTCCCTACACCAACCCCTTTAAAATGGTACGAGCCTCCCTTAAGGGGTAGACCAAAAAAGTATTGATACGACTTGAGAGCTGAATATCTCTCCCAGAGGACTGTTCTGCTTTAAGGAGGCAAACATTGTTCCCCTATCAAAAGTGAATAACCCAGTATTGTTCAATGGTTTACTACAAGTGTTTCCACTAAATATTATAATTTTACTATGCTAATGGAATCACTGGTAGATAAATGGATAAAGCTAGAAGTAAAATGAAAGATCGATGAAAAGCAGTATGGTCATCTTCAACATTAGACAGGAAGACATAGTTCAGATCTGGATTGAACAATTAGAAAACCTTGGACTGTGATCAGAGTTTACTCCCTGGTTTTCAGTTGGTCTTTTTATAAAACTGACCACAGGTAATACAATTTGATGTAAGCTATCTAAGATTTGTGTTCACCTAAATCTTTTCCAATGGGCTGCTCATTTCCTAAATAAACCAATATCAAACAGTGGTTTGTTTTGAGAGATTCATGTTCATCTTCACAATAAATCAAAGTTGGCGTACCACAGAGCACAAGAGCTATAGATCCACATTTTGCCAGTTTTGATGTTGACAGCTAAACTCACTTCAGCATTGGAGAATATCCAAAATCATAGAGCACTCAGAATCATGATTTCCCCTTTCTATTCATGGAGCCATGCTCTGAGTTACTCAACACCAGGGCTCGAAATTAGCGGTAGTCCCGCGTCCACAGACTACCAACTTCTCCCTGGGGCTACCAAAACCCATGAAATGGTAGCCCACACGGACTACCAAAGCCTGGGACCTGAAATTCAGTTGCACCATTTCACTCATCAATTTCTCAAAATTTTTGATGCGAGAGGGGGACACGCCCTTTCGCGCTCTCCCCCTTTTGTACGTGTTCTAACAATTTTACTGAGTAAAATTGAAAAAACACCTCTCATATTGCACCAGACTGCACCATTGCTCAAATCAATTTGTCAAAAATTTTCACACAAGAGAGAGTACAACCTGCTCTGACACTTTCCCTCCTCAGCCTCTCATGTTCTCCCCGCTGTACTTTCAAATTCTGTCCAGTCAGATATCTTAGTGAAAGCCTTGTAATAATACCCATCCAAATTAAACAATACTATTTTGGCAGCAGGATACTGGTTATAGCATGAGCTTTTATATTTATATCTACATTTTACTGTGACTTTGAATTTCATTTCGTTGGTTTCATCTTCTTCAACCGTCTAGCAGGGTACACCAGGATATGAAAGCTCTTTACTGTTTGTAAATTTTACAAATACACGTCTTGATATTTAACTTTTGTAAGTTGGAGTGGTGGTCAGTCAAAATTTCTATGTTAGAAAGGGGGTTACTCAAACTCATCAGCGTTGGCAGGGGAGTTACTCGAAATTTCAGAGTTTCAGATTAAACTCCTCCGACCTCCAAGGCCGTAAATAATGACGGCTCCCTTCCACTGAATTATACCTCCTCCCTACAGAAAGCCCATGGTCTATTTTCAGCCCTGCAACAGTACGTCTCAGTGCTTAGAAGGCCATGTCTTTTTCATGACGACTATCAAATTTGCATACAACTCTGACAGTGAAACGGATTGTCAATAGGTCACCAAATTTTTGAGTATCACTATCGACCATCATACCTGTTTTCTTGAGTATTAAATGTGTGCAATATTCACATCAATTGACATCAAATGACTAGAAAATTCACTTTATGGGCAGAATCTTGAAAAATAGCCTTTTCTTGTCTTATGATATGCATTGGCTACCAGCCATTGTCACTGGGCTACCAACTTTAGAAAATGGTAGCCCAATTGGACTACCAAGGAAAAAAGTTAATTTCGAGCCCTGAACACTGAAACACTTGATAAAAGACGTTCACTAATTTGTAAAAGGTCTGCATCTACAAGTCTTCTTCTGGCCATAGACTTAACCACCGTATTCCATCTGGAGTTTATCATAAGTACCAGACATGTTTCAACCATGAAGGGAAAAGCAGAAAGATAAAAGTCCAGTTGTTATAGCACAATTGAGACTGCTTCAATAAGTTTATTCATTATTTTAGTTCCTCCATAATCTTTTAAACCATATTTACTGGCAGAAGCTTTCAGTTTCATGCTATATTTTGCTGATTTACATTCTATTGACATTATTGTGTACACCCATGTAATATGACCTCTGGTCACCATTTGCATTCTCAAAAAACCACTTACAACTCTTTTCAATATCATTTACCGGTATTATTTTTCCATGGTGATGATTAGAGAACATGTGCTCTCATTTGGAATACCTGAGAGCAATCGCTGTTGCGATCCATGAATTTTTAAAAATATACCATCAGTGTTATCGCTGCTATTGTATTTAAATGAAGCTTAATTTGTTTATTTTCCAAAGAAAAGTCTGAAAGAGCTCAATCATGCAACATTTGGACATCGATTTTGCTTGTGATGTGGGTCGACAGACTGCAGTGTCTGTAGAAATATGTCAGTTAATGTACTGTCCTACAGAGTACATCTTTAACTGATGCTCCAGGGAGCTGAGGTGGCCATTACATTATCTTCACCGAAAAGTACGGTGGCAAGGCTTATCTGTGACACTTGCTAAAATTACACAATTAAAATGTTATTGATTCACTCAGTGTCATAACACTGTATCCTTCACACAGACCACTCTGTCTCTATTCAAGTTACCAAACGTTTCATAGTCTATTTTGGTTGATAAAGGGCAACTTCAAACTTTTTTGTTGATAACAGTGCTAGCATCTCTCACGGTCTTTGATACACAGCAGTTTACATACAGTGGCCTGGAAATTGTCCTTTCAAATTCTCATGGCGATGAGATGATGTAAAGATATGGCATCTAAATATGTCAATTAATATCAAAATGGCTTGTATTTAGATGCTAACCATCCTTTCAAACCATTGCCCGTACAATATACTTTTACCAAGTCACGAACCTGTTCTTCCTGTTGGATCTACATACATATGGAAGTAAGTGCTGTACTGTTAATATTTACAGCGCCAACAGTTTTTTTGTATCAGAGGTTGTACTGCAGACAGGTCCGGCCTTAAGAAGACCTAGACCCGGGGACATGACCTGTATAACTGACGATAATGCAAATGTATGTCTATGAAGTTTTATCATGTCATGTACAGAAGCAGAGTTTCTGCCATTTGGTTAAAGAATTCAATTCAATTTATTAAATTTCACCGATCTCACAGGAAGTCAATTTATTTTTTATAAATGCAATTGCTCTTTTGAACTTTTATGCAAGGATCATTACCGGAAGGTTCCATTAACTTAGGAATACCCTACTTCCCTAGAGGATCAATTTCACAGACCTGCCTTTCCTACAATGGCACTACAATAGCACCAGCTGGATTAGATAAACATAACAATGGTGCATTCACACCTTGGGGATTAAAAGTCTTCTGTTTGTCACCCGAGTTGCACAGGCAAGGACTCGGGTTTCAGGTACCATGCAAGTTAATGCAGTAGTCCCCTAATGGTTTCATTTTATGTTTTATTTTATGTTTCACTTTCTTTTTCTTGTTTTCTGTGTTGATTGCATGATTGAGTTTGCCTGTGCTCTCATATTAATTGTCACGTGTTGTTAGGGATTTAGATAATATTCCTGAATAAAATAACAGAAAAAAACAAACAAAATTAAATAACAAACAAACAAACAAATAAATAAATGTAACTTTTTCTATCCTAAATCAAGTAATGAGAATCCAAACTGCAAAAATGTTATCATCTTGTGGACAGATATCAACCTTTGATTTCAGTATCATGATGATTGTTTTTCAAATTCAAAAGTGACACAGATAGAAAACGGGGGCCTATTTGATTTTAGAGTGTCTTCACATTATTTTAGCAGACGAGACAGATATACAGCTTTAATATATGAATCTCCTTTACCGTATTAAACACTCGGATAATCAAGGTATTAGAAAGACATGTACTTGAATAAAAGTTTTAAATTATATATTAAACGTTTCATTTTAGTCGCAGAGGAGGTAGGGTGGAGCTTTGCAGGGCTGTAATGGCCGTGCCTGAATGAACAGAGGTAACCACATAATTCACCAATAGATCAGTCCACGCATGTTTGATGTGCAAGTGTTGGATTTGAAATTTACAAACACAAAACAGTTATTAATAAATTTCATATAAAAATTATGCATGTCCAGTTAATTTCCATGCAAAATTCCCTCTTTTAAATCAGTGTCCCATCATTATTGATCTCCTAGGCCTTTTTGTGAAATTTGCTTGATGATCTACTTTATCAGGGTGTCACCTTGGCATATAACAAAGTCAGCTACAACATAAACCCAGATTTGAATGTGCTAGAGATCGAGTAATTTATGTCCGGAATCTTTACAAGTTTTTTAACTACCAACTGTGAATACGTATAAAAGTATGGCTTCACATCAAGAATTTGATTGCTTTTTTGCCAATTTTCAGTCTTGTAAACCTTGAGAAAGATTCTTTCCTTTGGCACTTTACCCTCATAAATACTCTGAACTGTTCAGAGTGTATGTTGCAAAATTAGTAACTGTCAGATTGTATTTGATTATAAAGTTACCCATACACATATATAGCAAATGTACACACTGACATATGTGATAGCAATCTGTGCTTTATCTATGGCACAAGGGTTAGAGTACGTCTGATGACAAAATGAATAATCTGATGTTTGCTTTCTAGATGGTTTACTGTCCACATATTCAAGTGAATGATCAGCATTTTAAACCTTATAATCGACTGTATGGATATTTTGCTAAGATACTTAGAGTTGTTGAATGACTTTACATTGGGTGATAATATGACAGCAATTTATCTCATCATCAAATCATTATTCAATCATAAAGTGGCTAAGACGAGGTTTTTACACCTATTTATGGGTATTGAAGGGTATTATGAAGCTGTTAACTAGCTCCTGTTTAAATATACACAGTCAAATTTCCACACAAGGGGACTGAGATGAGAGATACATACGGTACATGTAGGAGGTGATAATTGTTTTCATATGATGTTTGAGAGCTTTAATAGTAAATGGATTGGACCTGTAACTTTTGGTGATTTTTTCATTATTTTTTAATGTCAGTTACAGCTTTTTGTCCTACTCCCCAAAAGACATTGATATTCGCAGTATTTAGCTTGTTAACTCAGCCTTTAAATGTATAGATTGCATTGTTATTGTTGAAAAGTAGATTCTAGTCTGGACTAGATTTTGAATGTCAACAATAACAGAGCACCTTTCACCTATACAGACAGTTGTTGACCATGCAGCTGAACAATGGGTGTTTCAATGTGCTTTGGGGAGTAGAACAAGAACATGCTGTTGACACACAAAACTAATAACATACAATCCTCAAAACTTACAGCCACTGGCCTTTTTAAACAGACTTAAAATACCTACACATCAGAAAATATAGAATTTAGATATGAATATATCAGCAGCATTGAATACATGGCATTGAAGGACCGAGCCTCTGACCATTTGACCACCATGTTTTAGCCCAATCTCATTGTTCTCTATGCCAAAGTTGGATCTCTGCATTGGGAAGCAGGGGGTGAAAAGTTACAGCCCAACACAATTTATAAGCCTTACAGATACATAGTGTTGGAAAGTTAGCTTATACCTGGATTAATCCAACCAGAAATGCCAGTGACACCGCTGCTACAACCAACTCTTCTTCTCTGTCTGAGGTTCCTGGTATACCTGTGGTGTTTGTTCCGTTGGTGACATCAGATGCACTAAAGCCACTGTCACTGGGGTCTTCAGGTACGGCTCTCTCAATTGCTGAACTTACCATCATGCTGATAATTGCAAATGTTCCTGCCATCAGAATAAATGCAAGACAGTTGGCATAATTTTTGGTGAAAATAATGTCTGACAAGATTGAAACTGCAACAGAACTACAGATCTAATATTTAAAAATCCCCCAGTTTATCACACCAACTTTGAGATCATATAATAAAGGACAGAGTTCAGTAGTATGTGAAATTTATTTTTACATAGCTTCCACAGTCAAGGTAAAGACAGTGTGCAGCATCACTGAAGGTCAGCTCTGATGGTGTAGGCTGGTGCTTTGAAAATGTAACGGACTGACAGAAACTTTACAGAGTGCTTGATTTCGGGCAAAACACAACACTGAAGTGTGTGGAATGGAATTTTCTACAGTGACTTTGCTTGATTAAAACTTCTGTACTGATTAGATATTATAAAAATTGTAAGGTCTTGTCTGCATTTGTGGTAAAGCTATAACTTTCAATATCTAAAGAAGGACCCTGATAATTTGAAAGTTTTTAATTTCATTCAAGTTGATGAATAGTATTGGATGTTTGCTTTCCCTATAAGAGACGCAATTTATCACCTGTAATCTGATAAAAGGTGATTTGACACAGATTGTAATATATATTCATTCATTTGCTTGTGTACTCACCTACAGCAATCTCCTTTGCAGAGCCGGTAAATGCGTAGACGATAGGTGCAAAGAAAGAGAGGTACAGCCCATACACAGCTGGCACAGATGCCAATAATGCATACGCCATGCCTGAAGAATATAAAGAAACATAAAGTACTCATTGCTACATTGTCAATACTCATATCTGTACACTAATTTTCTTACTGCTACAAATACAGTTGATTTCAATTCAGTGTTACAACTCGATGTATAAGACAGACACATTATATGTACAATTTAAACAATTAGCTTGGGTATCACCACACATTCAAAAGTTACTGACTCACTGCACAGTAAACCAGCATGGAGCAACTCTGTCTGGACCAATTTATAGCTGAACAGTTGAGTACACTTCATCTACAATGTAGCTGTTTTAAATAACAATTACAGCTGAAAGTTAGAAGATGTTTTCTCAACTAAAAGTGTTTCACATACAGAGTATTTGGTAATGCCATTTGGGACTGATTCAGGTGAGAGACAATCTGTGTCACTCACTGATTTACTAGGTTTATCATTTATTTCTTACTGCTGTTGTTTTCAAAACCATGTAATTTTTTATACTTTTAATAAGATACTGTGAAGTCAATCGCAGGTTTCAAATTTGTAATATGCATCTGTATATTAAGTTTGTTTCACTGGCACTTTACACAGGTTCACTGTCTTTTTTCAATCATTAGATCAACGTGACAAGCGAAAATGCATTTCACAATAACAAGTGAAGTTAAAAGTCAGTGTGATAAGTTTCAGGCTATACAGTCACTAACTATCTGAGATCTTTAATTATTGATTATCATTGTCTTTTGAGTAACTTGAAAAAAATATTTGAACAAGCAGCCTAACAGCCGATACAGCTTTGCTATGTTATGTAGAGAATAACTATTTGTGACACTGGTGTTGATGAAGAAGGTGGAAATCTTTGATAGTTCATTTCAGGATGGCCTGACAAAAAATGACAAAATGGCTGTAAAAATACACAATTGAAGATTTCATCATAATTTGAACACATCACATTATCATCATCCCTAAAAACATGTCAGTCAAAGCTGTTAGACGAGTAGTTTTTTTAGAAACAAAGTTTTTAACCAAAAAAGGGCGAAAATTGCCCCAAAGATAGGAAATTGCAGATTTCATAATTTCAACACATCATATTAAGATAACCCCTAGGAACCTGTATACCAAATATCAACACTATCAGAAGAGCGGTTTTTGAGAAACAAATTTTTTGACCAAATAATGGCAAAAATTGCCCCTAAAATACAAAATTGCAGATTTCATCGTAATTTCAATATATCACATTAAGTTCATCTGTAGGAACTTGTATACCAAACATCAAAGCTATCAGAAGGGTAATTTTTGAGAAACAAATTTTTTGACCAAAGATGGCAAAAATTGACCTAAAAACACAAAATTGTAAATTTCTTCATAATTTTGAAATTTCACACATTGATAATCCCTATGAACCTGTATACCAATATCAAAGCTGTCAGACAAGCACCTTTGATGAAATAAATTTTTGACAAAAAATGACAAAAATTGCCTAAGAAATACAAATTTGCCTATTTCACCACAATTTGAATAAGTCTGAATAAGGTCATCCCTGGTGACCTGTATTCCAAATATTAAAGGAATCAGGCTGGCCATTTTGAAGAAGCAGCTTGGATGTAAAAAGTTGACAGATGCTGAATATCGGACGCTGCCTGACATCCACCCACTAGATAAACTTTGCATTATTGAAAGGGAAGCTAAAAAAGTTCACTTAAATGGACTTACGTGCTGAGATACATGCACGATAGAGATTTATGTGTTTGACTGGAAAAACATTATGGTTTGCTTTGTCAGCCTGCCATATTGTTTGAATAGAACTTGACAGCAGGTATTATACAACATATGTTTAGAAATTCAAGCCACTGAGTCTGAGTGATCAGATACAACAAACACCTATTGCAACTGCTCAAATGCTTTAGAAAACTTGGAACTTTGCAAAATCATGCATCTCCCTGACATATATTACTTGGAACTAGATTATTAGTTTTCTTTATGTTGGCATAAAATGTCATGCATTAGTGAAACAATTTGACCTTGTACCTGGAATACAGCCTTATAAGGAAAAGGAAGCATGTTGGTTTATAAATGGAAACACACTCATAGACATGCAAATAAAAGTCATGGCGTCCGCTCAAAGCAACAAATACAAGTAAAGTATGAACCTATTTCAAACAAACAAAACTAAAGAGTAACTTATAAATGAAATAAATCTCACTATTAAAATCTACCAAGCAATTGCAATTTCCTACTTGTTTACAAAACAAAATATGTGTTCTTGTAATTAGTTGAATTCATCAATTTACAACATGCATGACCCTGAATATTTTTCTATATTCACATCCTCCAACAGAGTGGTTTTCGCTGAATTTTCAACTCCCTTCACAACAGATGCCAAATAATAAAGTTCCAAATGTGCCGATTGCACTCTATCATGAACAGTCATAATCAAGGAAACACGTTTTTTGGCCCTTTTGAAGTAAATTGTCGCATTCAATTGTCACATTCAATCCTTAGATAGAAAATCTATGGAAGACACTGACTGACAAATACATTGTTTGCAATTAGAATTTTTTTAAATTTTGCGGCAAGCAGGACCCAAGTGAATATATGTACATAATGAGGCTGAGTTTGTGAAGGCTGACCATGGATACATGGTTATTTACCATTCAAGGCAACCAAAAGTTAACAATTTTGCATTGCAAAGAATGCTGACCAAGTGAATGTATGGCTAAACATCTTCCCACTAGTAACCCCTATATAGTATTTAATAGTCCACAAAGGTGGCTCTTATTGCCATTATGCAATGAGACACCACTGATTACAATGCATTAGGCTAATCTTGCCGTCGGATCAAACTCAAATCTTTGAAGCAACGGCTAGACACTTGGCTGGCAATTTATTGATCTTGATACACAAGTACTACAACCAGCCAAGGTACTCAATAATTTGATGTATGTCTGGTAGCCCTATTATAAATTGGATTTTAGCCATGGATAAGTGATGTACGATAAGCGATGTAAAAG
>LD342775.1:186002-203609 GCA_001465055.1 Ptychodera flava | reverse complement strand
TCTTTGACATCGAAACATAACCAAATATGGGTGTGTCACAGCCAACAACCACATGACATATTTACAACCAGATGACAGGACTCCCAAACGCGCGTACTCCCTCTATCGATTTTTCCACTCATAGAGGTCAGTGACATGCGCAGACTTCGAAGAGGAAATTGTGGGCACAGCACAGAATCGTAGTCATGTCTCTACATATCAGATATTGGCAACATAATTTATCTTCCTTTTCTGTATGCCATGGTTTCATGGTGACTAGCTTTAAGTTAGTGTTCACCTTTCAACAATTACTAGGGCTGTAATGTCAAACCATGCAGCATAGACAAACATACTTCTTTGTATTTAATATAAACTACAGCAGATCATTTACGGCAAGGGATTGCTTAATTTGAAAAAAAATCATATGCTGCATTTCTTAGTTTTTTTCATATACTAATTAAACTTTCCTTTCTTTTGAATAATTTGACTTTTTTACAAAATTAACTCTGTTATCAAAACCTTCTTGTACATTATAAGTGACGAAGTAGATTTCTTGCGTTTGAAAATGTTAATTTCCGCAAGAGAAAGACAGGGGCATCATCCTCCCTGAACTGTTCGTTAAAAATCTGTGGTTCTCTTTCCGATCTCTGAGAAGTATCACGCGAAGACACAACGCGTATAAAGTTTTTAAAAGACCATTTTCAAACACTGAAAATCTAGATCGAAGGGAAATTAGTGATCTAGGGGCACTGTGGCAGTGTCTGTAGAGAGAAATTACAAATAAATATGTTCACGCGTACTTGCAAGCTTAAACTATGAATTATTCTATGAAAAACATATTCAAACTTTATTTAGGGTTTCGGCTGACGAAGTTGAAGGCCGTAGCAGATGCATTTCAATATCGGATAGGACGAGAGGAGTATCTTAAGTTCCTCTATTTAAACTATTCCACCATCTCATAGGAGACGATATATGGTTGAACGACTTGAAACATTTATCTATGGACAATATTGGTGATAGGCCCCTTTGAAGTGTTTTGTGATGCAAACTTAAAACTGATGATCGAGGTGGTGTTGAAAAGTTCCTCTTTTTATGCCTGTTATCATTTGTTGTAGAGGACAGCGCCACCACAGGTCAATTCCTTTTAACATGCCGCCTGGGAAATTTATCTGTAGGCTAGCCTGTGTTGTTAACACACTTCATTTAATTTCGGTGCTCAAAAGTATATGAAAACATATTACTGACAACTAGCCGCGCTGTCGCATACTAATAAAGAATTTGACGGGAAAAGTAACAGTTTACAGTTCTCAAAGTTTGATCCCAGCGAGTGGTTCTTCTGTCCATGGCAAGTGTAAGCAAATACCATTGTTCCATTGTGTACTGTGATAAACGACACCACAGATAAACTGCGTCGGTAGTAAAAAAAATCAGCAAGTAATATCCTCAGAAATGTAAGCCGCCTGCTTATACAGATTTCTGATCTTCATAACTCTGAAAATCCTTTCACGGGATATCAATGAGGGCATGGAATGAAACTCTAGCAATCAGGCCCAGCATGCATTTCGCACCAGTATGTCTCTATGGGAATCGATGTTGCTTTTAAAAGTCGTCAGAACTGCGCTCAAGGTCGTGTGGGACCCATGTGACCAATGTAAACACTGTATCCAAGGTACAATGATGATTGATGAAAGTTAAAACATGTCTGTCATAATCTACATCATAATTTAAATGTTGCAGCTATGATGATAAGATGCATCTAGATGTCGTGCACGAAATACATTGTTTGTAAACAAGAAACACGCACAGGCGCAGTTCCGACGACTGTTTTCCTTTAAATAGCTTTTCTATTAACTTGAAATGTTGTTCGCTCATGGAACACATTTGTCCATCAGAAATATCCCTTCATTGATTTTTATTTCAAGCGCAAATAACATCTACATGTGTTCAAACTCTTTGACTCTACAGGCCAGATAATGATGTACAATAATGTAAAAAATCCAGTGAACCACATGAGAAGCTGTTACTTCGAACGATAACATTTTCAATAAATTTATAGAAGAAAACTTGTTATTCATTAAAAACATTTGCATTTGACATGTTTGTAATACCAAACTGACTGCACTAAATCGCCATAACACGCAAATAGGTTAAGCAAAATTTTATTTGATGTAAAATGCAATATCTGTATCTTGTCATAAACTTTGACTATTTGGAACTTTAAACAAAGTTATCGAACAGAAAACAAAGTTTAAAATAGTCAAAGGGCATTCATCAAAACATAACGAAGAAAAGAAATTGCCGTAAAAATTTAATACACTGATACATATTATGAATTTTAATGTCAATCAAGGTAGTTTGCGCCTCGAATTAAATGGAAAGACTTACACTTTGCTGATTCTTTTTCAAAATCAAGAAGCATGTGAGTAGTCACAGTGCGAATTGTAGCACCAGAGAAAAACTCTAACATAAAGACATGTGAAAGTTAAAATGACCGACGTCGACCAGGAAAATTAAACTTTCGACTTTCATGAAAAGAAGTCGACGAAAACGTTGTTTACTTCTACAACCTCAATATGAGCCCACAAGAGGTAGACAAAAATATTGTAAAACATTTGAGGGCTCAAATATCAGTCCCCGAGGTGCATTCTACCTTAACTGAACCTTACAAGCGTGCTGCTAAACAACAAATTTACGTTGCTATAATTCATCCATTTTAAAGAGTGTTCTATCATCTGACTTTAAAGCGCAATTTTTGTTAATTACCCTTCTTTAATAAAGATAAATTTCATAACAGATATATTACCTTACTAAATAAAGGATACATTTCGCAACATATATGGAGTAAAACATATAAATTCAGAAAAGTAGTATAACTGAACTATAACCCTTTAAAAGATATATAAGCCTCCTATATTTGGTAAAATGTTGAAGGTTTTTGAACATTTGCTAAAAATTTTGAAGGTTTTGGAACACTGCATTTTTCAAATACGTCTTTTAACATGAAACCCTTGGCATAACGCTGAATATGCTAGTTTACAACCAATATACAGTTTAACGTAAAGTAAATACAACATTTCATATGAAAAATTAGCCCCCAAAATAACAAAGGTCTAAAGTAGTGCCTTAGTATAGGAACCGAGTTTAAAAGAGCTTTCATAACTTTCCCGATCACAATTTGGATTGAAGCACAGTATGCAGATAATGGGCATCGATTTCACTGATAAATGTGTGGCCAGCTTTGTATGATTTGGTATGTGATTGTCATACCTGGATGTAACAGCTTGACAGATACTGGGTGCCAGAAAATCATATTTTATCATGTAAAACAAACTTAAAGCGTATGTTATAACAACTTGTGGCCTCAGTAGTGGTTATTCAAGTGGAATAAATGCCCAGAATATTTTTCCTTGAGTGAAAAATCTTAATATTAATCCCACAATGCTTTGTAGCACACAGGGTCTTTAATCTTTATCCCAAAGAAACACAAATATCGGAACAAATTCATGATGGATTAGTAAATGTTTTCAACTTATCAAAACAATTGGTTTTGTTTTTGCAATCTTTGAAAACAGTATCTACGGCGAGATCATGAAGTAATATTCTTGACGAAATGTCACACTAACCATCGAACTCAAACCTAGGCTTTTACAAGTACTGATGAAAATAACAAGGCAAATATTGCCATATATCCAAAACAAACTGAAGAAAGTGTTTTGGAGCAATTAAAATATGCCACTATTATTGTTTGTCACAACGTTCTCTCATACCCTGGAAAAATTAAAGCATTGAAACATTCCCAGTCAGTCATCAAAATCCATCGAAATTATCTTTCCTTTTAATGAAGTCACCCTGCCTATTTCCCGTAAAACATTTTTCAATACACAATACGAAATATACATTAAACGCATTTGAATTACCGCTATTTTATAGTGTAGTCCCTGTTTTGAAATTTAAAATCAAACTATACTACATTGGGTGTCATTTTATGAAAACTATATCCCTTAAATATCATTTTTTCCAATTTGAATACAAGTGTCATACAAATGCTTTTGTAAAACCTTTATTTTATTAAATGCTTACTGTTTTGAAGTTTAAAGTCAATGGCTTTCCTAATCTTGAGTGATCGTGTCACTCTGTATATAGATTATGATCATGTTGACAGCTATCACGGGGATTCACACCTTTGTCTCCGAATTTCATGCATTAGAAGTTTAATATTCGACGTAAGCTCTCTGCGTTGATGCCAGGAAGCAAAAAGTGTTTAATCCAAAATTTCATTTTAGAAGGTTTGTTTCCTGTACCTGGTAAAACATTGAAGTTCTTGGAACATGTTTGATTCCTGTTGAAGGTCTTGGAACTTTGTGCATTTTTCAAAAATAAGTTTTCTAACTGAAAGCCGTAGCATAACCCTGTAAAGATACGTGACTGGGCAGCTAGGAATTCAGAAAGTATGCTTGTGACAACCAATATATAACTTGCCGTTAGTGAATACATATACCTGGCCCGTCGGGGCGCAGTTTTATGTTTTTCTCATAAACACTTACCCTTTCAAAGATACATTTCTTAACAGAAAACATATAAATTTCAGATAAACAGTCATGTTTCTTTCTCTCGAACTCAAACCAACGCTTTTACAAGTACTGATGAAAAGAACAAGGCAAATATTGCCATATATCCAAAACAAGCTGACAAAAGTATGTGTCGAGCAATTAAAACACCATAATGTTTTTCACAAAATCCTATTATACCCTAGAAATGTAAAGGACTGAAACACTCCAAAGTCATCACAGAAATCCATCGCACTTGTATTTCTTGTTAGTTGGTCTTCAATAAACTTCCCTGGATGCCTTTCTATTTCCCGTAGATGTCATGTTTTCAATATAAAATACAAAACACAAATAGAATGCCTTTGAAATACCCTTATTTAAAATCTACTCCCTGTTACCATCCTGTTTTTGAACTAATGCGACACTATGAAAAGAGATCGCGTTGACAACAATGATTGAAATCAGAAATTTGCCGCCGAATGTCATCCGTTAGAAGCTTATTTTTAGACGAAAGTACTCTGTGTCCAGAACAGAAAGTGAAAAAATTTCATGTTCAAAATTTTAAAATTCATTTCTTGAGCTATTATAAGATATGTTATTCTCCTAGATTTAGTTAAATGTTGAAGATCTTTCATCATGTTAAATTGTTCGGTAAAATATTGAAAGTAAAGAAACATTATAAATTTATATGTATACTAAAAAGTCGAAGGCCCTTTAACTTTGTAAATCTCTATATTCAGTAAAGTGTTGAAGGTCGTGGAACATAATGAATTGTTTGTACAAACGTTGAAGGTAAAGGAACATTATAAATTTTTATATTTGCTAAAATATTAACAGTCTTAGAATATTGTAAATTCTATATTTAGTACAATTTTGAAGGTCTTTGAATATTTGCATTTTTCGAATACATTTTCATCCTGAAAGTCTTTGCATCGCCTATGTAATTAAATATATACGATTGTGCAGGTACGAATATTCAGACAATATGCTACTAAAATTGCTATACAGCTTGCTACCTAATCGGAAAAAGTCATGCAGACATCCATGATACACCAAGGTGTGTGTATGTGTCTGAGTGTTCGAAGAAAATGCAAGAGATTCACAGTGTCACTAGAATGAAGTACCAAGTTCAATTCCGTTGGCTAGTGTCCCATCCACTTGAGCAGAGACTCCTCGTTCTTGTATAACAGTATGGCTGTGTGTTCGAGTCATTCCATCAGTGTCTCCGACGAGTACCTGTGTGCAAGATTGGGGAAATATCATTTAATGAAGAATATAGGTGTACTTTGTTCAAAGTTGGTTGGAGAATTAGAAACCCTCTGCCGTTTTCGTGCTAAGACATGAAGAACACATATATATGTCTACTAGGTGAGTACATTTTATTTGTGGCTCCATCGTATTGATGACAAAGTTAACGCCAATGGTAGAGAAACACTGCAACAAAGCATGACTGGACTCATGTACATCGTAAGTTTGTGCAAAACACTACAATATGAAAGTTATTGACCAACACTAGTGAGTGAAACTAGCATGTTGAACACTGCCAGATTTGACAAGATTCAACTAGAATATTTCTTGCTTTCCACTACTTGAAGAAGGTAGGCCCTAATCATTGCATAATGTGACGTACATGTTCAACACTGAATGCGTCTTTACCTCATTTAGATCACTTTCGTTGATTGCATAGAGAACAGCATCATGAATAGTGGGAAACAAATGACCTTGACCTGACAGGTTAACTTGAGAGTAAAATTCTGACTTTGAGATAGTCTCTCGAACACGGGCTATAAAGAGAGAGAGAGAGAGAGAGAGAGAGAGAGAGAGAGAGAGGGTCAAAGACATACCTAAGATGCTATGGTGTAACAATGATGATATTTAGACTAATGCAGCAAACACTGACATAAGACATTTCTGAGACCATGCAACCCCTTGAATGATACTTTGGATCTCGGAATACAATCTAATAATCACCATTTAGAACATTTGAAGGACTAGGTATATTATTCTGAAAGAAGTGATATATTAATAATCAACCAATGCATAGTTCTGATATTTGCAGTGCAGATGCTTTGTTTTCAATAAATTACCAGCAAAGTATTATTTGCAAAAATAAAACTTATGACTGTAATTGCCAAAAGCTTTGACAAGATTGGAACAAAGCAACCTGAAAGTCAATCTTTAACTTATCATGTTTTGGTACCAAACATAATAATTAACGAAATCTGCTTACTTTTTGTCTGCGCCATGAGTATCTGTACACCAACCTTTCTGTACGCATTATGTACCTGAACCAATCTAGTCAAACCACTTGAATCCACAAAATTGAAAGTACCACAGTCCATGATGATAGTATGGATGCCACCCAATTCCTCTCCTACAGTTTCTGGATCAATATCACTTACATTCGATGTGGTATCTCCTCCTTGGGACTTAGATAAAAACAATTGACGTTGCTTGTTACAGCTAACAGTAATTGTACGTTGTCTGAATGGGTTTCGGTGTTGTTGTAATCGTTGCACAGATAAGGCTGCCGTAAAGGCGCCCTAAAACTATTGAATCATTGTTTGTTCTGCAAATGTTGGCGTCAGGCAAGCAAATTACATGGAGTACTTAAAATAAAAAATAGCTGCCGCTCTCTTAGCTTACAATGTCAAATTTAAAAACAATAAAAACATGAGAGTGGACCTTTGATTTTCTCTGCGTGTTTCTAAAGTAACACGATATGAACTAATTTGGGAGAATTGGATAGTGAATTAATGTCGGTTTGATCTGCAAATGTAAGCTCATCTGCTTTTCTTTTTAAGTCACACACTTGTTATTATGAGTAATTTGTAATATTGCAACATTCAGCTATAGAACACCTAACACATTTGAGAAATTTGAAAAATACGAAGATCCTATCATCTCAAATTAGTCCCAATCGTGTTAAGTATTCCGTACCATGAGCAAACTATTTTATGAATTCGTGAGTACAAATTCTTCCTATGGACACACTTTTGTCATAAATGAATTTTCCATGATATTCCTTTGAACTGCTTTGTAACCTTGTTTATAAATGTTTAAAGACCCAATGCAAAGAACAAGCAAGGGCTATGGTTTATCGTCAATGAAGTTTGTACTCTCAATGCGTCATAATGTTCACTCTCAACTTCTTAAACACCGCTATCTATGTTTATACCTTACCTGCTCTGGGTTCAGACCTGGATTTCCAATAACTTCACCTCGTCCTGTTTCTTTCTTTCTCTTTTTCTCTTCCATTTCTTTCAGAAGTACCCTCTTAGCTCTAGCTTGCAGTATTTTCCTTGGATTGATCTTCGTCAGTTTGCTGAGTGATTTCTCAAAATGATCTGTGTTTGCATAGTAGAGGGACGACATCATGCGAAATATCTTGATCCCGGGCATTTCCTTAGCCTTGAGTGAAAAGGGCAAAAATTGCATGCTGTTGTCAACACCAAGTTCTTATACAGCTCACGAAGTTTTAACTCTGATCTATGGCGTGTCATTTGTTAAGTGATTTATTAATTATAAAACTAATGATCACTTAGAACCACTCCTTGTAGTAATGATTGCAGGTGAATCTGACCATTAAGTGTTCAAGAACCATCATTCGAAAAGTGCTTCAAACAAATTAGCACACTTTAAAAAAATATTCACAGCAGGATCAAACTAACACCAGAGATACTGCACCGCTTCACCAAAACCATGTCGTAAGTGGTAATGATATGACCGACATTGCCAGGCACATGACCTTGCTTTTTACCAGACTCATTTCAAATTGGTCATATAACATCATGCTTTGCCAATAAAAACCAAGAGTGTTCAAACTTATCTCAGTTAAAATATTATTGCTTTCTTATTCATTCAGAAATGACGGTATATAGGGTATGAAGCAGAATTTCTCTGAAACATGTGAGTAATGCAACTTACTGATGTAACATAGGCTTTATCTTTGTAGAGATCAGTTCCTTGAATGCGACCAAGTAGGCAGCAATATGCTTCCTGGGTCCTCCATACCACTATGAAGATGGACAAGCCGACACCAATCATCAGACCAAGGTCAACATCAAAAAGAAACACTCCAAGACAAGTTAACCACCAAACATTCTGAAATCCGACAAAAACAGTAGATGATTTAACCACTGCTTGTGAACAGTGACGGAATGATCAGTGTACAATAGTGCATAATGTGTTCATCGAAAAACCAAATTTGAAAAATGATGCTGATGCTGATAGACCGAATGTCTTTTCTGCTGCTCATACTCTCAGGTTTTATTTTTCAAATGGAGTGCTTCTTGTTTTTGTACTTAGTTTATATGCAAAGACTTTACGATAATTTACATATGGGGCCAGAGAAAAACGATATTGTTCCTCGGATGTGTTTGGCAAAGCTAGAAAGGTAGCAAGCGAAATTTCACTTTTTATCAACAATCAAATCCCCCACAAGTTACACTGTTACGTATGACTTGAAGTCTAGATTTTACAAACTGTTTACAGTGATAGAGACATTACATATACAGGCAGTGTAGACAGAACAAATTCTCGGCATTTCTACATAGCTACCATGAGAACACAAAACAATTGTATAAATATGTAGAACAAACATGCCCTCAATCTCCAGCAATTTGAAGAAAAAGGTCCAAAAAGGCTAAAGTGGCGATTCAGAGGAACAATTCAATTATTATTTCTGGCCTAGAGGGTTAGTTCTCATAAACAAAGACACACATTGGTAAATCTAGCTTTTAGGAGCGAAAGGAGGGGGATTGAATTCGAGGCAAAAGAATTTGAATCCCCATCGGTTGATACTCACAAAATCTATTTTATCATACTTCCACAGCTTCTTAAGATCCATAAACTGTTTGAACATTCCTCTCAAAGCAACCACGATAACAGAAGCTAAGACAGCCTGCAATACAGAATAGTGAATAATACAGATTATAAAGCCAGTTAAGGGAATTTAGCCGACTGGTTTTTACTGTGATGTCATTGCTAGATGATTGGGTGCTGTGCGTTGTGAGTTCGAATCCGATCGAGAATTTACTGAAATATCAACAACGTTTAAAATAATCGATCAGTTAATAAGAGGGCATGATGTAATAAGTTGCAACCGTTATAAGAAGCGAATATCAAACCCTTGAAGAAAGCCAGACGCGTATTCGTAAGTCAAATTCGTATGTCTATTTTAAAGCGAAACGCGATCTTACGTTTGGTAAGGATTGGAAGACTGGAGCCAAAAATAGCAGAACCACCAACATTAATCCACTGTTCACAAGCCCCGCTATCTGTTGACAAATATACATGAAATATAAAAATTATATAAAATTTACGACTACAGTATCTGTAAATTTTATATGTCGATTGAAAACAATAATATTTATTCTGTAAAAATTCTTCATACGTTGGGAAGAATGTGTATACACTAAATTCAACGCCTCACCTCTTTCTTGAATTCAAGATGAGATTTGCATACATCTGAGTTTTAGTTAAACACTTTTGATACCCAGGTACTCAGGTACATGCTATAACTAGATTCAATGTTTTTTAGAAGTGAATACATGGAAATCAAAACAAGTTCTGTGGCTGCGCGGTTTGAGTCTTCGCAGGAAGCATGAACAATGTCTTTCTGTCTTTTAATATTCCTATAGACATTTTGCATGCATACAAACACATACACTAACATGCGCAAAGACACGCATAACATGACAATGACACGGTAATGAGGCTTCGATGTGCTGTTTAAATACTGCCAGAAAAAGAGAAAGGCGAAAATGAACGACTATAAGGGTCCTACGATTTATTTTTATTTTTTTTTATTTATTTATTTAAATCAGGCTCAAGGCCCATAGACGTTTCATAAAAAAGAAAAAAAAAATGGTAGTAGAAAGTACAATTGTTCACACTCAAAAACCGATAAAAATACTAGCTGGTATAAAAATATTTCTCCAATGCCTGCACTGATATGAATCTACATATGTACAATTATAAATATTCTTGACGTAAAAATTTGTGCATTGTTGTATTCTACTGATAAAATTATAAACACACTTAGGCATTAACTCTCCAAATGATAACACAGAGAACGTAACAAACATAGTACTAGCACTACATCGTCTAGAGAGATTAAAAAGCCGTCTAAAACAGTTCTTATATGCAACACGAATTTTGCTGTATGAACTTAATTTAAAATTTGACCAAAGGTGACAACAATATAAATTTGTACAGAAAGACTTGAATAAGTTAACTTTAACTTGACTAGAGCAATATGCGAATTTTCTGAAAAGAAAGTTGCCACGGATATAAAGTAAACGAACTTGTCTGCTTATGTCATCGTCATCCATAAAACTACTTAGAATAAAAACACCAAGATACTTGTATGAATTTACAAAAGTGAGATTCAACCCATTAAGATGAACAACGGGCACATTCAGAAGTTTAAACCCACTCGGAATAATCATCATACAGACAGTCTTTTTCTGATTACATAAAATATCGTGTTCACTAGCATGGACCTCACAGAAATAGATTAGTTTCTGCAAGCCTTTGCTTGAGGGACTAAAAATGATTAAATCATCAGCATAGCAAATGTGATTTAAAATTCTACCACCAAATAAACAACCAATTATACAAGTCGACATACGAGAGCTCAGCTCATCAATATATACATTAAACAAAAGTGGCGAGAGAATGCCTCCTTGCCGAACACCGTTAAAACATTAAAAACAGGGGATACAACGGATCCCCATTTAATACAAATTTGCTGATATCTAAGATCCCCATTTAATACAAATATGCTGATATTTAAGAAGTACGTATCTTGTTTACATGTATACATCAGTATTGCTACTTCGTTTACTCTGTCCGACATTCTGTCGTGCTATTTTGATTGTCCCAAGCTAAACACAATCAAAGAATTATGATGGAAATCAAGCTGGTTTACCTCCGATGTTCATCATGGTAAAATAATGATTAGTTCTGATATTCATAATATTCATTGGCATCTCATTTACTAACTAAACTTTGGATGATCTCTCTCTCTCTCTCTCTCTCTCTCTCTCTCTCTCTCTCTCTCTCTCTCTCTCTCTCTCTCTCTCATACATAGGGCACGTAACACTGTTGATAAATTTGAACAATTAAAGATCAGAATATTGACTGAATTGTGTATAGTGATATTACAGGAGTACTGATACAATAAAATTACACAGAGAGATTACATCACAGCTAAACTATCATCAAGCCGTACCTGCGAAGTCCCACCACTGTTTTCCTGTACCAGACTACGGGACATAGAACAGCTGGATGGATAGCATGAAAAGAAAGAAGTGACTGTGTTTGTCAGGCCAAAGGCGACCAATTCCTGAAACAAAACGGGGAAAAATTATACCATCAAAGCATGGAGCCTGTTGTTCAAATGTTGTTCGATGTCATATCTGAATAAAATACACATAAAGTCAGGTATATTTTATAATCCACATACTGTTTTTATCAGTAGTACGCATATATTATACGCAATGCCAACGTTTTGCTACGGAAATATGCTCTTCGTGAAAATCAGAATTGTTCGAAGCAATCAAGTGTAAATGTCGGTTTAAGATAACATTTACCCTTAAATCATTGACATTTAGGAAAACGTCAGTAAATATAGTCTGATAAAATTGATAGATTTATGCAAAGTCCAGAACCTATCGGCATGTTTGTCAAAAATGGCCAATCGGATCAAACTTTATAATAATTTAACAAGCAGAAACGCAGTATGAACCGGTGAACAGGTTTATTACACGGTGTTAGATTTGAGATTTCAAGATGTAAGAAGTGCCGATAACACTGCAGCTTCGTCAGTAACAAATGGTCAGGAAAGGTGCAGTGTAAAAAGTGTATGATGATATAGCCCATGTGAGTAATAGGAGTTTCATTTAAGAAAAAATCCATATATATTATAGAAATCCCAACAAACCCGTTATATAAATTAGGCATATCACATATCAAAGCCTAGCCAGGCTTCGTTTTGGTTTGACTTGTTTAGATGTTTTATAAAGATACTCAAGTCGCTTACATTTGTATTGTATGCTAACATGATAAAAAAATCAATAAAATTCAAAAATCCTCAACGTTCATATTCATATGGTACTATAAAAGGTAAAATGGTGCATACTTCAGTGAGAGGAGTGAATAAGACAAGGACAAACAGAATGCACTTCAAAGTTTGAAAGTTGGTGCGAATATGAAAGAAACTGTCCATACTGTACTGACCTGGTTGGCATCCACTTTGTAGTTGTGTTTCTGTTCGAACAGTGACGCCATCGACACCGATATTGCAAATATTACGATTGCAATGGCCACGGCATCTGTGATCAGGGAATCCATGTAGGTAGTTGTCGGCAGCTTAGGAGCTGGTAACCTTCAAGTGTACAAGAGTATTCTGAGTTCAGGAATGGATTTAGTCCCACTACAATTGCAATTATCCTTAACAATGTGCTCAGTTTGGCATGTAGGAAAAAAAGACTCAACGATATAAAAACCATCAAAAGGAAAATGAATGATTTTAACTTCAAACAGGGTGATGACGATTTCAGTTTCACTCGTAAATGCAATGAAATAGTAGCAGTGTAAAGATAGGAGTTGTATGCCGATTTAGAAACGTTACATCTACCTACCCTGTTGGAATGTATCCGATAATGTCCACGTCATGATCCTCCAGGCAAAGAAAGTGAGATACTAGTGTCCCTAATATCACCTGGCAAGAGTTAGTAACGAATGTTTAATTTTTAACCGACACCGAATCCCATTTCTGAAATTGGCTTATATAAATTTCTGTGTTATTTCAAAAATTAAAGTGTTCCAGGAGAAATTACAGTTATGTAAGATCATACACAGACCTTGCGATAGCATCCTGTTGAGGGACATATAATTAAATCTCTTTATCCATCAAAATCTTTCTTACTTATACTAATGCACAGCTCTGGCAGATCAGTCAATCAAGAGTGCTCGAATAGCTGCGAACATTGGTGTGTCATCGCTCCTCAGATCTTTTGGTTTACATTATAACCATGGACAGCGCCCTCACAAAGATGCAATAATTTTCCGAAAGTGTTGATATCCGATGCAGAGATGACATATGCCTATCTAAATGTACATATGGAGGCTCACGGTATCTATAAATCTGACTTAACTATTAAAATCTAGTCTAGAGTACTATAATATATCCTAAAGGCGAAGAACTTCAGCATTATTGCACTACTCACTTTGTAGATAACGTACGGTCAGAACACATATAGAAGCATTCAAAGACGTTGTCATGCTTGAACAGTGCCCGCCGATTGAGCTTGATATTATTGATTGCTTTCGAATTGGAAAACGATGCTGTATGATGCGAGGGACGAATAAATCATAGTGCTCTGACATTTTAACATGATTTGCATATTGTTAATCTTGACCAAATCAATCAACCTTTATCTCTGCCCACATTCGCCAGCAACGAAGTAAACATTTTCCACAGTGTACTGCACATCGTAACATATGAAATAATTTTGTAAATTTTGTATTTTAATTTAATAACTTTCAAAGAGCTAACATAGCATTGGTCTCTGGAGCAAATGAATTTGCCTTAAAATGTTGATTTTAGTCCATGCATTTCCTTCCTTGTCGTTTATGTCCGAAGCTCATCGTACTTAAGTGTACGAAGATGATTCATTCTACCAACATTTGATCGATCCACTAAAACACTTCTGACGTGTACATGTATATGTCACCGCAAAAGTGCACTATACATACCACTATTAGCTCTGCTCCAAGTGGATATCCTCGTAGCTGTTTAGAAAATCTGCTCTCAAGAGTTTTGATGATCATCAAAACTGTGATGCAGCTTACGGACAGTAAAACAGTGACATAGTTTGCATATTTGAGATTCAATATAATGTCACGATACTCCTGAAATAAAAAACGCCAAATATGAGGGTAGTAAGAAACAATGGATGTAGGTGATGTAAATTGCATTGTTGCACATTTGATAGAAAAAAGTATTCTTAGTGTTAAGGTAGTATGCGCCTCGAAAGTGAAAGACTTAAACTTTTGCTCAAACTTTCCTCAAGGAATCTTTCAACAATTCTTTTTCAAAATCGAGAATAAGAATCGGGGATCACCATGCAAATTTTGTTACAGGAAAAACAAATTACCCAAGATTTACCGAGATTTGAAATTCTAAATGGCCGCCATCCCTGTGTTAACACTATTGAGAAAAATAAAATTTTCGAATTTCGAAAAACAAAGACGATAAAAATATTTCTTACACCAAGAGCTTTAAAATGAACCATCACAAGTGGTAGATCAGAAAAGAATCGGCAAAGTTTGAGAGTCCAAATATCTGTCCCCTGGGCGCATTCTGATACTTACATAGATCAATTTGAATGCCCCACTGTATCTTGGGATTTCTATGCCCAGCAAGACATCAAGCTGACTTGATAAGGCGTGGATGGCGGCACCAGTGGTGTAGCCCCTGACGAAGGGATCTGACAGGTAGATAGTAATCCAACCGAGACGCAGAATATACATCGCGATCTTGAAACAGTGGAAAAATACATGATAATAGTCATTAATCTGACTTAATAATTCCAGGCTATAGCCATGGCCATGAATGTAACTGGCTTGATGACCTCTGAAGGAAAATTGTACTACCGTATGTCATGTCACATTACAGGTACAAGATTTCTGTTGGCAAACCATTGGTTCATATAGATTTCTGTTGGCAAACCATTGGTTCATATCTACATCAGTTACATGTTTTGATAATTTTAGTAGTTTAACCTCAAGATACCCGCCTGGTGTCCTTTTGCACTTTACCCTTCAGAGTAATATGCACTCTTCAGAGTGCATGTAGAAAAATAAGTAAATATATGGTGGTCTTTATTTACATAGTTGCATATGCGATCAACTGTGCATACATGTATACCATGACGTAAATAATAGCAATCTAGGCTTACAATAATTTAGTATGCTAGGGTCACAAATGATGATAAGGAACATATCTAAACAAAAAGGTTTGTCTTTCAGTGGCAGATTCTCCACATTCACATGAATTATCATGTGCATTACAAGCATAATTTGTGTTGCCCAGTTACTTTTATTCAACAACACAATATTGCAAATACATTAGGTCTCATCATTATTGATCATTGGTCGAAAATATAGATTGTAAATGGCGAAAAAAACTCGTGGTTTAACTTGCTCGAATTTCAGCACAAGCAGATTGAGATGTCCTAACTAGTGCCTATTACATCACATTACAAGTCATCTCAACACCGGTAAATACAGCATTTATATGTTGCAAAAAAGCAGCATTGAAGGCAAGGCGAAGTTTTATTGATATACACCTCTTAAACTATTTGACCACTAAGGTTTAACCCAATCTCATTTACTGTATGACAAAGTTAGACCTGTACAGTTACAACAATGGCTGAAAGTCTCCACTTATTTCTGTAAAGCCGACTTATACCTGGATTAATCCAACCAGAAATGCCAGTGACACCGCCGCCAGAACCAACTCTTCTTCTCTGTCTGAGGTTCCTGGTATACCTGTGGTGTTTGTTCCGTTGGTGACATCAGATGCACTAAAACCACTGGCGCTGGGATCTTCAGGTACGGCTCTCTCTATTGCCGAACTCACCATCATGCTGATTACAGTAAATGTTCCTGTCATGAGCACAATTCAAGATAGTTGATACAATCAATTGTTGAGCGAAAATGGAACATGAGAAGGTTTAAGCTGCAACAGAACTACAAATATAATTAAAAAAAAAATTAAAACCCCAAACATTGATCACACATCAGCTAGTCTGCTTAGAGACCACGAGAATGATAGAGTTGGGTCATTAGTATGTTGTCTTTACTTTTCATACGCTCCTTTAGTAAAGGAAAATTTCAAGGTAACAACATCACTGAGCCTCAACTGTTGGTTGAGGTCAGCACTTAAAACTTTGACCGATTAATAGGGGATGGAGTGATCAATTTAGGACAGTAAACCCAACGTAGCTTAAATGTACTTACTGTAGCTGTGAGCAGAGATCTCGCTAGCTTAAAATAAGTAAAAGGGATGGTGTAACCAGGGGATATAATCCGATATTGCAAGATTCTGTCCACATTTTCTCCAAAACCAGTTTGCAATACCTGAGGAGGTACCTTTATAGTGTTAACAGTTTTACATTTACTTGACAGTATTCCATGAATGAAATTTTAAAATATGCCCCTGTGCATACGAGATCAGGTTATGACATATCTAACATTGGATAAATCCATGTTACTGAAAGGAATTAACTTAACAAATTCATATTTGCATAAAAGGTTGAAGTTTATGGCACATAGTCTGATAGGGTGTTATGTGACACTGGCAGTAGTTATTCAAATCCTTACCTACGGCAAGCTCTCTTGACGACCCGCTAAATGCATAGGCAATTGGTGCAAAGAAAGAGAGATACAGACCATACACTGGAGGCACCGATGCCAATAATGCATATCCCATACCTGAATACAATACAGAAAATAGTACTCTTTAGCATTGTTAACGCTTATATATATATATATATATATATATATATATATATATATATATATATATATATATATATATATATATAAAGAAATAAACAGAATTAAATAAACAAAGCATTTAGCATATATCCAAGTATGGCACTTAGGCTGACTCATCTAAGAAATGGTACTTTTCTCACTCAGATACTTGTATTTTCAAGTTGTAACTTTGTTCTTTGGTTATCGATGCATCTACAAACTATTTTATTCTGTTATTATCTTCATATAAATGTACACGCGCATATGGAGTTCATCCTTATTGAAGTCAGTTGTAGACGTCAAATAGTACTGTGATGTACATTTGTAAATGTGCAAGTTCAGTTTTAGAGGACCATCTTCATTGTAGTCAATCCATTTTAGTAGAATCGAATTTCACCAATCTTTTGGAACTTTTATCTGCACTTTTGTCATAAAAATAAAAGCGAGGTTAGTGGCGGTTATTTTACTCCATATGTCATAAAAATGGTGTGGCCATGATTCAAGCATGAGGACTGAATATGTCGTGTTA
>LD342775.1:163522-180004 GCA_001465055.1 Ptychodera flava | reverse complement strand
CAGAAAACTTGATAGGGCATGGTTTTAACCCCCAAATTTTGCATGGTGATCCGTGATTTGTACTGTTGATTTTGATAGGACATGGTTTTAACCCCCCCCCCCAAAGAAAACTTGTGCAAGAGTGTAAGTCTTTCAATTTCGAAAAGCATACTACCTTAAAGGAAGTGAATTACCAAAGCGTCATTCATCAAGTGAATTCATAAAGCGTCTTAGCGTCGAAAGAATATCTCTAACGTTTGACCTGATCTAAGTATCGTTTTAGATCGTGTCTAATTATGCAGACGTTTTCCTGTTAATGTGCCTTTTAAGTGATTTCAGCGTGATCAGTGTTCATTGGTGTCACACAGGAAAATTCCAGAATTGTCCATACAAGAGCTGTGTTTTGCACTTATGCCCACCCAGGCGTCCGTGCGATAGTTATTTACATAAACCATCCTTCTATTGTGATAAGAATTCATGATCTTATGTACAATTGTGATGAAGTTCTAGTTTTCTTTGAAATTTATATATTTTGATCAATTTTGGTCTTTTGCAGAAGATAATTCTAGAAAAGCACTATGCTGGACTTTCTAGTAATTTCCTTGAATGTTAACAAGTTTAGTTTTTACAATACTTTTCCACTTATTACGACTTTTTCCGTAACTTTCAAAACCCGCTTGTCGAAATTTCATTTATAAGCATTTCCCCAGAACCACGGTGAAACTCTCTCAAATACCAAGGCTGCGTTCACAAACATCTCGGGGAGGGGATGGGGTTGTGAGAGGTATTTTAAAAATCACGGATATGTTTGGAAGAGGACTGTTGCATGTCATGGATGTGAAAGGAGGACTTGAATAATGTAATGTTTCTGATTCGAAGTATATAACGAAACGTCAAACAAAAATAAAATGTAACAAAAAACTCTTGATGCATTTTATTGTACACATCTATATTAGAGCACACGTTTTTACACCCACAACGGTCAGAACTAAACACTTTAAGTACTCCACCCGTTTTTGCTCTGTCAAGAGAAACATTTCTTAAGAGCAGTACAATCATAGTGATTCAGATGATTGAGAACTAAAAATTTGTAGTGTCCGATGTAAAACAACCTCATGGATAACAGGGAACGACATACATTCAAACACGATATGCAGGTACAATGATGCACAGATTCATTACAATGTGTAAGTTTTTTTCGGCAGGTGAGGGGAGATCACCTGTTATCACAGTTTGGCTTTTTTGCAAAAAAAAGATGACACGCATTGTCGGGTGCAAATATAAAAAACTGAAACATGTCTAAAAGTTTTTTGGGCCGAAAAAAAAATCAAAATTCCCTAAAAATGTCGATTTGGAGACATTGAGTGTCAGGAATGTGAATCTTAGTTTGTACACTGAGATCAGTCCTACGAAGCCGGGGAACATGTGATATTTAGATTTTGCATTCGTCTCTCCCTTGTTCTCGCATTCGTGTTTGTTAACATTAAGAATTTACAACGTATCTGCCAGTGCGAAAAGGTCAAGGCCGTGTTTCGATTGGTGAGTGTTTGTTTGGCATACTTCTACTGAATGAGCGTGTTTGTGGCGTTTGTAATTGTTTGCCGTTTTATCTATGTTTGCCTTACAATCAAGCTATGGCTGACATCGGTACAACCTACAGGCCTGCCAGTTTCCCAGTCTGAACTTTCGATGACACGAGCGGCGAGACCACGATCCAGGCAGGCTCGAACATTATCATGAAAATTTGTTCCTCTCGTTTTCCTGGTTAGCTTTAGATATATCATCGTAGGATCTCACAAAATTTCACTGACACTGCAGACCAAACATGTGTCATTTTTTCTCCTTATCACAGTGTCTTTGTGGGTTAAGAAAATCCTAATTTCAATGGGCGATACACGATGCTTGCATGGAAAGCAGTGATTCTATAAAAAAGGTGTTACTCTAATAAACTGATTATTGCGTAGAGACTACAATACATGGAAGTGGTATCTTGTATCTCAATCGTGAACACAGGGTGCCAATCGTCATTTCTCATTTACAACCCTTGGCAGGGTTTTGTCTTTCCACAAGTAGAATTTCTGATTGCACAAGTTGCGAATCAACACTTGATGATCTGCCTGAGGTGTAACGTAATGTATCGAAGATTTCATCATCTCAACAGGTCGCTATTACTGCGATGAAAATTACACAGACCCGCCTTTCATAGAATCATTTGAACTTTGAACTACAGCTCTGGACGATACTGACCGAATTCGGAACGCCGACCAGGCTTAATATGCCAAACGCATCTGAAGGGGTTCCATGCTAAAACATAGTGAGCGTAGAAGTTGGCATATGTCTAAAATTTGGATTTTTTTCCGGACCTGAACACAGACGCTCGTAACATTGCACGGAAAACGGTAGGGCAGAAAACCTTACAGGCGAGACCCAACATCAAGTCATAGCTCAGTATATCTTCATATCACCACAATGGCTCGGTCTTCGGCCTCGCCTATCATATTTCCAACCCCGACCGATTATCCCTGCAAAGTTGCGAGCGCCTATGGACCTGAAAAGATGACGAAATATTCGTTATCGATATATCCCCTATATATTGGCGATTTTATGAAGATTGATTGATATGTCCCATTTTGCAGAGGTGATGAAAAATTGTCAACAATCTATTATCATATCTACTATCTAGATCGTTACTTTACCTTCAGAACAATACGTTGTAAAACTCATGCGTGCACTGACTCAGAGATATTTCATGTAGCGACAGCATCATAAATTATTTTCAGACATGAGCTTGAAGATTCCAAAATACTAACAGAGGTTATTACTCGACATGATTATTCCCAACATGTGCGGCACGTCTCTTCTGTAATTGTCTGATATTTGCCAATCTGACGGCATGGAACTGCCATTCAAGTGGTGTACAGCAGCTAGCCAGACAAATCATTCCAGTATACGTTGCCAGATCATTGAGCAAACTCTCGTTTTTTGTGTTTTTTCTTTGAGGGAATAAGCTTAATATTTTGAAACAAATCAAGGCCCGAAACGACTTGCCATTATTAATGTTCTTCGCCGTTCATACACGGGGTAGAACTCAAGAAAGATTCCTACCGCCATGAACACACATTATGCAAAAACCATACCCTATACCGTAATCACCCAAACACAGGCCTTAGCCTTTATTGGCCCATATCAGATTGTTTGTCCACTTTATCTCAACTTGATAAAACTTTAAAAGGAAAACGGAGGACTACAGTATCGTTAACAAATACAAATGCGATAACATTAACCATTGGCAGTAAACGAGCGGTCTATGCATTAACAAGGCATTTACGACAGTCATGCAGTGACTGTAAATATCGGAGATTTGTACCAACATTATATGGTCAGCGCACCAGTAGTTTGGTTAATCTGTTTAGCGTTTTTCACCTTATGTTAGTTTTAGCTGAAGGTAGTTATATTATCCCCCACCCAAAAAACACATATATTCCAAACATAAGCGACCTGGTGGTCAACAGAGCCCATATGTGATACAAACATGCAGTACAAGGCAACTGTACATGTGATAAATGTGTGTAACAAATATCTAAAAGATACAAATTTCACCGTAATTTCAACTGATCTTACTCAGAATACCCTATGGAACCAGCATACCAAATTCCAAAGTAATTGATTTTGCTATGGAATTAATACATACTTCCGTGATTTTATCTGGTGTGTGATGGAAAGTTCATGAATATTCATTTCACTAATTCACACCTATTACCGCGAAACAGAGATGACTTTGTATCATATGTTGTTGCTTCGATGGTGTACATCGGACACTTTGATTGTAAATGTTCTCAACTTGTTTCAAACTTTACTTTCCAGCAGCAAGTATAGTCAGAGGGAAAAAATCACCTACTCGAACAAAAGGGTGGCTCTCCATAACACATTGATATAAATGCTGCAGACTTAATTTGGCGCTGCACGTAATACCACGTATTTTTGCTCAAAATCACCTTTTTGCAAAGATTCTACCCAAAATATACCCCTTCATCCGTCTAGTCAACTATTGCTAACATACTAAACTTTAGATTCTGTCAGTGCTTTTTGAAAATGTATAGTGTGAAGAGGTTTCCTTCTCATCTTTGATGAGAAATACTCCTTTGAAAAATAAACTATGTTTGTTAAGTGCAACTCCATCTTAAGTCAGAATATCAATTTGGAAACCAGAAGTTTTGTGTACGAGATGACTGAAGCTTGGAATTCAACATATATGCTAATATTTCATTGAAATTTCTTTCCTTCCATTTAATATTTATTTCACGTTGAAAGTGGATCAGTGTATCTATAAATATTTGAACTAGTAATTCTCATTGTCCAAAGTTTCAGTAGTTTCTGCTGAATGAATCACTTTTTGGTACTTTTGAATGTACCCTGGGTACCACATACAAGGTCAGATCTCTTGGTGTGGCATTCCCATTTCATAGATATCTTGACAAAGAGTGAAGCATTTACTTCAAAATGTGTATTTGATGTATCGTGTATTACTCATGACACCCGTAAAAAACAAAAATGTAAATTATTTTTAAATCTTATACAGTGAAGGATTTTCTTAGTCTAGTATCTAACCTCAGATTTCTGACCTGTTACCGACAAAAATATTTTTGAAGGCTACATACAGCACCAGGCAAGGATTTTGTTGGTTCTTCCAGGTTCAAAGTTATGTCATCAAGAGTCTCATGGTTCATATTATCTTATTACTTAGCAGTGATCTTCTTCTTCAGTATCCTTGAAATCGTTTTAAGAGTACTCGCCTCTATAAGTAAAGTTGGAAACAAGTTGAGAGCATTTAAGGCCAAAGCGTCTGATGTAAACTTCTGGTTAGACTGGTACAACAACATGTAGTGCGTAGTGATCGTCAAATATGAGGTAGTCTTCGCTGTACGACCTTGGCTTTGGTTTTTTTCCTAGTAAAACATGTTGTCTTGTCCCTGAGAAAATCCTTACACAACAATTACCTGTCAATGTGGTATTATTTCTTTTCTTCTAGCATTATAGGAAGTCGAAAATAGACAAAAATATACCGGCTGGTTTGCTCGTGTGGACTGACTTCATTTAGCAAAATCCGACTTCAGATATATATCGGCAACTTGAAAAATTGCCCAGCCGATCTCGCTGTACCTAACTTTCGAACTGAGATTATGTTTTCCCGATTTTTGGAAAATGTTGCATTTTGTCGTCCTCGCCAACCTTATGTTGGACTCCAATAGTGATGAAATGTTATTTTACAATTAAGGTTTCAAAATAATAGCTAGGGAGGCCAGGAAGAATAAATCAACTGTTCCTCGGAATCGCCGCTTCTACTTCAGCCGATTTGGATTGGTTTTTTTTGAAATTGCGCAAATGTTCAACCCCGCCTTACTGTCATTGTTTTACTTTTAGAGCTTTTTTGTTGTAGATATTTTAAGTTTTTTTGTTTTATTCTGGAAGCATGTGGAAATGCTCAGAATTGATTCCATCTACATTACCTATAGTTGTAATGCCTCTGTTTCTGTGGACAGTTTGTAAACCCTATACTTCAAGCTATCAGTAACAATAAAGATCGAGGGAGATTTTGCTGGTTCGTAAAAAGTCGCTCTCTGCCTCTAGCTTAATGCGGAAAGTTTGAAGACTTTTCATCAGTATGAAACCGCTGCATTCTGTCATCATTCTGTCTTTGGTTTTGCATTCTTTCAGCCAACTTTGTCGACTTGTCTCGAAATCAATGTATAAAACGGAGATCTTAATTTTCACATGTCTCAAAAGCCTGAAAGTTTTATCCTTATTTTCTTAAGGTTTTCCGTTATCGCTAGAGTCAGCTGTCGGACGAGAATTTCATACGTGTATTCGCTGTCTGAATTCTTCGGTTTCTTAACCGAAATTTTACGGTGCCGATTTTTCATGGCTTTGTAGATTTCATATCTCAGTAAGCTTTACAAATTCGGCGCATATACTTGCTTATTAATTTCGGAATTGCGCAGACGACACTAATACTCCTACGTGTAGCCATAGTTACTATAAATTCTTTACGGGTGACAATTGTACAAAGTAAGGCGAACAAGCCCGAAAAGTGACTCACTGAAGTAGTTAGCATTTTGTGATATCTGATCATTAGAGTTTACAACATTAAAGTAAAGTAAATGTATTTGCTTCGCAAGTGTGGTACGAATTGAAGGGCGGTCACCGTGTAAAAATTAACATTATGTGAAAATCACGCCAACTTGATATGCTTTCCAAACGTTTTGCACCAAAATCATCGTTAACATGAATAAATCCCGACAATGAGTAAAAAAAAAAATCAAGTTCTGTTTCTCATCCTCGATCTCTAACAAAACTGATGCGTTTCCCAATTTTCTAATTTTATTTACATTGTTACAAATTCGTTCATTTTGTTTAGCTCACAAAATTCTACTACAAATATGAAAATCACGAAAACATACAGTACATTTCAGATTAGTACCACAACTCAGTGAGTGTGAGATAGACATGTTGCGTGTGCAATATACACGGTCAGCATGGGTATCACAACACATTTCGAAGTCACCGACTTATTCATTAATTACAGTAAACCAGGGTGGGACAACTCTGTCACTGTGTAGACTGATAACGCTTGATTTCAATTGGTCTACAGTGTAGTTGTTCTAGTAACAACGGCTAAAAGTTGAAGGATTTGCTCCCAGCAAAACCGACAGACAAACATATCTGACTACACTGTACCTCACACATATTACAGAATGAGTAAATGAATTACAAAGACCTGAGTATACTTTGAACATTTATTTTATGAACATGAAGAAAATGTAATTTTTAATGGTTGAGGATAAAAACACCCGACAGCTATCCTGTAGACCAAGTGCTATC
This sequence comes from Ptychodera flava, assembly GCA_001465055.1. Classification (NCBI taxonomy): domain Eukaryota; kingdom Metazoa; phylum Hemichordata; class Enteropneusta; family Ptychoderidae; genus Ptychodera; species Ptychodera flava. Next base: position 173,146 of record LD342775.1, on the reverse strand, counting down.
AACTGATCAGCTACCTGTCTAGACGGATTAATCTCAGGCTGTTTTACCATAATCAATGAAGGAATCATCATGACCTTTAAACTGTCGTGATACCCAAGCTATCGCGTATATCGTACATGCAACACATGAAATGCGCTGTAAGGCTGTGTTCACAAATGACGGTTGGGGAGGGGGGCTGGAGGAATCGCGATTTAATCTTTTTTTCAGACCCCCTCAATACCCTCAAAAATTTTCAAAGTGCCCCCATCTATATGATCAAAAGTTTACAAGTCCCCCAAATAAAAATCATATAGCCGAATATTTATTAGGGATGCAAGCAAACAAAAAACAAACAAGTATTGGGCAGTAACTGTTCTACTCGCAGATGTTCGACACTACCTGTTATTAGCAGTTTGTAGACTGAGCCATATTCCTAAGGCAAGTTCTTAAACTTATTCATTTTAAACGCAAGGACTTTTTGGATTTATCAGGCAAAGCCGACTTGAGTTAATCCAACTCTGGCCAGGTCGATTGCATCTGCTGAAGAGCACTCAAAATGACGATCATGAGAGGGTATGGAAATTGGGAATTTCTGGCTACATCAGATGTTACTTATAAAAGTTTTACAAAATTGACAATACTGGAAGGTTAAAATAGTCCATCTATAAACCTTTTAATCTCTAAAATTTTTGGTGTAATAATGGCATTTAGTCACACATTTTCTCATTTAAATTAGAGTCTTTAATTTGCAAAGTTTTACAAAAATTTGTGGTATTTTACGATGAGAATGTGAAATATTTAGAAATATTTTCTTTAATTTTTGATTTTTCTCATATGCCAGAATTCAAAAATCCCTTATAACTTGCAAGTATCCTGGTCTTCCGTGTGTTGCTCTCTCGCCTGATCTTGTGTACAAGTATGTTTCACTGTCATGAGCGTCACATGACCCGAACTCTTCTTCAGCTACTTCATAGTTAGAGCTAGATCTCTGTCACTGTCGGTATGCAGTGACAGTGACACTGCCCGTAGGTAGTATCAGGGCAATAGCTGTATTAACTTTGATAATTTTGACAATAATTTTGTTCAGTTTATACAACTGCGTTCTTGTTCTTCTCCCTACAGCATGTTGAACTGTACAGTACAGCTTGCCAACACAGCCTGTGAATATGTACCGCGCATTTGTATCATTGACGAATGACGTTATTAAGTCTGGACTCTAATTTAATTATCACCCAATATTTATTTATGCAGGCTTTTGTCGACAAACTGAATATTGCGTGTTTCAACATGCTGTAGAGAGACAGCAAGAAACTATTTGATATATTGCATAGAAATATTGAAAAAAATTATCAACGGTTGCAACTTCTGCCCCGATACTAGGTCTACTTGTTTATTTTTTGCGAAAATTCATACATTTTTAGAAGACAAAAGTACTGAAATGCGACAAAATGATTCTAGATCTTGTTTTGTTATTACTAACATTAGAACAATTGGAAGACTTTAAAATGTTAGTGAATTTTCATTGGAAAAAGCCACCAAACTTTGGAATCATAAAAGTAAATGGAACCCCAAAATTTCCAGGTCCCCCATAGGCAGAACAAAACTTTCAAGTGCCCCTATACTACCCCCAAAATTTTCGAACCCACCCTGAATTCCCCCAGCCCCCCCAACTGTTTTTGTGAACACAGCCTAAATGCTCACCTGCAGCGGAAATGGTGTACCGTCTTGGCGACAATTTTACAAGTTAAAACAATGGAGTTAGTACATATGGGCCTAGGGCCTATATGACACAACATTTTCTGTCGTCCAGTAGCGTCATTATTTTGTGTTTCATTGTTTGATTATTTTTATATTGTTCAAAAGAATCGGCAAAAACCAGACCTTAGAAAAGTTTCTCTAGGGTCTTTGGGAAAACAAAACAAAACAAAACAAAACAAAACAAAACACAGACGCAATGCGGCTGGTCTAGCTCAACATGCTCAGGGATGGTACACAAATCCTTTCTTTTTTGGCCAAATTATATAACTTCTAGTCAGAACAACAGAAAACTGCATGAATTAATCCGAATAACTTACATGGTAACACTAACTTTGTCGAAACGCAGGTTCTTGTGTCTATTACTGCTGCACTGTGATTCCACCGTCGTGCCAACATCGAGTGAGGAGGTTGTTTTTTTGCTCTGCTTGATATGTATCTTCTCATTAATTACGTCCCATGCTACAGCGCCCTCTTGCGTCGGGATATTCCACGGAGCCAATACGCTCTTGCCGCTGTGGGGAAAAGGAGGAAAATAACTTTGGATATGGAATTGACTTTTCCTTGCTTTGATCTATGATGTTCCTTCTTGTATGTTTATTTGCCACAAGAGTAACCTCTCTTTACTTCACAAAATGTCACTCCAGCCTGACCTCTCTCAGCTACGGTCCGGGGTCACCGAGGTTTTGACAGGCTTTATTGTTTTGAAATTCAGGCCAAATTTTCTAGGTCACAAAGTAAGTGTCAGGAACAGAAGTCTCGGTCATCGTATTCGACTCCCTGCTTCTCGTGAGTTTAAAAATCCCTACGTCATAACAACGTGTTGCCTCCAGAGTCATGGTGTTTTTGCCGCGAAAGTGAAAGTTGTAACATGTCGTCATCCAATTTGTTCTTGCAAACTATCTGTTTGACGCAAGAAAACAGCAACATTGGACGTTATCTCACTCGTCTAATGACAACATTTTGCGAAGGGTTTTCGGCAGCTGCTCCTTGGCCAACACAACATGTTGCGCTTTCGGCCTCAATGTTTGTCGTAGTAGAACGCATGTCTTTATGCAGCGAGTGTATGTCAATGGCGTCATTCTTGAAACTTTGGTGTACCGTTACTCAATTTTTTGACGAACGTAAGTGGACGTGATGTAATCCCATGAGTTGCGTACTTCCCCCTGGCATAAGTTCTAGACTTGTCATTCAGAGATGCATATCTATCGATGCCAGTGATGTCGCCGACAAAGTCCAACTGTTGTGAAGCAGCGAAAAAAATTATCTTTTTTCATTTTATTAATATTCATCCTCTGAACGTAAAAACATTGTTTTTCTGCCGATGTTTAACTCGTCTCAATACATTTTCAAAATTATATCACGTGAGTAAAAGCCAACACCCCTCTATTTATGAAAGTCGTAGGCGCCGGAACCCAGCGGCCGTAATCAGGCCATGTATGGTGGGTTCATGGTCGGGCTATGTTTGAAAAATTGGATTAAAAGCAGACACTTGTAAATATCAGTTATGGCCCTTTATTTACAGGAGTCAATCACTGTCATAAATCAGCCAATGTTACCCGATAAAAAAAACACCATTTAATGTACCGCTTACCGATTACCAGCTTTTGCGTGATTTACGGTGAAAAGAATACCAAGGTAAAAACCCCAAACGCGCGCGACTAGTAGTCACACGTAAGTATGACCAATTAACACAAAATCCAAATGTGGTATTAAACAGATGACCCTAGCTTTGCCCAGACCAGGCTCTTAATGCTCACATTCAGCTGTAATCATACACTGTAGAAACTGGGTCTATGCTTTGATCTATCCGCCAACCTTGGCCGAAATTTTATTCTTATCATAAGAGATCACAAGGATCATTCAACGTCGGGTAAGGTGTTTACGCTCACATTTCACAACATCTCGCGGGGCTGTAAACACTAATATAATCTCCTGACAGGGTCAACACAGTGGCCATTGTTTGTGCGATGTTTACGGGCAGATTGCAGTTTGCCAAGCAGCCTTTTACCTCCTTTGTGGACAAAGTCAATATTTTTTAGTACCGAAAATGAAGTCAATATGGCGACAACTTTTAAGAATTATTATCCGAGGTACATCACTGGTAGTGAGACTCATCTATTGATTTCTTTTCATGTGACAGTGGTTTCATTGAGAAGAACAGCTTTGTTCCGTTTACAAAATTATGGTTGATGGGTTAAGAGCGGCCCGATAGTTAAATTTAAATAAATAGAAATAGGCTACATTCATACCAAAATCGATTAATTCAAGTTTTAGAAACACTTTTCAACTCCTCCAGAGGTGGAAAATGCAGCAGTAAACTAAAATTGGCAACTGAAAATGACAGAAGGTGTAGTAACAAGAAGTGGTACAAAGAGAACGCAACAAGAACCTATCACGAGAAGGATTGACGATATGCTGCAACCGGCAAAAAAGCAAAGCCTACAGCAAGAAGAAGAACGTGGCCAACGAAGTTCACATAGCTCAGCTATTAGCGGTGACCTCCGTAACGCCATGCAACTGTCACAGGAGGATAGAACCGAATTGATACTGAAATTGTTGTTCGAAATTAAGGCGGATATAGCAAAAATTGAACCGCTGAATGCTCGAGTAATAGTAGTCGAAAACAAGGTTGAGGATATTGAGACTTCACTCAACCACGTGTACGAAAGACTTGAAGAAAATGAGAAAGCCGAGCAGCTACAGGTGGTTGGCGAACAAGACTTCAAAGAACTCAAGGTATAAAACTCTATGAAACTGAAAAACGTTTAAGCAAGATGGAAGAAAAAAGTGAAGACATAGAAAACCGAAGTCGTAGAGTTAACTTAAATTTTAGAAATATTCCAGAAGGGGCAGAAGAGGGTGACAGTTGCGAAGATTTTATTCGGAAATTCGTCGTTGAACATATGCATGCGAAAGGCGTAGATAAAGACATTGCTATTCAAAGAGCTCACAGAGTTCCAGCAAAGCCACTTCCGAATAATTTGCCAAGGCCAATAAAAGTTGCATTCGTCAACGCCGCAGAAGCTGGGAAAATACTGTACTCGGCCCCAAGCTGTTTGAAGGATAACAAGTATAGAGGTCGACATGTGTTTGTCACCGATGACGTGTCCAAGAAAGTAGCAGACGAGGGGAAGAAACTGCTTATATTTAGAAAGAATTTTAGAAAAGAAAACCCGATGAGGAAATGCTACATAGTATGGAAAATCCCTGCTACACTTGCAGTACAGAATGAAGACGGGTCAATGAAAGAAGTGACACATAATGACATTATGTAGGTATCGATTACAACGTAATCGAAATACTACCTTGAACAATAGACTGGACAAACCACCTGTTCACAGGTGTATGAAATGTGTCACTTAGTAGCCAAAATGAAGTAATGATTGGTAAATTCTTTTGTACACTTCTGGCACTGAGCTTTTTGCGGGCTGTTTGCCTTTTTTGATGGACGGTGTCAGGTTTTTTGAGATTTGGTGTTTTTGCGTTGTGCTCTTTTTTCTATGTTCAGTGTTCTTTCTTTCTGTTTCTCTAAGTTGGTGTTCAGAACTGCAAAATGAGGTAATTTATTTACAAACTACATGGAAGTTGGACTTATAACTTTGAATACAGGAGGGCTTCGTAACTACAGAAAGCGTAGAAAATTGGGGATTTGGCTTAACCATAAGAAGATTAATGTGGCTTTCTTTCAAGAGACACATAGTAGTAGTGCTGACATTCAATTTTGGAAAACACAATTTAGAGGTCAATGTTACTTTGTTCATGGGTCTACAAATAGTAAAGGTGTGATGGTCATTATTGATTATCCAAATTTAGTTGTTAAGGATAAAATAATAGATGCAAATGGAAGGTATATTTTGATCTCTGTTGACTTGGATGATTGCCCTTATATTTTTCTAAATGTGTATGCACCTAATAATGAAAAGAACCACCTTTCTTTTATGAATACCATCTCCAAATTGTTAGTAGAGAAGTGTTTAAATCAAGCGACGACAGTGATCATTGGAGGGGATTTTAATTTTGTTTATGATGTAAATTTGGATAGATCAGGGGGGAACCCAAGGCCTTGGAAAGGCTCAATCAGAATCCTTGACGAAATCTGGGATGCTCACAATTTACTCGATACTTGGCGGGTTTATCATGGTGATCAAAAGGCTTTTACATGGCGTAGACAGCAGCCTGCCTTAATTCAGAGTAGGCTAGATTATTTCATTATTTCTGATTTTCTTCAGCAAAGTGTGGAAAATATTAAAATAGTTCCAGGTATTGAGTCTGACCACTGTGCGGTCTCTCTAGTTTTGCAGGATGAAAATTGGAAACGTGGGCCAGGTTATTGGAAATTTAATGAAAGTTTACTTTCTGACAAAACCTACGTATTCTCTTTGACAAACAGTATTAGAACTTGGATTAACAGCTACAGTGAGGGTGATAAAATTGGTATGTGGGAATACATTAAATATAAAATTAGGGATTATACGGTAGGGTACAGTAAAGATAAAACCAAAAATAGGAAAAGTAAAATTAAGGATCTTGAAGATACAGTAAAACTATTGGAAAATATCTACTCTGTTACTCCAAATAACGAAAATTTTAAGTTATTAGAAGATGCTAAAACTGACGTAGAGAAGGAGTATGATTATATTACAGAGGGATCCATTATCCGCTCTAGAGCAAGATGGTATGAAAACGGAGAAAAGAATAATAAGTATTTTCTTAGTTTAGGAAAGATTAATAAGAAGAATTCAACCATTCAATTCTTAAAGAAAAATGACGATGTTATTTTAAAGAATGCACAAGAGATTAAAAATGAAATTAAATCTTTTTATGTTAATTTATACAGTGAAAGAGAAGTGGATAATAGAGATGTGGATTATTTTTTGAATGAAGGGCTACCACAGTTGCTTCCAGACCAGAAACTCATTTGTGAAGGCCCGTTAACCCCGACTGAAGTCTTTAAAGTTTTAAATGCCCTTCCTAAGAATAAAAGCCCAGGCAATGATGGCCTGACAAAGGAATTTTACATTGCCTTTTGGCCAGTGATAGGTGATATAGTCATTGACGCTTTAAACCTAGGTTATACCCAGGGTAAATTCTCAAATTCACAGAGACAAAGTGTTATTACCTTAATTGACAAACCAGGGAGGGATAAACAATTCTTAAAAAATTGGAGGCCGATTTCATTGATTAATTTTGATATGAAACTGGCTTCAAAGTGTTTAGCGCGTCGATTAGAACAGTGCCTTCCCTGGCTTATTGGACAAACACAGTCAGCCTTTGTTAAAGGTAGAAATATTAGCGATTACATACGTTTCATTGATGAAATGTTCCATTATACCTCAAAAAATTCTATTCCGGCAATTTTATTAGCAATTGACTTTGAAAAAGCCTTTGACACTGTGAGTTTGGAATTTCTTTTTAAAGTTCTGAGTCATTTTAATTTTGGCGATTCCTTTATAAAATGGATCAAGGCTCTTTATTGTAACATTGAGTGCACTGTTATGAACAATGGTTACAACACAGGTTATTTCAATTTAGAACGAGGAGTTCGTCAAGGAGATCCTCTGTCTCCTATGCTTTTTATTTTGGTTCTTGAAACACTTTTATTTTCTATAAAATCAAATACAGATATAAAAGGTGTAAATATTCCAGGCACGGAAGCCAAAGAATCTGCTTTTGCAGATGATATGACCTGTTTTTTAGGGTCTATGGACTCTGTTTCAGTTCTTTTTGATATCCTTAAAAATTTCATAGTAGTTCGGGTCTGAAGATTAATACTGAGAAATGTGAAGCAATTTGGCTGGGGAAATGGCGAGATAGAAGGGACAGGCCGTTCGGGGTCACATGGCCCACCTCCACCATCAAAATCGTTGGGATACATTTTTCATATAATTCTGTTTTTGCTCAAGAAAAAAACTTTTGTAAGCCAATAGAAAATTTAAAAAATGTGCTTAAGATTTGGAAAACTAGAAAATTGAGTCTTATTGGTAAAATTCATGTGCTTAAGACGTTAGCCTTATCCAAACTTAGTTACGTAATTTTAAACTCTCCGGTGTCCAATGATTTGATTAAGGAGATACATAAAATCGCTTACAATTTCCTTTGCGAGGGTCAAGACAGAGTTGCAAGGAAGACAATGATTCGGGAGGTGGGCCAAGGGGGGCTCAGATTGCCAGATCTTTTTATCATGAAAAGGGTTCAAAGAATACTTACAATTAAACAATTACTTTTCAGTAATTCGCAACACCCATGGAAAAGGCTTGTACTTGATAACCTTAAAACAGTTGGTAGTTCATTGTTATTTCAGTGTAACTACAGTAAGAAATCACTGCCAATCACATGTACACACTTTATTGGTGAGTGTTTGGATGCATGGTCAGAGGTCAATCAGATAACTGGGGATAAAGACCAATTAATTTGGAACAACAAGTATATTTTGTTATGTGGAAAATCCATCTTTTATAAAAACTTCAATGATGTTAGAATTCATTTTATTTCGGACCTGTTTAAGGGTCAAACAAAGATCCCATGGAGAGAATTTGAAAGGAAAGGAATAATAAGTTGAAATGGATGGGTTTGCTGAATTTAATTCCCGATTCTCTGAAGTGTAGAAGAATAGAACAGTTTTCAAATGAAATTTTCATTTGTATTGAATATGAAAAACTGTTACTTGAATCTTTATCTAAACCCGAACTCACAGATATGTTGCTGAAAAAGATTATAATCAGACCAAAATCTGAAGAGCAAATAGAAAAATCTCTTGAACTACCAAGTTTAGATGGGATAAGATGTACAAACTGATTTATAGAGTCTCAATTGATAGCAAGTCAAGAGTGTTTCAATTTAAACTTCTTCATAACATTTTGTACACAAATCAACAGCTTTATTCATTTAATTCTGTTAAATATCCTTCGAACTTGTGTGGAATTTGTCAGAATTTTCCAGAGACAATAGAACATCTATTTTACGACTGTAACCATACGAAGCCCTATGGCAAAATATTATGTATGCAATAGGTCGATCACTAGCTCTTAGTTCGACTCCATCAAAGCTTTGTATGATTCTTGGTGATCCAGCAGATAATCTTAATGTGAACTTTATTTCTTTGGTAATTCGTAAATATATTTACAGATCAAAATTTGCAGGGCAACCCCTTTCTTTTCGGGGTTTTGTTTTATTCCTCAGAAAAATTCATGATATTGAATTATGTATAGCCAAGTCCAAAGATAAGCTTGACACTCATAATGAAAAGTGGTCGCCTTTTCTCGACCCTTTTCAGCAAATTTAAAAAGCTGACTCTGGACACCACTCTGTTCTTGTTTCTGAGTTTTGTTTTGTGTCTCTCTTTAGCTTCTTTGTCTGCTGTTCTGTTTGTTTTTGTCAATAAAAATTTTGTTCATTGCAAAAAAAACCCCAAAAACACTTTTCAACTCCTGTGTGCATCTTTAATAAATGAAAATGTAAGAAAGGTGAGTTGGGACTGAACTTGGAGATCCGTCCCTCTACGGCGCTCCCTACGGTCCCTCTCCTTTGTATGAAGCACCAAATGCACATTATACAGGTAAATTCAATGTACACGTAATGAACGCGAGACATGATTTCAAATCTGCCACGCGTTATTGCTGCAGTTACATTCATTCATACACGCGCACATATGTGTCCATGTACATACATCACGATCCCTCGCCACATAGATACATACATGGTACATACACAGACATGCATACATACATACATACATACATACATACATACATACATACATACATACATACATACATACATACATACATACATACTTACATACATACATACACATGCATGTACATAGACATGCATGTACATAGACATGCGGTACGTCTACAGAGACACGGTCGCTTGTGGTTCGATACA
>LD342775.1:125639-136076 GCA_001465055.1 Ptychodera flava | reverse complement strand
AACAGAGCGAGAAAGAGGGCTTTTGACATCAAAACCAAGAACGTATACTACATAGATGAATCACATTTTATCGAGCAGAAGACAGTCAATGTGACCCGTTGGAAGATTGTGGAGCCACACTGGTAAACTACGCTAGAACTCTCATAAAATTAGTAATATTGTGTAAGTGAGAAAGCACAAGAATATAAACTGGCGTTTCTCTAGCTATGGGGCAGTGTAGTCAAACATAATTGAATCTCGCATAGCAACCGTGACGCATTACACGGAAGTGAAGGATTCGGGGGTACTGTGGTGTATATTATGTAAACTTAATTAACGCTAAATCCAGTTGCTTTCATTTAACCGCTTAAACACTCCCGCAACGGAACTTTTCCTTTTCTGTAGTATACTTTCAATCGTAGACGAGGTAAAGGTGAGCGATAGACGTCAGCAACGGATTAGGCATTTATGAACAAGCAGGATGACTAACCGATTTCACAGTAGGCTCCGTCAAATCCGAAGTCGCAGGCGCAGATTTGATAGTACACATCGTCCTCATAGTCGTAGTCCATTGTGCACTCGCCGTTACCGCCGCAGTTTTGAGCACACCCGACGATCTCTGAAATAAGGAAGTGATTGAGAAGGCGAGTTTCGAGCAAAGACAGTTTCTACTTTAGAAGTGCCAAAAGAAATAAACAAATACAGTGCCACGAGATGTGATGCGTCGGCAAGGTAATCTAAATGAACATTTGTGAGATTGTTTTCGGTAACTACAATCTGGTTAGGAAAAGGAGGATGAAGAGTGATCTAGTGGCTCGCTACAGTTGTATAGAGAAGACGCGGGTGATTTAAAACAGGATTATACGACGTACGCTTTTCATGGAAAAAAGATGTCAGCATTAAACTACCAAACACAATCCAATATCTCTTAATGCAAGGTCACGACTTTGTAGTCCATTAAACTTTGACCCTTTGCGTCGTGATGATTTGAAGTGAGTGTAGCCGATCGAAAGATGCTTACATAAGTTGGAAAATTAAATAATCAGTGTACTCTTTGCTGCTTTTGATGGAATATTATATCCCGTGATTACCCGGATCCCCAACTGTCACATCCATAAATTGTGTGAGAATATATCAGAGCTCTTAATTTACTTCTGATCAAAATAACTAGATCTCTGGGCACTATAATCTTCGTTTCATCAAGTGTGTTTTTCTTGAAGTTTACAAGGAAATTGGTGAGAATATCACATGAAAAAACAAGACATTACCTTCTTCACAATAGTCTCCGTAATACTGGTTGTCACACTCGCACATGTATTTGGGTCCAACATTTAAATCGTAGAATGGGTTCATAACGCATTCGCCATGCCCAGTACATAGCGCCTCATTGCAACCCGGGTAGGCTTCCATTATATCTTAGGTTAAAATAAATGAAATGGATGAAGAATATAGCATTAGAAACAAACATGGGACCAAAGCATGGAAAAAAGATAGACACTTCGTGTCTCATGATCACTGTCGGACAATCTCATGACAAAGAACTAATTCCTAACCATTTTAAAGATTTTTGCTCACAGAGCTTTGTGTTCATCGAAGAAAACCTGCAGAAAAACTGCAACATTAACTCATGGGTGTATCAATGATTTTAGAATCCGCATCGCATATGAGTAAAACAGGCAATTTATCGGATTTTTTCCTTTCAAATAGAGTTAATAAAAACTTTTTTATTACTGAAGCATGTCTAATGTTACCCATTCTGTTTTTCATGATACATAATGACGCTAGCCTGCTTAAAATTTTCTAACCAGTCTTCCCCGTTCTGGTATAATGAGCGTCACGACCTTGATTTTAGTAATTATTGGTCTTTTTTGAGTTGATATATGCCTTATGACTTTGTTTCAGGTGTAACTATAGGATATCCTAAAACGCGGCAAAACAGAGTCACTCGCTGTCTTTTACCGACAATAATTATCCAAATTACTCATGGCGTTTATGTATTTATTTACTCGCAACACTGTTTCTCTGTGGTTAATGTTTGCATATGTTTTCAATGACAGTGACCATGTCGATGACTTTGTTAATGTACAAATTATTTTCTGAGCCTTTGACATGAGACATGTGTTTAATTAGTGTAGTTACAACGGTGTTCAAATTATTTTTTTTTTGAAATTTCGACGTTAATATGGTTTTGTAAGCTGTAACCACAGAACGTCAATTTTTCTTTACAATCCTAAGCGTTGCCATTACTGGACGAACATGCAAACGGAACCGTTCATTTACCAGTGAAACGACTCCTTCGATGGCCGCAGTTTATTTTCGATGGTCTTGAGGAAATGCTGACGGGTCTTACCTATTTCACAGTGTTTACCGTATTGCCAGAGTTTCTCACACAGACAATGCGGTGCATTGTCACAACAAGTATTGTTGTAGCACGCTCCAGTGTTGCATCCTCCACAATACTCGTCTTCAATCTCAACTTCACCACAATGAACTGTATTAGAAATCCAATATAGAGCCATAAATACTTGTATGCATGCAAAAGGATTTTAAGAAACCATCAAATAAATGAAAAATAAATGAAAATAAATACATAAATAGATAAATAATCGGACTCTCGAACAATTGCTAATTTGATAGCAATTTACTGAAAACAATTGTATTTCCTTATAATTCGACTGTGTGACTTTGAGTTTAAACGGCAGAAATACTGCGCGGAGGTTAGATACATGCTAATTATAAACTAACAAGGCAAAACTTTGGAGAATTTTGGGTATGAAATTTAAAAAGGTTATACGATTTTGTGGACTGGTCCTAGTAAGGCTGAAATTTGCAACTCTCGCGGTAAAATAATAAAAATAACCATGAAAACGTATTAGCAAAGCACGCATTGTAACCGTACCTTCAACTTCACCTTCACCTTGATAATATTGATATTGGCAGTGACTTCCGTAATACTTGGTGAAATCACACAAGCAGAAGGAGTACATGTCAGAGTTTTCATCCACTTTGTATTCGTAACAGTTGCCACCATTCTGACATTTGTTATATTCATGACACGCGTTGTCTTGCAATAGAAAGGATTTTGAATCACAGTGAATTGACTACACAGTCACAGTAAAAATGGAAGACAAAAACCAAAATGTTATTTTGCTCAGAAGATCAAGTAATTTAAATCTAAAGAAATTCCAAAGGTAGTAACTCGCTATGGAAAACAATTAAGCACAAAGCCTTCGAGCAGACTTTTTTTTTACTTCGCTTTGCTTTGAGTTGTAAGAATATCAACTTCGTAATAAAAAAGTCGTAATACACCTGAAAAGTAAACTAAAAAACCTCAAGTAAACATAACGAGTGATAGGCGTTAACAAAATGCATCTATCTAACCTTACTGATAGAAGATAAATGAGAGTCTCACAACACAATGCTCAAATTAACAGTTGCAAGTTCCAACAACTGTGTGCTTTTAGTATTACAATAGTTTAAATATGTTCTCCCGCTTGTCAGTGCTGTTATGTGGATGAAATGCACAACTGTTATAATAATGGCAATTTTTGTGATCACAATAGGGCGAGGCTCCAAGTAATAGTGTCGTGACGTAATAGACGTGGCGGGCAGTAGCTTACCATCCTGACAGTGGTCTCCAGTATATCTGTACCAATCACAGTTGCAGTAAGAATACTCAATGGCGCCAAACTGATCCTCAAACGTTTCACACGTTCCACCGTTTTGACAAGGCTTGTCGAGATGGCATAAGTAATCTGTTGAAGTAAGTATGGCAATGACGAAACAACGACACAACTACTACTTCTATTACTACTACCGTTATTTAAAGATGACATCCGGGTCTTCATAAATTCCATATGTTCATCACAAATTCAAAATTCATCGTGAATTTCCGGGTCTTCTGTTGTTCTTAGAAGTTTCTTTGATGCTCTTGAACAACTAGATATTAAGTCAACGAGTTACAAGCTTTTGACGAGAGAAGTATGCACAAAGGCGACACAAACACAAAACACAAAACAAAACAAAAAAGGGAACAGACGTACCGTAGATGTCGTAGGTATAGCTTTCAAGGTAATTTTCATAAATTTCGCAGTGGTCACCCGAGTAACCTTTGTCACAAACACACTCCTGATCGGAATTGCAGTAGCCGTTTTCACAATAACATTCTACATGATTTTGTAAAACAAGAGAGAAAAAGGTGGCATATGATATAAAGTACACGGTCTATATTTACCATTTGCAGTCAAAACTATAGTCCAAGTCAGATCGCACATTACATTCGATTGTTTTATAGCCATATTTTAACGCTATTGAAACTTTCTGAGTATCATACAGAAATGGTTAAGTTACAGAGTGCATTAAAAGTTGCGAGGTACTCTCACCGGGTTCATATTCGCAGTGATCACCATAGTAACCATTATGACACAAGCAGTATGAATATCCTTCGCCAATGAGATCGAAGGGTGTGCAAGACCCGTGGTCGTGGCAATCGGCGTCCGTATCACAGCCGTAGTCTGAGGGAGAGAAAGAAATAAAGAAAGCAAGCTAGGGTTATTGGACGATCAAAGTAAAGGTCAGATACAGAGGTCAACTTCAAAGCAAGAGACTACATGTCATCCTTGGGATTTTGTACTTAGCTGTCCAGTAATTCCCTTCAAGTTTATTCACAAATGACTTCTTGCATCTGCAGCTTTGAAAACGACCACACTTCGAGAGAATACGCATTATTATCTGTCTGAGAAATTAAGTGTGCTATAAGAACAACGCTATAAGAACAACTCAGACGTAATTCATAGGAAACACTTAAGATGTACCTAAGACGATAATATGATTAAAATAAGGTATACTAGTCATTGGTTCATTTTCTTTCTGTGTCCTTGGTATTCGTTTTACGTTTGTCCTAGCCTGCCAACTCTCAGAGGATTTACGCAAAAACCCATACACGAGGACCGCGGTACATCTCTACGATTTGATTTTCATCGAATTCTACAGATCAAACGGCGAATGTAAATCACTGATTGCCAGTTTGATATGACACACAGTTGAAATAATCGCTTCATGTAATCTCCAAACTACTACCTGTAAAAACCATTACATGTACCGATAGAAGTAAATTGATTAATTACTGAATGAATGATACACAAATCCCAACAATACGAAACACCCATGTGTTCGTTATCATTTTTTTTGTAAGGCGCTTTAAATAAAATTCTTTGTTTGCCGTCCGCGTGCTGGTAGGTTTTCAGGGAAAATTAAGAGAACAAAGTTTTAATACTATTACAAATAAAGATATTATTTTCCAAAGGAAACCAAATAAAAATTAAGCTTTGCCTAAACTGCCGAGTCGAAAGATGAAACGCGTTTACTTTGAATGAGAACGAACAACAAACGACAAGATTTGATTTGCGACACTTGACGTCAATTGTTGAGTACATTACCAATCTGACAGTGAGATCCGTAGTATCGGTTTAAATCACAAGAACAGTAGGAATATGTACTGGTGATCTGTTCGCAAGTTCCACCATTAAGACACGGCTTATCCAGGTGGCAGTAGTAATCTGGAAAAAAGGGAGAAGTGACCAACCCGACAGCATGAGAACCTTACTATTGAAAATTTAAACGTTCCATGTTTACAGAGCGTCGCTGTTTATCCTTCACTTATTCTACTTAGCCGAGTAGGACATCAACGGTTATTCAGAAATGTCGTAAAACAGCCGTCTAATTTTGTTCTTGACACGACAGGATATAGAAAAATTATTTAATAATTTCACATACACATGTAAGCTACTTTTCTTGCCCACACGTTGTTCCCTACGTGAAGTTACCCTGTCTTTGTACAACGTGACGTCACAAGCATGTGACGAATAAATAGATAAACTTACCGGTGATGTCGAAGGTCGGCGAGGCTGTCGTTCCGATTGAACTTTCGTGTTGACATTGATCACCTGTATATCCCTCGTAACAGACGCACTCTCCAATTTCGCTGCAGACTCCCCATTGACACGTTGCAAGACACTCAGAAGCTGTTGCACCTGTTGTCGTTTCCGTTGTGGGATTCTGATAAGGTTCGGTGGAAGGGAGCTCTGTCTGGTATCCGTTCTCGACTAAGAAAAAGAGTGATAATAAAGAAGGGATTGTACTGTTTTCTCACCTCATTCCAAGTTTTGACAATCTTTAAAAACTTTATTTTTCGATGTTTAATAGACTAGATACGGCTGACCCTTTTCAATGCTCGACAAATTGTAGAAAATAAACACTGTACTTTAGAAGCTGTTTTTTTTTTTTAAAGATCCATTAGCTGTAACTTTGGTGACTTATTTTGTTTGTTTCTGTGTATCATCTACAGTTTCTGGTTTGAATCCCTGAACCATTGAGAAATTCCTAATATTTCGCTCACAAATATACCCTATATGAGTATAATCTGCATTGTTATTGTTTAAATTTTGTATTCAGGTCCGGACTAGAATACATTTATCAACAATAACAATGGTCATTTCACGTATATAGGCTGTGTTGGCAAGCAGGACACCGAGCATTGGTCATGATGATCGGATTATAGTAAAATTCTGTAGTTGATACATTGAAACAGCTGAGAGTAGTGAAAAATTAGCCAACAGTAGTTACAGCTAATGTCCCTTTAAATGACACCGCTTTCAGATAAAGTTTCTTCACTGCTTCATTATAATGCAAGTTCTCATTTTCCTATGCGTACCTGAAACGACCATTTCAAAACAAAAAATCCGCGGCATGGTAGCTTATGCAACCGTACATCCCCGAGAGAAGTCAATATGCCATAAAAATAACTATGGAATAAATGTATTTAATCCAAGATAATTTTGAATTCAACTTATCTAATCCAACATAATTTTGAATTTTGACGCAGATCGCGTCCCTCAGAAGCACCGTCACCCCGCGGACCAAGGGATACCTGTTTACGGTGCTACACTTTCTACCACGAGAGGGCGTACTACTCATTTCGCAGAACTGATACGGAGAACTGACAGATTTGTTCGGTAATGTACATGGTTTACCACTTTAATGAAAATTCTCTCGTCTGTAGGATGATTTTAGGAAATTAACAATCAATGTCATTAGAGTGAGTTCAAACTGTGCACCATTTGAATTAAAAGATTAGCATTTTGCAGGAATTCACCAATCATTTATTGTTTTCATTCTCATATTGTTTTCGTTGGAATAATTTTGAACATTAAAGTATTTTTACAAGAGGTCATGACACTTACAATAATACTCGCAATGTTCACCATAATACAGATAGTCACATTCGCAGAAATAAAATCCTTCAAACCAGTTGGGCTGGCGACATATTCCGGCGTCACCGCAACCATCACAAAACTCCGGACTCACTTCTGTAAAAGGGAAACCATTACAGTTGACGTCAACTTGAAATCATTATTGGAATTTGTAACGTTGGACAAGAAAATTTCATATTACAAAGGCGTAGCAACATAATAGTTCAGAGATTATTGGCTTTATATGTATATTTGTTGTTCATTAATAATACATCTATTTTTATTTTTTAATATTAGTCTTCCATGTGCATCAATGACGTCACAGCCGGTCTCCGCTATCACGGTTTTCTTTGTTTCTTTATGTCAAGACAGCTCACCTTTACATTTCTTGGCCAGTTCGCGCAGCTTTTCACTCCTCAGTTGCAACTTTTTCCTTCTAAGCGTGTCAAGTGAAATGGCTTCCCCTAGGGTTTCAGAATCAGTATATGACCTATCGCCGTCAGCTTTTCCTGCATTGGTAAAAAATAACAGGTTCAACTGAATGACGTCAGTGAGTAAAGGGCCATGGTAATTGAAACGCCAGATTACACAGTTATTTTGTTTTACCAGAACCGAGAAGAAAATTAAACTACGACAAATACTAAACACTCTCTCAGTTTGTACTCGAAGATGAGTGGCAAATTATCTTCACTCGTCCCGTACAGACTTTCAAAAGAAGACAATTCAAGATTGATTACTATACGGCTTTGAATGGTTCATCCTTTCGTTAAATTTGTTAAGGGAAAGGAAAATGTTACATTTTTAACAGCACTCCCATTGATCACATCGAGTTAAAGCCATCCATGATGATCACATACCGAGATTGTCTTGCATCACATTTCCATTCGAAATACCATTCATCATTTCCGCTTCCTCTAAGAGATCTTGAAGTTTTACACCGTGTTCTGGAAGACCGTTAAGATTTTCAGTGCCTCTCAATTCGTCAGCGCCATCATCAGTCTTTCTAGCATTCCATGCGTCGTCCTCAGCCACCTGTGCCAAATTGAAAAGTTCGCCCTCGTAGCCAGCGTTTTTCTGTCGGTCACCTTCGGCTGCTCTCGGACTTTCCTCGGCGTCGTATTGTCTGTTCTGGATACAGAATATGAAAAACGTAGAGCTGAGAATGTGACAAACAGATAAATCTGATTTTGATACCTCGGCCGATCAGTTAAATTTGCATTGTGAAGCAAGACTTTCAACTTTCTCTATGCTGTGGCTCAACTAGATCTGATATTACAAGTCTGAACGAGGCTCAAGATTGGTCAGCCTCAAACACTGATGCCCTCATCACAAACCACTTTTAAACGAGTTTAAAACCACGGACTTCATTATGCAGTCTTGGCTAACACTAGTAAGTGGAGTGTGAATGTCACCTAAGCACCACATCGGGCGCGTTCGCACAAAAGTAGAAATATTATCGTCACCGCATGTGGACGATCGCTTGCAGAAAATCAGAAAGTTACCAATCTAAATACTTTCACAGGTATTAGTTTTTAGATCACCTTTCATAAAGGTAAATGCTACATGTATCTGAAAATATTGCTTAGCCTTCCGAAGTCTACTACTTTAGGGAAAATTGCTGCAACTTTTCCGAAACCGCCAACAAAAAAGCGCCGCGGCCATGATTTTGGACGTGAAGTTGACTCTTTTCCTCAGCCCTTTGACTATACACAAAAAAGCGATATTTACCGCCCTGACAGTTTCCCTCCAAAACGAGAAAGTGACCACACAGAATGAGAGAAGCACAACCACCAGAAAATTAGCCACTTGCAGCCTCATGATGTATCTTCAACTTGTTCAGGTCGGGTCGGGTCGGTTGACGTGGCACAAGTGAAACTGACGGATGAGAAAAATGGATGACGGGACAAACACTGGATTTTACAAATCATTTGCCTATGCTCACCCCACTCTGCAGGGGACACTTGATTCTGATTGGCTAGATGCCAAAGAGTACACCTTGTCTTGACCAATTATGCGTTCTCCCATGATAGTCAAGCAGGTTGACGATGCATTTAGGTGTCCGGTATCAACAGGTGCCATAGATTATACACACACATACATCAAAATATGGGAAAATTTGAAACCATAAATATTCCAATCTGTAGACAGAAACTTTCTCAGTGTTGGTATGTTTTTGTAACCGGACTTCGACTAAACCAGTTCATATCTGAAGCCAACCATACATATTTCACCACTCCGAAGTAAGCTCACGAGGTTTAAGATGAAGTTCAAATTCGCGCGAGTGACTTTATAATGTTTATTGAAATCTCTTTCAGCGTGTCTGACGTAGTTCAAATGTTACATCGTAAACTGACACGTTCACGGTCAGATCACCGACAAGAGAAGGCTACTGACTTTAGAGTTTCCTCTGCCGCATCTTCTGAAACCATAGACTGTCTATGCTTGAACTCTCACAAGTTTTCTCCTAATAGCAAATCATGACCTTGACCTTCGTTTGTAGACCTAGAGTTGGTTACTCGCGGCCACGAGTAGGTTCAACTGTCATTGGCAGTACTAATAAGATTGTAAAGAAAGCTCAATGAACGCCAACAGACGAGCACGACTGATCACCGCGGGGAAGTTTTAAATACAGTTATTTATATTTTAGTGGAGTATTGCTTAGCTTCAAAGTATTGTAGTATTATTGAAAAATTGGAATCATCTTCCGACTCCGCTGGCAGTACTTTTGGACATTATGATGATAATAATAGACGCCGTGAAAGGGTTAATCGTCATTCGATACAACTCTGACGCTGATGAAAAAATCTCTCTGCTTCTCAGTTGTTAAGTTTTCCTCTTTAAAATTGCATTGAAGTAACCTTCATTGGCACTTTACTCTGAAAGCTGCAGCTTCCGATAAGACATAAAATACATAATTCAAGAATGGAATTTATACCCATGTGATACGAACTATCATGAACCTATGTTCGTGTTGAACTTTCCATGAACTTATGCTTGGGAAATCCCCTCGAGTCCCTGGAATATTTCTATATGTGATGCACAGATTGTACGGTACATGAATATTATAGAAATAACGGGCGACGTTAATGGTCAGAGCGGAGTCTGTTATTTCCATTATATTATAAGTGAACCCAAGAAAACCGTCAAAATTTCCGAAAATTTCAGGAGCGAACGACAACTGGGCCCAGGAAACTGAGCAATACACGAC
>LD342775.1:106875-124797 GCA_001465055.1 Ptychodera flava | reverse complement strand
AACAGCTTTTCGCTGTTATTTTATTAAAAATAACAAATAAACAAACACAAACACATACACACAAACAAACAGACACAAATAAACAACAAGCACGAGTCCCCTGTGGTTATACGTCGTGATTCCGGCATGGGTTCAATTGCACTGCACCTCTCCATGTTCTCCATGTTGGGTTGCCCGATAGTGTCTTTCGATGGACCCTCTGAATCATATTTTTTTCACGGACTCGTGAAGCAAATTTGAAAGAAAATAGAGTTGTTTCCTTCCGACGCCATGCTGCATATCTGCTTTGATCAAATTTGGGGGACAGCGAGACGCGGTGATCGCGCACGGTTTATTTGCATTTAATTTGTTGCAACATTTCTGTCAATCACTCACTTTGTGTCATAAGTTTCAGAAACTATCGCTCGCCTGAAAATTAGCAACGTAGTAAGTTCATAGGCACAGCTGACATGATAACGTGCCTCTGAGCTACTATGCCAATTTGTCAGACTATACCCAGAGAATCCGAAACTTTCCACACAAAATGAGCGATTGACAGAAATGTTGCAACAAATTTAATGTCAAGCGGGCACTCATCTCGTCTAGTTGTCGCCTAAGCTCAGTCGCGGAGAGTGCTTTCGCAAACATTTTACTATTATTGTTTGCGTATTATAACTCATCACAATCCAATGCTTAATGTTATTATGAATTGGATCGACTCTCTACGCATTTTTTTAATTGTTATGAGTTTGCTATATACGCATTTTTTTACGTAAATGCGAACACTGTTACAGTGAATTATCTTACCGATGTTTTTTTTAACAAAGGCGAATGTGTTTTTATTAGAATACTGTCGGTATTTTGAATTTTCCATCCTGATTTTGGGAAATGAGGAATGAAACGAAGAGACTGCAGGTGATTTAAGACTAAATGTTAAATCTTCAATGCAAATAAAACCATAAGTGTGTCATAAATAATACAAAGAAAACATAATCATGTTTGTTTGTTTTGTTGTATGTGAGCCACGTCTCAGACACACAACAAAAGTACTGTTTCAGTCTCAGCTAAATGTCACCTCAGATGCCACCAGAGAATACCATTTCCGCTCCAAAATTTCATTTTTCGCCTTGCGAGAGGGGGACAGCCCCTCTCGCGCTCTCCCCCCTCGTTCGCTACGCTCACTCGCCATTCGGTCGCTTCGCTCCCACCCCGGGGCTCCCACGCAGTCCACCCGTCTACTTTCTTGAATTACCCGGCTACTTTTAAATATAAGGACAACACTGTAGCCTACTGGGTAGTTTGTATAAGTGTAGTTTATGCTACGCTCCGACATTCTCTTCCGTAGCCTACGGAAGAGAACGTCGGAGCGTAGGAATAACTACACTTATATAAACTAAACAGTA
Source organism: Ptychodera flava (assembly GCA_001465055.1). Lineage (NCBI taxonomy): Eukaryota > Metazoa > Hemichordata > Enteropneusta > Ptychoderidae > Ptychodera > Ptychodera flava. The sequence goes on along the minus strand of LD342775.1, from coordinate 123,415 downwards.
AACATCATGCCTGTGTCTGCGACCTAACCCTAACCGTAACCCTAACCCCTAACGCTAACTAACCCTAAGTTATGCCGTTACGATTTTCCCACCCTTGGCCTAACCTCCAGGGTTGAGAGCGAAGTGGGCCTAAGACTTTTTACCAGAGAAAACCTAACCTCTAACCCTAAACCTAACCCCTAACCCTAACCGTAACCGCAGATCGCAGTTTTAAAAACTCGCATGTCGCATGTCGTGACCGGTCTTCCATAGCTCTGAGAATAACTTGATTTGTTGAGAAGATTTTATATATACTGGTAGTGACGTTGGCAGCCAGCGTGGGCGGAAAACTAGCTTGCCAGTCTCGTGAACTTCGAATCGTCGATCAAAATCACATCTTTTCGGTGTCTTTCTGATACCAATTCAGCGACATTGAAGTTTTTCATACATAAACTAAATGTATTGTTGGAATCAAGTGTACTATTTGAACGGGCTTTCTTCGGCAAGGTGCCAGTGGCCGTCACAACATTTCTTTTTGACGCCAAAGATGACCTAAGATGACTTCCATACTAATCAAACCAATCACGCTGCTCGTAACAAATGCGAACACCACAGGCGCGTCCATCAGCCAATCACACTATTTAACAAATAAAGATCGGGCTCAAAAGCCACAAATGGGTATCCAGAAACTGTTTTATGTTTGTGCAGTTCCAAGTGCGGAAAGGGGTCGCGAAACTGCTAATCGTACGTGTGCCGTCTAACAGCTGCTAGCTGGAAGTGCGATCCCGAAGTAATAGGTCTGTAAAAATAATCTAATTCCGTTAAAAGTAGCCGGGAGAAAATGCAAAACAGGCGGATTATTTACCCGGCACCCGACTTCTAAGGACAACACTGGGTTTCTTTTTCGACTGGGTGGATTTTCTTCGATTTGATTTTTTGTCAATTGTTTACCCGTGGTCGGCAATATGGCCGCCCAGGAGGACAAGCCGTTTCGGAATCTGACGTGCAAGCATGGTGTCAGGTGTACTAATGTTGAAGGTGTTCCCGTAGAGAGCTATGTTGAAGAGACTGCAAAGAGAGTCGGAAGTGAAAAATGTTATATGTTGAAAGGGGACCAAGTCATCTGGACCTCTGTCCGTTTCGACCCCAATAGTAATTACTGGTTGAGGTCACCTCGACCCCGCTACCCAAGTCACTTCGACCTCGTCATACTTTTCATGTTATATGACAACATTTTACTGAATATATAATGCAATTTTGCCAGCGAGAATTGATGGTGTTTCTGCGAGAGAACTGTTTGCTTCGAAACGATAATTTGGCTGTTTGATTCGAAAAATGCAGGCACCACGGCTAGCGCCTACGCGTCCGCGGAGGCGAATTGCCGTGTACGCCCACGGATGTTTTTGGTACATGGTGTGTTCCTGGCGTTACTAGCTTCTTCAAAGTACTATGAACATAGTTTAAACTAACGACATGCTTTCGAGATAATAATACAAATGTGTTTGAGGAGTGTAGGTGACTAAGGTGGAGGGGTCGACGTGACCTCTTTTCATTCCTGATGAAGTTTTAGAGGAATATTTATGGAAACTTGTATAGATCGTAAGAAAACAACGATGATATCGATGATACTGAAAATGTTCAGAAGACGATACTTGTGTTGATGAGAATTCTGGTTATATTGATGTTGTTGAAATAAAATGTAAATGAGGATGTTGATGAGCATATGAATACACCTGAAATTGACACCTCAACTGACCTCAACGTCAACTCGCTTTGTCCACAACAATGAGGCACAATCAGAGTCCGCTCACAAAGTCACATCTGTTGGGGAAAGACCTCTGCCTAGTAAAAACAGTCAACCAACTAAAGTCAAAGAGAACAATAAAAGTGTTAATTCTGCTGCAGACGTTGATGCCGATGAAGACAGGGTAGAACCCCTGCTTCTCCTTCTTACTCTTCGCTCCTTTCAACTCCGGTGTTTTTTTTGTTGTTTTTTTTTGATCCGCTATCATCGTCATCGTCTTCACTTGCTCAGTCTCAGTCCTTAGATTTTCCTGAAACTCCATTTTCAGATGTAATATTGATGAGTCTCAGGATTCGTTTGTTTCTCGGGTCCCAGTCTTCAAGAAAAATTTCTCGAAGTCAGTCTATTTGGTCTGGAGTGAAAACGTCAAATTCGTTTGCTCAGCTGTTCTCAGCGAAGTTTCTGATCGTGTCTGATTTGTAAGAGTTTCAGGAAGAGTTGCACATCAAGTCGTCTAGTTTACTTGAGGTTTTAGAAAAAAATCAAGGCTCCAAAAATATAATATGATAGAAAAATGTCAAGATTATTGTTCAGATTTCAAAGTTAAGTTATATTAGATTTTTCAAAAACCTTAAATGGCTTCTCCTGCTGACCTTGGGGTCTGGTCCATTTGAAATGTTTTGTATAGCAAGCATGACGTCACCTTAGACATTAACCAGCTTATCAACCATTAGTGATGCAGCTGAGATGCAGCGATTTAAATGGTAGTAGAGAATGAAATAGAAAGTGTTCAAAGCCGTGTAGAGAGGACTGGCTGTGTTAGCTAGCCACCTTACCTTTTTATATACTCCTAGTATATTGGACGATCCGGCCGGTCGGCCGGCCACCTATGTCATACACAACTCATACACGTACGTACACCCCTGGTATATTGGACGCCCCGGCCGGCCGCCTGTGTCATACACAATTCATTTACGTATAGCGATTTTATCGACTGCTGCTTCACAGAAAGGAAGCTCGACCCGGATGAAATACTAACTAGGATATAGTGATATCAATGTTTCATAATTACGATTTATTATTTTTAATCATTACGAAACCACAGAGGGACCGTGACGAAACTAATATCATATTTTTAGACAATTAATGTCCAGTTCGCCTGTGCCCGGCCCATAGACATGTGTAGATGCAGGTATCTAGATCTATACACCGTCACACGTTTATGGGCCGCGTAGGCGCAGAGCGGGCTTGCAGTCAACAAGTACATGAAGTAACGGCTGGTTATAATCGACGAAATCGGCAAACGGCGAAATAGCGAAATGAAGAAATAAAGAAACTGAAATGATATAGAATGAAATAAATCCGACAAACAGAAAAACAGACTGTCGATTCGATGTATTACTCACGCCACTCGCTCCACATTGTCCTGCTATTACAGCGCCCTTTTATGAGTAAGGTAAGGGGAAGAACTTTAAGGGAGGGAGGGCCAGCATTTTTTTCAATAGTGACCCTTCAAAAGTGTTGGTGACCTCCTCTATTATCATGCACAACAAACAGAGACCCTCCACCTACATGTCACAGTCAACATCAATAATATTTAGACCCTTTCTGTTGTGGCCATCTCGGATTTTAACCTTAAAATTGACCTAATTTGTATAAAAATTGATCAATCAAATTCTGTACATTAAATTTGTAGACCATATGGCAAGGTTGCTACATTGCAAATACCAAAGTGTTAAGCCATGTCCATGTCACTTTTGAGAAGATTTTTAAAAGTAGTAATTTTCAGAATGTTCTATGACCTTTGACCTGCCCTACACTTCTGCAGCAATGCTATGGCTATATTTTTCCTATATACAGTCCGACAAGGCTAGTGTCTATTGAACAATGGCTGGCACGGAAATGCGCAACTAAATTTTTGGGTTGCTGGTGATCTTTGATCCTCATATCATCATTTGCCTCATTAATTATACACATATAATTAAAGGCTGGCCAATAGAGCTGGAGATCTGATTTTTGATCGACAGGGATGATTGAGTGAGCTAAGTTTTCAGCCAAATAGCCACGTGACCAGAATGACCTTTGACCTCGATTCCATACATATATCTATAGTAGATCAGATTATAAATCAGTAACTTCAAGAGCCACAGCCTTCATGTTTGGCGGGATGAGGCACCTAATGGCGTCATATCCTAAACCTCATTAATTATACATCAAATAAAATATTGCTGATGTTAGCTGTGACAGGAAGGGATGGATCATTGTTTGTTGCGCATACAATTTAGGGAGGGTCACTTTTTTCTTGCAAGCACTTTTTAAGGGTCACTATTTTACGCGCAGGGTCATTTTGAAAAACACCGGCCCTCCCTCCCGGTAATTTCTATTCAGTCCCTTATTTCCCTTTTTCGCCTTTTCGCTGTTTCGCGATTTCGTGCATTATAATTAGCCTGAAGTAACTGTGTTCTCGACGCTACGTGTCTCGGAAAATATCTCCACTGCACGATGTACTCTGCCATATTATTTAGTAAAATAATATGGTGCGATATGATCTTTTTCAGGTTGACAGAATCAGTGAAGCCATGGATGCCTTTTATTTGCAATTATTCATCGTCACATTCAGCGTATGCATGGCATTGGTCCTTTCCCTAGTTCTGTTGGACAGATTCAACATATCATTAATATGGGACATAGCTTCTCAAAAGTCTTCACAACCCATTAGGAAACTGGGTCCTTTTGAAAGCTACATTTACGACTTAAACAAACAAGGTATGGAAATAATCTGCTACATAGCATTTGTACAGTCCCGCCTACCGTTAACTGTTGATTTGGTGAGGGCAGCAGCAAAAGTTCTACAGAGGAGACATCCACTGTTGAGGATGAGAGTTAGGGAAGATGGAAGGGATCCCTGCTTCATTCAGATGGAAGAAGCTGCGGTAGATGTTGCCGAAGTTGAAGCTGCAAACTGGGAAGACGTCCATGCGATGCAGATGAAAACAGATTTTAATCTGTTGACAGGACCATTGTGGCGAATACGTTTGCTGGGAGCAGATCACGACGATCAGCAAGAAAGTGGTATAGACAGAAACATTCTGGCACTCTCTTTCATCCACTGCATAGCCGATGGAAATTGTATAATGAGGCTCCTAAACGAACTGATGGACATCTTTACTCAATTATCCAACGGTGATGTTGTTGATCAAACAAGCTGGCCTCTACTGCCACCAGTGGAAGACTTTTTTCAACAAAGCAAACTTACACTATCGGAGAAGATTCTGACCTATTGTCGTTCCAGAATTGGGAGTTTGCTAAAGTCGAAGAGGAAAGAAGTTAATCAATACATTCAATGTTTTCCGGCATATATTGGAAAAAATCCCACTGTTGTCAAGGAGACAAGAGCTCTTTCAATAGGACTGACTAGAGAAGAGTTGCAGAAATTGAGAGAAAACTGCAGAAAATATGGAGCTACCATAAATGGTGCTACAACGGCAGCAGCTTCCATTGCTGTTTGCAAAATCATGCAGGGAGGCAGACTTACCCGTAATCAGCAAATTCACACATGCTTCATGGTGAACATGAGAAATTTCTGCAAACCTCCCCTGGAACAAGACAAATCCTTTGGTTTCTACTGTTCCATGTTGAAACTGGATGTTGCTGTCCCGAAGAACGCTGACTCGAGGGGTGAATTCTGGAAGTTAGCCGCAAAATGCACCGAGCAGACAAAACGAAAACTGACAGAAAGCAGCAAAGAGGCACTAAGAGTTTTTAAAATGATATCTGTCATAAAGAATGTCTTGAGGATGACCGCCCTCGATTATTGCCGTGATGCAATCGCAGACCAATATAGTGGTGGTCGATCTGACGATATTTTCACCATGTCTAACTTGGGAAACTGCTCGTATCTTACAAAGGACATAGGTCGCGACTTCGAGTTAGTGAGAAAAGTGTCTGCAACTGGTGGCTTTGTATATCAGCCTACATTTGGTCATTACATAGCTACACTTCATGGTAAGATGTTTTGGAGTCTTGCATACCATACAAACGTGTGTACCAAAACCCAAGCCCAGGAGTATGCTAATGCAATTGAGGAGGTCCTAGCTATGATAATTGAATAAGAATTGGAATTCTTTTAATCTGGAGAGAATTGCGACATGTATTCAGTGATATATCCTAGGGTCATGTAAAATTCACACTTCTCTACTATGCTATTAAATTCAACTACGCCACGGGTAGACAGGGATGTATTGTTAGATAAGTTGACCTCCTGTATTTAAAATTTGCAAATAAAATCTTGAGTGGTCATGTGACCTAGGCCGCCATATTGGATAAAAAAAAATACCAATTTAATCTTTAAAAATTCTTCTCCAGAACCAACGCATGGTAACCGCTTGGGCCCCCTAACGCTGCTTCCAGAATTAATATTTAATATGCTATTACGTTACAAACATGTATACGCACAGTACTACTGTTTGGCAAACGATACTATTATTGGGTGATATAAATTCTTACCTTATTAATGGACTTAAAAGGTATACTGTCACCTGTTACAATTTTGCCACAGTTACCATGGAAAGAGAAAATCTAACCAATCACAGATTTTAAGCGGTTTAAGCGGTTTTAAGCGGTTATTTTCTAATTTTGGTTACTCTAATATTTTACTCGTCGGCATTTTGCATGTCAACGACACCTTTAATTTAAGAAAGTTACGTGAATTTACACATGTAACTATTGTAAGAAAAGTATAGAAACCAAGAATTGTAAGGACTAGAGAGATTGGACATAGGAGAAGTGAAGAAGTAATAAACCACGTTATCTTTGATACCCGTCACCTTTGTTGTTTGTCTCTGGTTTCTGCAAAAGTTCCCTCATGGGCGATCCCGTACAAAACTTTGATGTAGTTTACACCAAAGTTACTAGTTGCTGCTGATTCCCTACTGTACCACCCTCTACTTAGTGACTTATAACGAGGGACGTAACAATAGCTAGTTTTCTGTTGGAAAAATTGTTTGTACTGCTGTGCATAGTGATTCAACATTTTCACAGAAATTCCAAAATCAAGCTTCTTGTACACACACACACACTTCTTACATCCCACTTCAAGTAAAGGATATGTCATTATAAACATCAATGTACAGATATAGCTAGTTCTGTGGGGGAAACTCTTAATAGTTTGCCCCATAAACTCCCACGTATTTTGAAAATAAATGATATTTTAGATTTGATGATGTCCCATATCTTGTCTTCTTAAAGGTATACTGTCACCTGTTCCAATTTTGCCACAGTTACTATGGAAAGACAAAATCTAACCAATCACAGATTTTAAGCGGGTGGCCTCTTTTAAAAAACAGCGCCCTCACATGGGCATTTTGAATACCAAGAAACGCCCCTTTGACCATATATGGGCATATTTAGATTGCAGGTGACTGTATACCTTTAAGGTTGCGCAAAAAATTGTGACCCTCCATGGAATGCATACGCAAATTTTCGTGACCTTTCAAAAATGACTGGGCAAAAAATGGTGACCCCCTCCAGCAATGTCAGTCCAGTCACATAAGTCAAGCCAACGGTCCAACACAGTATATGGTTACTGGGAATATATGCTGTGCTGGTTGTGCCGTCGCTGTGTCAAGTGTGATGTTCAGTGATTTTTTCAAGTACTACATTGAGGAAGAAGCTCAGCCCTGTTGAGATACCCAAATGGATGTATTCATAATATTGCTATCTCGTTAATTTTCTTACACTTTACACGACATTGTCTGAGGAACCTATGCAGAGTCGTTTGCTGTTGTTATTGTTGTTGTTGTTGTTGTAATGAATGCAATAGCTGTACAAGCATGGAGCCACGAAGGGCCCATTGCAACAGAAGCATGTCACAAAGTACTCAATGAAACACTCCAAAGACTTGTTGAAAATGCTTTATTGCCTTTTCGTAATAGTTTTCGTAATGGTTTTCTGTCAGGATAAAATTTGGTCAAAACTGATATGACAAACAAACCACAAAACGTAATAAGGAAAAAGTTGCTGTGTTTTTGCATTCTATACGTTGAGAAAAAATTAAACATCCCACTCAGATCATATCGATCATACGCTCTGTAATGTCAACAAATTGTCTGACAGATATTAAATTAATATCATTACAAATAGTCTGAAAGTTATTTACAGATCTTGAACCCGGATGAAGTAGTTGATGAACTCTAACTTCAGTCCCACTTACAGTGAAAAGATACAAAATCATTGATGACAAAATATCAACTAGCATGTACCGGACATATAACTTTTGGAGATCAAGTAATGCTAATGTAAGGAAGATTATGTTGGGTTGATTCAAAGGATAAGCACAAGTGGGATACACATAATGAACAATACCATGCATGTCTTGAAAAAACCCTAAACAAACAAATCTTTAGTTCGTGGGCTTGCACCAAAATGTTTGTCTAAAATGTTTATTTCAGTGTAAATCACAAGGTTTGTGCTCAACGGAATAAAAAATATTTGCTTCGATGCTGAAGATTTGATGTAAAATGACATCATGACAGTCCACACCATTCCTGTCTTGGTCTCTACAGTTACGCTAATTTAAAATTGCAACCCCCACTAAGAGTGTGATGTTGGGTTCCAGAGTATCCCATAAAGGGTCTACCATATGCTTAAATAATCAGTCTTCAGATTTTGAATCAAAGTCTGTCTCAAGAGTATTTGCTGTTCATTGATCCAGAGAAGGTCTCAGATTTCTACAAGTTCATCATAAATTCCATATGTTCATCACAAATCCAAGTTCATCATGAATTTCCAAGTTCATATTAAAACTCAATCATGGAAAAGGAAAGCTCAAGAAAAACATCATGAACATATTGATAAGATAAAGATGAATTTGCCGGAGTTTGTAAAAAAATGAAAAAGTGAAAATTGACTAATATTTTTCATGTGTCAACCAGCAAAATGAGAAAACTTGGCAAGACTGGTCATAAACTTTGGTCATTGGGTAGCAACTGCCTGCTTCAGGATCCTGAAGGAAACACGCCTGAGAGAAACACGGGTCAGACAGCGCCCTCTGTGACGAGAATCTTAAGGATTAAACGCTTTAGATGCACTGTAATTTTCTCTGTGCACACACACACACACATATACTCTGTCATGATTACTGGCCACTAATTTCAAAAGTTCATCGATGATATTCTTAACTTAGAAACACTGATTTGCTCCAACGGGCTGTCACTATGGACATTTCTCTGATGATATCTGTGCACAGAGAAACTCCTTTGTGATGTGAAGAGAATCTGCAGTCAAAAACACACTTGGTGTATCAGAAACATTCTGGAGTTTTCAATGAAGAACACACTTCACATCTCAAGACCATTTTCTAGTGCATTGGTCCAACCTTCCTATTGGCAGCAAATGCAATTATACTACTGTAGAGTTGAAAGAGGGAGATACTCCTGTTTCCCTCATATAACTTGCTAAACAGAAGAAACCAGACTTACAGCTACAAAGTATTAAATAACAATCAAGATCTGACTTATAAAACTACTTTACACGTCTCATTCATTACACTTTAAAATTCATCAAAAACTAACTACATTTTTCCCTTTACAGTTCTAAAGGACCTGGTATGCTTTGGATATTTTTAAGAAATTTCACAGCATGAAAATTAAGGCCTACATAGAACAATTGTATTTCCACAAATAAAATCATTTTTTTTTAACATTATCCACAATTTCTGGCATTGTGTAAAACTTGACACACAGCATTGGTCACTGCAAAGAAGTGGTCAGTGGTACACCTTAAAATCTTAACATCCCTGCCTTCTGTAATTTATCTTATTTCACATTACTTTGACATGATTTTTTATTGCAAGGCGAGGGAGAAGGAAGGTCAGTAAAAGAAAGGGGGAGGGGCAGGAAGGCGAAAATGAGCATAAACATGCCTCATAAGCTCAGTCATATGGAAACATTGACACCAAAGATATAAATTTTCTCCAGAAACACCAAACCAACCTTCAAAGATATTTCATTACATGTGAATACTCTGTCAGTGACTGCAAGTGCTTATATATTATTCTTCTCTATGAACTATTTCCTTAAGCAATTCTATTGATAATATTTTACAGTTTTACAATATATACACTAAATGCTAATAGTAAAACACAGCAATTAACTCATCTGCTTGGTTTGAGAAATTCTTATCTGGAGTCAATATCATAGCATAATACACTGTCGTTAATATTCATCTATTAACTCACAAAAGGTCACTTTTATAAGCTGAAATGTTCCCTGGCATATTAAATGTCATGAAACATCTCCCCTGACGATGACCTGAGCCCTACTTATATCCGGCTGCATCAAGGTTTTCACCATACGTCAACTGAGTGTTCACAAGGTACTCAGAAGCCAGAATAAAAAAACCCTGAATTTCCTCGAGCAATATGCTTTCACCGTTAAATGTATTAATTTGTCATGAGAAATGGATTAAGGATTTGTGTCGTCAACATATACTTCCTGTTTTGTTATTGTCGTAATCCTTAATAGCTGAATGACAGAAGAGGGGGCATATATTGGTGATTTACAGAGGAATTCGGCTCAATGGCACGTTGACACCAGCTCAGTGGGCAGAAGCAACACCCACCTTGTCCTTCTTTAAATCTTCAGCAATCCTTAATCACCACAAACTCTAAACTTTAAAACATTTTGCGTATTTCAAACGAAACAATGTCCTGTGCTTCCTTGTATTGAACGACAGAGAAATACAACTCCTCACTGGTAGAAGCCTGCCCTCTACAGACAATATTTGGACAGCATGGCCTCTTTTGCCATTCTAACCACAATTTTAAAGATCGAATCAATTCCAGCATATTTTATTTAATTGAAAATTTAAAACTTGAAATGTCATTAATTTTGAACCTTAACTGTATTTCTCTTCTAAATTCTATTGATAAAATTCACATGAAAGATGTATTTCCCATGCCTTTCACAGCAACACATAAAACGTCAGTTGAAATATTCAACTATGTGAAGTATCCTTTGCTCTGGTTAACATATACTGGACTGTGAACAGCTTATCATGTCTTTTTGTTCAGACTATCGTTTTGACGATGCTATGTGTCTTTGATTGTAGATAACATCATAGGTGGTTGCTGAGGTTAGACTGTATTCAATTACTGTTAATATTTGATCAGTAAAAATTAAGGTCAGGATGGCAGAAAGAGGTAATCTGAACATCTGATAGTTTAACCCTTTCAGGCCTAACCCCCTACATATAGGGGTAACTCTGGTAAGTTACCAGAAAGTCAGGCCTCCTGAAAGGGTTAAATACTCTAATGTAAATGATATATAACCCTGTCAAATACAATTAATACAAGAGTGTAATTGATTATATTATTTACATATTAACAACTACTAATACACCACACTACGTGTATTTTCTCTTGGCTTTTAGAAGGTGGGTCTGGTAAACTTCAACTTGCTTTCAGTGACTGTAAAAATTTTCTAATTTGGGATAAGAAACAGTGAGTTGTATATCGAGCAGTGTTGTCTCCCAAAATGGAGTGACACTGGATAATATTTGAAGTTGCTTTGACATACTCTGAAGCACATTGACTATGCTGTCTTAAACAAAATTCAAAACAGGGCTTGACATGAATTGTATGCATTTTTAACAAAATATGATTCCTGAGATGTAGATATCACAATTCTGTCATCTCTACCATGTTTGATTCAAATTGTGCATGTCACTTTTGTTCATGCTAGGCTCAATGAAACATAAAACTTTTCTTTTTCGACATCAAGAATGAAAAATCGCACACGCAGATTTTGCATTTATAGAAGCAAATACTTTGATGTCTGTAAATTTCAAAATGGCTGCCATACAATGTGTTAATGCAATTGAGAAAAACTTAAAGTTTTGATTTTCACAAAAGTCCATTTCTTCATAGGTTTCAAAAAGAGTTCACTCAGACCCTCCACCACACAGGAAGCGTCAAAGTTTGAGCTTTCAAAATTCCATCACAGCCAACCTTTTCACTACCATGGGATGTCCAAATCTGTTGTTATCAATGGTGAGTGTAGACCTGTCTACTGAGAATTGGGGGTGAACAGGTTTAGCTGCTAGATACTAATTTCTGACCAAAGAATGTAATCAAGGCTGTCTGCGGCACTCTTGCTCCTGTGAGTATGGTATGATATTTTTCTAAAAAGCAATTTGATGTTGCAGTTGCACGCCTTCCCAGAGGGATGTTGCCTTGGCTATACTGATGCCCCTCTTTTGATAAAAAAAAACACAAAAAGATTTTGTGTATAAAATTCCATTGCATACTTTGGATCAGATTCTTGGCAAGAAAAAAAGCAAGAGAAAACATTCAAACACAAACAATAAGTACACAATAACACCTCTCCATGAAATAAGCTGTAAAAATGTCAAAATTAAACCATGTGCACACACAGAATGAAGTAAAAAAATGATTGAAAACTTTAGAAATTTGGACTTATGATCTCTAGATTGGTTTTATACCGACGAGTTTTCTAAATTGTTCAAAGAGAAAGAGACTGATGACAGTGTGTGGGCCGATTCTCACCCAGTTGGGAATGAAACCTTTGTACAGTCCAAGCGGGCCTTCCGATTTTAACGTCTTGAAAAAACAGTCGAAGGAATTCTTGTATTTATATTCTCCCTTGGCGACGCCTGTATGAGTGGAAGGGAAAGAGAAAGAGAGATACCTCTGAGTAATGATGTGGATATTGATGCAACAGATGGCATCGGGTAAAATGGATCCTGTGATTTTTTTATTAAATGTCTACACTGGTGACAGACACACCCTGAAGGCAGATTATCTCAAATTCTTTCGCGTTTATTTCATGTGAAATGATGAAACACGGGTAGCATTTGAGCAATGATCGCAAAGTTCAGAAAGGAATTCATTGAATTATAGAGTTCAGCGGAGCTAGAGTACAGCTACATGTAGTAGGTGCTCTGTTGTTTACAATGATATGCAATATCATGTGGTGCATCATCTCACCTCATCTCAGATGGGACAAAAATTACACCACTGAGTGGGCACACATGTAAGTGTAAATCACGGAGAATTGATGTTTTTCATTCTTGGTTTGACCTTTTATCATATCACGCTAAACAATACAAATGTAGATGTATTCCCCCCAGTGGCTTCCTGCTTGTGTTGTGTAAACTGACATTTAAGGTAATAGGATTCTTCCATGATTAGGTTTTTTGAAGGGATTTTCTTGGAATGAAATGAAATTCAGCATAAAATGAGGTAAAAATGACACACTTTCAAAACGAATAAGTAAACTAGAAAGATCATGATGCCTTCAGACCTAGCAAGTGCTTTTGATGAATTCTAGTTTATGTCATCAGTTTGGTGTTTGGTACATAATTAGGCCTTATTCTAGAAAGGCTCTCATAAAATATCAAAAGGACACAAAAACTTCCTGTCAACATCTTATCCCCTGAGCCCATAGTTGAAAGGTCAAGGATTAGTGTGCAATCAGAGAATTTTTTATAATTCAGGAAATACGTCACAAGATTAAAGAAAGTAAAATGGAAAATATTATCAAGTGAGAGATGAGGAATAAAGTGGTCAAGTATAATTGACAGCTGAGATGGATAAACATATTTTGACTTTTGTTAAAGGCATATATTTACGCAATAATGTACCCCCCTCATGGACCATGATGGACAAAAGGAAACTTTGCACAACACAATGTACGAGGCAAAGTAGAGTACATTATGGAGTGCAAAATTTGCTTGAGTCCATCATGGGTCGCGAGGGGGTACATTATTGCTATTATTTTATAGTTATTATTTTATGCCAGGAAATTTGTAGATGTAGAAAACGTTGAGTGCCACAGTGCTGGATAATCAGATGCATAATCAGTAATATTTGTAGGGATGACGTCTTAAAATTCACTGATATAGCCAAAACTGATATAATAGGCCCATTGTGCTATCTTTGTACCTACAGTACATGTATCTACATGTAATTCAAACCTTGCAACTCTTCGTTTTCCGTTTAATTTTAAAGCAATTGAAACAATTTTCTCTCTGTTTAAATCAGGCATCATACCGGTACACATATATAATGACATTACCCTTGTAATATGTCTACAGAGTGGAAACAAAGGTAAATGGTTTGAATGGAAATCAGTAAATACGGTTCTGTTTCTCCCTGTAAAGGCCTCCTGGTTTGCACTCTGACTTCAATTTCTAACACAGAAAACAGTCAGGGTTAACCCTTTGAGCGCCAAAAACAGTTTTTGTCGCCTTTACAAAATACTCACTCCAGTCAAATTTTTATGGACTTTTGCTAAAATTTTGATAAAAAATTGTAGCCATTGAAATTTGATGCCCATTTTCTTCAAAATTATCAAAACAAATACAGAAAAATTCACAAAAATTGGTAAAATGTTGCACTAAAATTTTGGTGGGAAAATTTACAGCACTCAAAGGGTTAATCTGTAGGTAAAATTTGAAAACTCACAAAACTGTGGTAGAAAATAGCTTAACTTCATAAATTTGACAGAGAAAGTTTTGCAGATATCTTGTATGGCAAGTACAAAACCAAGGGACTCACCTTTGATTTGTTGACTCATTATCCTAGTTTTGACCACGTCAACTGGAGACGTTGTGCAGGCCGTCATGAAACCGGCGAAGAATGAACAAACAATGTGTAAGACTGGTCCTTCCTTCATCACACCGGCATTCAAAAGGAAGTGCTTTGAGTGGTCGTATGACGGAATCTGCAAGCGGAACCCACAGGCAAAATAGGAAAAAAACAACTTATCAATCACATGATCACCCACCTGATCACTCATGTCTGAGATGAAAAGCGAACATTTTTTTGCTGGTAAACCACCCTTGCTACAAGTATAAAAGTCCGTCTGTGGGACAGGATGGAGGGTGTCCATCCAGGTATAAACTGCACTGAACCATAGACGCTTGTTTTCTCAAGGGTCAATGACTGAACATGAGAAACTTGGGATGAAATAGCAAGCTGATGGATATAATGGAAAACACGCTGGCATGTAAAGAGAAATAAAATGATTAGTGTATGTCTGTAATGGAGGAGAGTTCTTGTTCAATGTACATGTGTGACAGACATCATCTACAGTATTGCTGATGAATGGATGTTGACTGATATTGTTCCTGACTTTAACCAATGAACACTAAACATAACTGAAAGATGTCATAAAATACTCTGATAATGTGTTTTGAAAAACTCAAAGTGACAAATCAAGCCAAGGTCCTTCTACGATATGCTTCGCTTGAATCTGGCCATCTGATTGGCTGGAGCTAGGGTTTATATTTTCAGACCTGCACAACATTTGGAAGCTCACGCATGTTTTAAAATTGTTGCTTGAGAGCTCAACATGCCATCATGTCAACTGTGCATGCATACGTGTGCATTGCTCGCACTGACAAGTTCTTTTAGAGTTTGTGCTGACGCTCCTGAGCTGAACCCTCATCCCAACCTGAGCTGAACCCTCATCCAAACTTCCCACCTAAATAACAACATTGTCCACTAGTATTTAACTTTATCATATTATTGTGAGGTTATAATCGGTGTGCTCTGATATTTGGTTTTGGATATACACTGTAAGACCTCTGGGGTCCACAACCCTATACCCTTGCTTGCTGTTTATAACCTCTAAATATCAACCAAACACTAGTAATTTAGCACAAGGCTCAAAAGAGAAAGACAAACTTTTGCTCAAACTTTCCTGAAGGAAACTTTGATTCATTTTCTTTCAAATAACATACAAATTTTTGTTCTGTGGAAATAAATGACCTTAAATCTATGAAATTACAAAAGAGCATCATCCCTGTATGAACTTGTCGGGGAAAAGCAAAATTTTAGATTTGGCAAAAATGAGTTGGTGAAAAGACCTCTTACCCCATGAGCTTTAAAATGAGCCCCAGTAGAGATAAACCAAAAAAGAATTGTAACAGTTTGAGAGTCTGAATGTCTAATGCTCAAATAACAAGTCATCATTGATGACACAGTCCCCGCTTGTCCATTTTTTTATAATCTTTGGTGTCTAGGTAGCTGTGGTCTAGGTAGCTGTGGAATGACATTGATGTAACGGGTGCATCAGGCCTGTGACTTGCATAATAAAATAATCTGAGGAACGTTCAATAAAATTGACCCATCTCTGCCGGTAATGACCATTGAAGGAACTTTTGATTACATCACACATAACGATGCTTCACTGCCTCTAATGTCATGATGGCACATACTATACACATGGTTTGGTGGAATTTTAGAAATGGTATGGGATTGGGTATGTTGTTGTAATCAGCCATTTTGGATCATATAATGAAACAAATTAATGTGCACAAGAATGCAGCCATATCACGTTTAAACAAAATCAGTCCATCGAAGGACAGTGACCTATGTTTATGTTTCAAAGACATTAAAAAATCACACCAAAATTGAAATCAAATGGCTGTCTATTGACCATAAGGATCATAGCACAAAATTAGTAGACATGCATATGTATGCCATAGTCCCAAGTCTCAACAACATTGGATAAGGAATATTTGCATATGATTAAGCCTCAAAGACATGAAGAAATCCAAAAATGACCATCTGGCAGCGATATTGGGGAAAAATGACAATCTGGCAACCATATTGGAACATGTCACGAAGTACATTGACATGTATATGTATACATGTATATGTATGCCATAGTGCATGATCTTTGTGACAAGTTTGGACAAAATCGGTGTAATGACCTTTGAATTAAGCTTCAAAGACATGCAAAATTCCAACAAAATGGCAGTTCTGCAGCCATATTGGCTCCTATCGCAAGG
>LD342775.1:96067-106700 GCA_001465055.1 Ptychodera flava | reverse complement strand
CAAACAAAATGGCCGCCTCACGCCCATATTGGATCGTATCACAATATAATGCAACATGCAGATGTAGGCCATAGTGTTATGCCTTTGTGCCAAGTTTGAACAGAATAGGTTCAAGGATGTTTGAGTTAATGGTTCAAAGACACAAAAAATTGCAAACAAAATGGCCGTCTCACGCCCATTTTGGATCGTATCGCGAAAATTTGACATGCATATGTAGGCCATAGTGTTATACCTTTGTGCCAAGTTTGAACAGAATCTGTTCAAGGATGTTTGAGTTATGGTTCAAAGACATGAAAAATTGCTAACAAAATGGCCGCCTCACGCCCATATTGGATCGTATCGCAAAATAAATCGATGTGCATCTGTAGGTCAAAGTGCTATGCCTTTGTGCCATGTTTAAACAAAATTGGTTCTGCAGTGTCTGAGAAACGGCTCCCGACGGATGGACGGACTGACGGATGGACGGGACCCAATCTATAAGTCCCCGCTGGACTTCGTCCGCAGGGACTAACAATACAATGATTGCCTCTACGCATACTCTATGCATCTCTGCTTTAAAGTTACAATTTCCACATCACCTGTGTTGCTGTTAGAATTGCCGCTCTCTGGATCGTTGGACTGGCACCCCGGTAAAGACCTCGCAAACCTTCATGCTGGAATATGTCCTTGAACCCATGGAGTGTGTTCTTGTAGCGGCGACTTTGCCCTGATTGAAGCTTGCCTTCGGCTTGCATTCGAACTTTAATAAGATCTGTCGGAGTTGCAATGGAACTTCCAATTGCACCTGCACAATTGGAAACAAGTAAATCATCCATTGAAATTGTCGCTACCTTATTATGTCTTGTGCTGAGGGGTCAAGCTGCATCATATTGAAATGCATTGTGGGTAAAAAGTTGACTTCTCAACACGGCAAGAGTTTGGGATACTGTAGTGATCTGATAAATCAATTTTAACATAAATGTAACATAAGTCTTTTCATGGCAATAAGTTCTGTTTGGTTGTGAAACTAGCTAAACTCATGTATCTTTTCATCTTGTTGTGTAACAGTACAATGCCTTTATTATTGACTGCAAAAATATTTATTTTGATTTTCCTGTGAAAAAAGCAGTCCATATATCTGTACTTTGTAATGATGACAACTTATTTGCTATGTGGAACTGACCACAGAAAATTTACTCAATTGAATTGGAGGTAGAATTTGAGTTTGAAGATACACTATGCTTGTATTTTCACAAAATAAAATTCCAGACTGTTCTCTGTTCTGTCAAAGATTAAGAAGAAGTGATTCACAATAGCGTGAAGAAGTTAGTGCACTATGGGTCTTGTTTTACACAGGAACATGTCCTAAATTAGAATACATGATGTTTGGCAACTTTTTATATGAATAGTCGGTTGAGTATTCCACACGCGGTTTCTTCAACAAAAGTTGTAAAAAGTGGAAAAATCTTTATTTTTTCAACATTTAAGGGAGAAATAGACTCAGTTTTAGATTACAAGAACAAACTACAGTTGAGGCATGCCCCTTATCAAGACAATATGTCAAGTGATTACCGCTACATTTTTTGGATGATTTTCAACATTGCAGTATGCAGCAAAACATTAACACCCGATACTATGACAGAGTCTAGACAGAACGAGCCTCTCTCTCTATATAAACAGCCCACGTACCCACTCCCTCCTCACAGTAAAGGCAGTCATCTTGAATAAATATCATGTTATATGGTGAAGAAGAAAGATACAATGTATTGTTTCCATGGGTACACTGTTGTTATTCACATGCATGTATCTATGGTTACCTGACATTGCACCTGCTGCCACTTTCTTCCAGAGGACTGTGTGGGCTGGGTCCGTGGCTCCTAGCCACACTTTGATTGGTTCATAGGCCCCAAGTCTTATAGTACTGTAGGTGCCTTCTCGTATGAGAGAAGGGACAACTCTAATGGACAAGAGAACGTAATTGATAAAATTGTTAATTTGAGCAAGTTTTTATTATTCTGGATTGTAGAAACATCTTTCTATTTGATGTGTGCCTTTCTGCAGAGAGTGTAATAGAATGTGTGTTGTGAGAATCTGACAGAGGAAGGACCAAACATTGCCACCAAAGTGTAATTAATCTATCAGATATCGTCAACACAATAAGGGTTGAGTGTACTTCACGGTTCAAGGTTGTTGAAAAGTGAGCAGTAGATAAGTACATGCTGCTGTTCTTGATTATCTAGGAATCACTACCAATTTTTCCTGAATTTCCAGTACAAGCATTCCGGTACAAGTACCCTTTGTGGGGTTCCACTATCTACTCATGAGAAAATCGTAGCAATCATACACAAATGTGATTCAAGGATGAATATGGCAGCATGTATTGGGGAAGAGCTTTGCGATTTTCTGTGTGTTGCTATATCAGCACATGACCTTGAGGATTTGTCAGGAAGGTTATAAGACCCTGGCTGATATTCAATACATGTATGTGGTAACGTGATGCGCACAGTTTCATTAAATTACATATTAGTTGCATCCCCTGTATCTGTTGTTGTGAGTGTGTCTCACACAGTTCAAGTGAGAATTCAAACGACTCCTCAGATGACAAAAAAAGAGACATCACATTTCAAACAGAATTATGTCGAACGTTGATCATGCAAGCTTGCAGTGTTCGATATTATACACATATTGACTGGCCATGTGGGCAACAGCATACGTCTGTACCCCGAGGGACTGTCAGTCACGCCCAAAAACAGATTGTTTCCCGAGGACGTAGGCCGAGGGAAACAGTCTGTTTTTGGGGGTGACTCACAGACCCGAGGGGTTAAAGACGTATGCTGTTGCCCCAATGGCCAGTCAATATGTGTTTTGTAACACAACTCCTCCGTAGCCATGCATAAGAACGTACTATACACAAAACTTGTCGCATGTAGGCCTACGATGTAATATGTTGGAGTGATTCAGTAAGAAAATGTTTTTCCCAAAAGAATCAGCAAAACGTTCAATACACCTTTGATTATTCAGTTTTTGTCCGTATCGAGTCCTTGTTGGAAACCAAAGCATTCAATTCTTCTTCAGAGAGTAGGATAAACCAAGAAATTTCTCGACTGTCGTTTCAATCGGCCGCAGACAACATCTTTGTTTACATTCCGGTCCGCGTTCGCCTCAATGTCGTTTTTGACGTCAGCGGGCATCATTTTTTGGAACGCGGGCATCATTTTTTGGATGCCTGGCAGACAACAGTTCAAACATATGATGCCTGATGACGTCGTTTACGTGGATCAGCACAAAAATAATGCATCCTACGTGACTATTAAACCGTGAATTAGAATACAGACTGCGGATGAGGTGTGTTACAAAACTGTTTGAAATGCGATGTCTCTTTTTTTGTATACAACAATACACACATATTCATACCCAAAGTACTGGGATAGTCCAAATGCTGAGAACGAAATTGTTCATCTTTTTTTTTTTATTTCTGCAGGGAAAGTATCAGAATATTACGCTGAGAGAGAAGAGGAAATTCCGTGATTTGAGAAAAATAACATACCCTTTATAGAGTCCTCCAATTCCTTCATCCTTGACAATTCTGATACCTCCTTTTATGAAGCCATCATAGTACCGATTTTTCAGTATGGCAACGCCTCTCTTGGTGGCGAGTTCTCCTTCAAGCTGCATGCGAATTTTGATCACATCGATGGGGTTGGTGACTGAAACGGAATGATTTGTGGATATGAAAAAGCATTTGTAATGCAGCATTACCTGTACCATACATGTACATTTATCACAAATACATCCACAAGCTGCTACACATCCGTGAACCCAGAATTATTTTTTACACTTGTCACAAGAGGAATCCCAGGATTGTGGTGCATCTTATACTTGTTGTCACCTGCATCAACATTTTCTGAATTCATGATGATTTCCCTTCACATGAATTAGGAGAAATGTATTGGAAGCAAGTTACGTTAAAACAAACAAACAAGCTATAATCAACCTGTTTGTAGGACAAACTCCGAGAAAAGCAAGGTGGGGTTCAGTGATTTTCGATGCAGAAGCTCCTCATCATTGTCAAGGATTCAGTCTAAGATCACGTTTCTATGTGCTTTGGGTTTTGAAAGAAAAGCTAAAAGCTAAAATTGTTTGTTTTTGATTCAGTGTTTTTTCCTGAGACGATATTTTATCTGTTTTTAATAACATTCTCCTGTTAGTACAGATGTGTATATGGTTTTAAACTGTATCATATCTGTGTTGGAGTTTGAAATTGAAAAAAATAAATGAATAAACAAACAAATAAAAAGATAAATAAGTCATGAGACAATAATTTCCATTTAGCGGGGTGTTATAGAGAATATATAAATGCAACGAAGTTTCTTGAAGTAAATGGAAAAGTCACTTCCTGTTGCAAAGTTTTTCTTCGGTACAACATGTAAGACATTATTTCAGTGATGACTCAAACTCTTTTTTAAATCTGTAAGCATGGCTGAATTTCTCGAGATGGGTATGCAAATCGGGAGAAGAACTGGCGGGATGGAAGTGATGACGTGTCTCATTCTCCCACTAACCCAAATTTACACGACTTTGTCAAATATTTAATACTCCTGCACAAATCCAACCTTGTGAGTATAACGTACAATTTTTTTTGCTGATAAAGTGGAATGTATCTGTCATTATTTACCAGTGAAATTTACAGGGAAACTTCTGAAATATTTACAACTTCTAAAAATGCTGAGACGGAGGCTTAAATCTACTTACTGTCTTCGGAATCATAGGAGGTTATCAAATAACAGAAACGGGAAAAGAAGGTGCTATCCCTCCTTCATTCTGTGTATCAGTCATACTTAATGCACTTTGTGAAACTAATCTCCTTGTAAGAAAGAAGTTCAGCCTGTCCAGATCAAATCAGGGATATGTCTTTCATGCATTTAGGACAGAACAATATAATCCCCTGCTAGGATCCACGTTTGAAGCAAAGATCAGTGACGGACAATGATCCGTATCATACAAATTTAACAAATGCACTGGTAGCCAAATACATAATCGTAGCTCCAAGAGATTTACAAACAGAAGTGGGCTCTGTAGTCGTGACACTTCATAAGTTTGCGACAGTTTTTTCATTTTATTCTGTGTATTACATAGAGTTTATCGTCCTGCAGTGACATTTTCTTCTGTAATTTACGGGATGGCAAAGTGTCCTAGTAACACCCACCTGGAGTCCAATTGCCACTGAAAAATGTTCCAGAACATACAATATTTTTTCATGTCACGAAATTAAGTGAAGAAAAATGTGAAAAGTTCGATATATTTCCTTATATTTAAATAACAGCAGTGACTGACAAACAATATATACATGACTTCTATCATACTACATGTACAGTACCAGTACGGCATGATTAACCTCTGTTGTTTGAAGAGCTAGAGAGCAGGATATTAGAGCCTTGAGTGCTCTAGTCTTGCATCTCAAATGCCATCTTTCAGCCTTCGTCCATACTCCAGGACGAAGCTTGAGGCTGAAAGACGACGTCAAGATGCTTGACTAGGAGTGCTCATGATATGTTGAAATAAATCTTGCTATATGATAAACCATTGAGCAAACCAAATCATAAAATCTGTAAGGCCCTGTTTTCAATCTCAGGGGATTGTTTTCATATATCACAAAGTATCAAGGTAAACAACTATACATGTGTAGATGATACGTGCTGGATGTCCATTCACTGCAGTGCATGATCTCATGCCTTGAAATCAGATTCATATTAATATAACGATTTTTCAGGGATTTCTAACTTTTTCAACCAATGCGGCATTGTATAATTTTCAAAGCTCTCAGAATGATTTGTGACTGGAAAAGTTTGCTGTCGACATAGTTACTCTTCATTTATTTTTTCAGCAAACAGTGAAAAAACGATAACCCAAAATATATGGGCCTGTCTGTAGGAAAACAGTAAAACGTGCAGAGGTTGGTGTACATGTACATGTACCTTGTTCATGACCCAGTTTCCTCATACGCTGTACATACTATCTTTACTCTATTTGACAATCTTATAAACATTGACTGTATTTCTGGGAAGCAAACATTGACTGATACATGCTTTGATGCACGTACCGTGTTGGGGTTGTTTACTCACCGGATTTTTGAACATGCAAAATCCTTTTTCTGCCAAGATCATTCATATACCAGTAGTCTACAAAGAACCTTCAACCCCTTCAATGAACAAGTTTTACTAAAAAGGTTTTGCTGTTTAGCAAATTTTGACCTTTATGCGAAGAAATGTGGGTGGAAAAGCTAAATTAGATTTCCCTTCTCAGGGCAAGTCACTAAAAATTGACATATGCATTAAGATGACTGTGACAGACACCACCACAACAACACACGGTTGTAACATTATCAGGTCAATTGTACAGTATGTGACATTTTTGTCTGTGAAGATAAAGTCTGGGAAAAAAATAACAGGTCTTCAAGTGCTCCTGTTCACCCCATTCCCTGTAAACAGGTCTACACTCACCATTTATAACAATGGGTTTGGGCCAAACCATGATGGTGAAAGGGTTAAAATGTGCTATTTGGGAAATGTTACGCTTTACTGGTTTTAACTTGAATAACAACAGATGAACCTGACAGGAAAAGTGTTAAAGAGATTACAATGACATGGCGTTCTATGTCAGACAGGAAATGCTCTGTGAAGTTTTCCCTGACAAAAGGGGTGTAGCTGTTACATTTCAATGTTTCTTTTGTTTTTTCATATCATGCTAGATGCATGTATGTTAATGCTGCCATTACTGACGATTCATTTGTCATTCTTGTCATTCAGGATATGCAGTCTGACGAGTCACATAATGACTGACACACAGTTAAAACTAAATGACCAATGAGGCTCTACACCCAAAGCACAGTCCCGCTATCAGTGGATAGAGGGACTGTGCCAAAAGCAAGCATTACAACTGGAAATTTTATTGTTGGTATGGTTTAATTTTGTTTGTAAGCCTTTGTCCTTTGCCCATGTACTCTCTTTACCTTATTCTATCTCTTCCTACATATTTTATTCTTTAATTGAAATGGCATGGTGTTTCTCTTATTCATGAGTGAGGACAGTTGTAGCAGGATTTCTCCAAGGGATCAATCAATCAATCAATCAACAAAATCAATCAATTGGCCGATCACTATCTTACCAGTTCATGATGGCATACAAGGTGGGGGTGAGGTGGTGGTTGGGTGGGTATGCAGTCTAACCTGATAAAACTAACTTTTTTCAGTAACAACAGGCCGCATCTCTGCATGTCTGTTGGCATGTCTGTGATATTTTTTTTCTTTCGTAGAAATTGTGAACTGGCATACCAATTTAAATCTCCATTGTAATAAATCACTGTTCTCTTGCTTTAAATCTATAGGAAAAAGTACATATAGCATGCCATATGTTTGTTTTTGTACACTCTATGATTGTACTTACATGCAAGGCGCAAGTTCACCTTCTGTCTTTGTGATACAATGCCTCTAGCCAGGCTTTTCTAATCATGCAGAATCATGTAGTATTAGACTGTGTGCCTGAATGAAAAAGTAAACTTTTCACTGTGTTTGGGCACTATCTTTCCCAATATGAGACAAAATCATGTTCTTATAATGTCAATTTAATGTGGTTGAACAGAATCTTGTGTCCTGCAGGTAGAAAGCTTTCTCAAAATATCTGAACGTAATCCCATATGTATATGTGCATGCATGCGTCATCAATTCTGAGATTCCTGTATCAGTGGTACATTGTATGCAATAAATTTATGGAAGTCTGTACAAACAAGAGTATGGCCATATTGAAACGGCCATGCATGTACATATATACAAGTTCAAAGATGGATGAATGTAGGATAAAATTTAGGGTAACCATAAAATGTGGCTGACTATTAGCACCATAGGAAAATCTGAAAGTCCGGCAAAATTCTTCCAACACCTTCAGGCACACACAACCAGTGCAGGGAATTCTTGGGGAATGACAAGAAGACATTAGCAGGTAACTTTGGAAAGTTGCCTGCCCTGACATTGCATACTGTATGCCCAATACACCTTGACTCTGATCTAAGCGAACCAAAATCTGTTATAATATTCCACCTGTTAAATTGCTCCTAACGAGATAAAAATTTATCTGCCCTGCGCAGGTGGGTAGGTAGTTATTTGCTATTCTGACCTAGCCTTACCACATTCCTACATTTTGGAAAAACAGCTTGACACTGACACACAATGTCGTCCCTCTCAAACCCTCATCTAAAGCTGAAACAACACAGCGCTGGCTAAGTTAATGTACAATAAATGTCAGCCTGCAGTACCAAACACACAATACCATCCTTCCGCATGTATATTGAAAACAAAACCTGTGACCTCAACATTTAGCCAACCACAAAGACACTGAGAGCAGCATCAAACATGTTATTACATCAACTGACAATAGGTTATCACAGTGAAAAGAACCCGTCTGATTGTCAATCAATTTCATTGATAACAAGGCCTTGACATTATCAGCAATTCTATTCAATATTTAAAGCCTTAGGAACTTAAACAGTAACAACAATAACCTATTTTGTTGCGTACATTACTCTGATAGCAAAACATGGCTGCATGGGTTCTGCACTGTGTTCTCCATCTAACAATGGATTTTGACAAGATAGGGGAACTACAACTTTACATCCAGAGATATTCAACATTAAAAAATCAACCCTCTTCCAGTATGATTTGTTCAAACTAGATAAGATTGCTGATTTTTATTTGCTATTATTCATAAATGCTGTGCGTTTAGGGCCTAGCAGGCACTTTTTTTCCTAATGATGAACTTTCACTGAGAAATGCTATCCATTTTATTCTGTTATCCAATGCATAAATGTGAAGAGGACCTAGCTGCTTCTTCTTTGTCTTATTCTTTCTCAAAATGAAAGATAGTATTGTCAATTTTTACCAAACATTATCTCACAGAACTTCACACCCTTGATAAGATCATTTAGATTAGAACTTAGAATTTAGATATTGGACTTTTACCTGTTTTCATCAAAAAGTGTATTGTGTTATTTTGCAATGTGTTTGCTACGATTTGGGAAGATAGGTAAATTTGGGAACCACCGTAGTATTCGCATTTCCCCATCCATATAGCATTGATCATGAAATAATGGTAAAATAAGGTAATTGCCAAACCCTCTCAGGCTCAATTTCATGTCTTTATCATCCACATTTGTCCCCTATTGTTGTCCGAGGTGGCCCCTCCGACAGACAGGATTACACTGACTGCTGTATTGGCTGTTTGTGTTTAAATATGTTAAGGGCAGTACCCCAGTTGTTTTACTTGTACACTTCAGACATTGGTTGTCAATGATATACCATTAAAATAAAATTGAAGGGGCAACATATACGATATTGGTGCTTCAAAAATCAGTTACCTTTACCCAAACGGCAAAAATATCAATCACTGTACCGTGTTGGTGGACCTGGATTCAAGCAAATTGCAAGGTGACAGGAATTGGTGTCTTGTCCCTGAAATTATATCTATCCCCAACAATTGACCAAAGAATGTAAAAATAAACCAATTTTCATACAGATAGACTGACAGGTATGAAAATTGAGGTTGAGACAGCGGCCTTGACACGAAAGATGAAGTTTCCCTACATTTTACAAACTACATTTGACTGGAAACTGACTTTTGTGTCTTCAATTTCAGACTTTATTTTTCGGGATACATAGTTTGTGGGAGACACATGAAGCAAGACAATCTGTAAGGAGCCAATAAGTGACTCAGAGGTGTGTATTGAGTACCGGTAATATGCCTGCAAGAGCTGAGAGTATTTAATTGATCAGAATCTGCCCTGCTCTGCTCACATAAGGGCAATTCTCATGCATACATACTTCTGAAAACGTATTCCTAAAAATTTGACATAACATTGTGTAAAACCACTCTTTTGATCTAGTCAGCCTGAAAAATATTGTTCATAGTTTCTTGATTTTTGCGTTGGTCCGCTAAGCGGAAATCATGCTCTGTTGATTTTTTGCCATATTCAGCAAGGCCATGACACTATGCGGTCACGGGCGGGCATCAGCTCAGCTCACTTTGTAGTATGACCCTGTGATTGCAATAGAAAATGATTGCATTCGCAGGGCCGTACACGAGCCTAGCCTAGCCAGCTGCCTAGCGCCTGTAAATGCACCATAGTTTTGTTCTCGGCCAGCCGCCAGGGCCAGCCTTCGCCTTGCATGCCTTGGGTACAAGACAACTACTACACTACACAAAACTCTCCGTGCCTCCTAGCCCTGCGTACAGGTCTGTGTGTTCCCGGCGTTATACGGCCTCCACCACAGCCCTGCAACGGTTCATGGAGATGACTGGAGACTCTGCGGTCCGGATCCGGACCGCAACGAAAAAAGTCTTTCTGGCCGAAATTCTGCTCTATCGGGGCAAAATCCTTTCCCTGCCTACCTTTACCTCCTAACCGACCCCAGAATAGATGCGATTAACTTCTCCTAATGTCCAAAACCGCTAGTTTTCTGAAACGCAACGTACTCGACAAGTTGTTTACCCATGGAGATCGCCATTTTTAATCTCGCTGCAGAGTCCCCAGTTATCTCTATGGACCGTTGCAGGGCTGTGGTGGAGGCCGTATAACGCCGGGAACACACAGACCTGTACGCAGGGCT